>JAXCMG010000120.1:1164038-1360544 GCA_034642415.1 Podarcis siculus
TCAGTGCTCTTTATATATTCTGGAAGCTGTCTAGAGTGGCTGGGGCAACCCAGTTAGATGTACAGGGTATAATAATAAAATTATTATTATTGAATAATACTATTTTCATTGGATAAAATTGGGAAGGTATGCTTGCTGGACACCGCCCAGAATTTGGACTCACATCGCGCCCCACCTGCTCTGGGTTGGGGGGCAGGGAGCGCTGGTCTTGCAGCCGAGCCTTCAGCCCCCCTTCTGTGGCCTGCTCCTTCTCCGGGGCCCCGCGGTTTTTCCTCTTTTGAGGGCACTTCCTGCTCACACTGGCCGCTGGCAGGGGCGATGGGGGGCTGGGATGGGCTCCCTGTCCCTTGGTGGGGGGGATCTTCTTCCTGCCCGCTCGGGGGGCCCCACTCTCTCTGTCCTCGGGGCGCCCGGGGGGCTGGTAGCGGGGGAACTCCTCGTAGGTACGGTAGCAGGGGAAGTAGCCTGTGGAGGCGCAGGAGTCGCCCAGGAGCGTTTCCTCGTCATCGGCCAGGTAGTAAGCCTCGTGATCCGCTGCGGCCCTTTCAAGTTGCTCTGGCTTAGCATTGTCATAAGGAAGGACCTTTAATTTTTCAGAGAAGAAAGAAAACAAGGCTGCAATCTGATGAAGTGAAACTGAATTGCCTAGGATTGCAGGGTTGGTTTGGGTGAATTGAGACTCTCCAAGACTCCCTATTTTCCCAGGACAGTCCCGGATTTACAGGAGCCGTCCCAGTTCCTGATTTGCTCCCAGAAGAGAACGCTCCCCTTTTCCTGAGGTTTCATGATTTTTGACCTGGCAATATATTGCAAATCATGAGCTGCGTGTTCGTGTGCTATGCAAAAATCCCAATGTGGGAAAAACCGTGAAGCCAGCCAAGGGCTCTACACAGCTGCAACTTTATTTCAGACACTGAGATATAGGGGGACATCGCAATGTTTAGCTGGTGATATATCACGATGTTGGAAAGCGTATCTTGCCTGGATCTCCTGGAGATTGGGGCATGCGCACCCGCGTCTCTGCATTAATGTGTGGATGCGTGGAAACCATCTTTGCCAAGCAAGAAGTGAAATCATGCTCCATTCTTTGACCTTGTAAGTAACAACCCTGTACTATCCTAGTTCTCAGCCCCCCTACTGTGGAGTGGTGGGTTGTGCTGCTATTCAAATTTCAGCCCTTATTCCTAAATCTATCCCTTTGGCCATCCAGATGTTGCAAAACTACAACTCCCAGCGAGCATGCAGTGACTACGGGAGTTGTTTAGTCCAGCAACATCTTCCCAGTCCCGTTCCATAGAAATCTGCGCACTCTTTTCTTGGGAGTTGTGTTCAAGGGCCACCCACTCCAACTTAGGGCCACCCAGTCCTGCCATCTCACACCAGTTCTGGTGGCAGGCAGTTCCTAGGACTCAATTACTACGTGCTTCCCACCTCTTTGACCCTGGGCTCCGGGGGGTCTTCTTTGTTGTTGTCAGGTGGGGGCCACAGCTGCTCTTGCAGTAACCCCTTTTCTTCCTTTTCCTGCAGCTGTGGGACAAATTCCAAACAAAAATAGCAATATGAAGAAGTTTGAAGAACAGTGTTATAAGAATGCTAAGGTCTCAAATATAAAATACCTGTCCATAAATGTACAAGGCAAACACAAACATAAGTATATGAACCACGTGTCTCAAATAGTAGAGGAGAGCAATCCTGAAACCGTTTTGACTCTCTCAGGGACCTCAAATATTCCTCTGCAGTGAGGAGGGAAATGAGAAAGCCTCCCCATTGTCTTTTTGCTCACAAATCCTGTCTTAAGGGCATATTTGTGCATGAATAGGGTGAGCCTGTGTTCTCGAAGCTACCAGCATGAGTTTGACCAAATTTCGGGAGGCAGTGGAAGACAGGAGTGTCTGGCGTGCTCTGGTCCAGGGGGTCACGAAGAGGTGGACACGACTAAACGACTAAACAACAACAAAGGGTGAACCTGTGATCTGGATTCAGGAACTGAGTATTTGCCATTACCAAAGAATGGCCAGGCTGCCCAGGCAATGCAATCAGGGACCATTAACAGGTATCCTGACAGACAGGATGTCTGCTGGAGACCACCTCCTTCTGTGATGTATGTCCTTGGGGGTGGTCTTGGGCTACAGGGTGGGCAATTTCAATGATTTTCAAAAGTCATTGCACACTAATGTTCTGGGTTCTCCTTCCTCCCGGTGTGGGGAGTGTGAGGACCTTGTTGCAACAGTTCTGCGGTTGATATGCCCCCCTCTCCTTCTGCCAATTGCCCCTCAGGCCACTGCCACCTACCCATCGAAAATCCAGCAAATCTGTGCCCTGTGGTCTGGGGGCCTCCTTCTTGCCCTCGCCTTCTCCCTCCAGGGGGCTGCCCGGGTCTTCCTTGGGCTCTTCCTCCTTGCTAGCTGCTTTGTCACGAGGTTCTTGGCCCTCAGATGCCGACTGCTGGCAGAGACAGGACCCCCGAGGTGGGGGGTGGGGTGGGGGACAGTGAAGAAAAAGAGAGCAGCCCAGAATGAGACAGGGAGGAACCCAGAAGCCAAACTCTCCTGCCCGCATTGTTCGCTTGCCAGGGAAGCCCTCCAGCCCTGGCGCCACGGGGGGCTGGTCCATCAGGACGAGTGGGGCAGCAAGCACAGCCTGCCCCCAGCAGCCCCCTGCCTGCCTGCCCCCTTGCTCGCGACCCGTTCAGAAGGTGGCCCTCCTCTCTCTGCCACGTACCTCTTTGATGTCTTCAGAGCCCCCCAGGGTTTCTAAGCTCAGGAGGCTCCTCCTACACACATCCTCGGAATCGCCAATATCTGTTTCGGGGAACTGTGGAGGAAGAGGGAGAAGGATGAGGGGAGAGAATGTGTGGCATCTGCCACACAAGCAGGTCTCTGCCCCAAGGAAGCTACAGTAGGAGGCTGACAAGAGGGAGGGTGTCAGCATGAGGAAGAGGAAGAGGCAAAGTCCTTTCCAGGAATGTAATCCTGGGGCTCTGGCTTGTATCTGACATCAGCCATGCTCAGAGTAGACCCATTGACATGAATGAGAAGGAATAACTCCGGCCCATGACTCTGAATGGGTCTACGCTGGGTGGAAGCTAGTGGGATCGAAGCCACGTGGAACAAGGGGGTTTCAAGAAAGAATGATTGTAGCAGAGGCAGAAAGAGAATTATTATTGTACATTTAGTAATTCATGTGTCATAAGCAGCTCATTCCCAAATATAAAAACAAGTAACACAAACATTAAAATGCAAAAGATGAGCATTTCTGGAAAACATTAAAACATTTAAACTCAAGGCACCCATAACTGAAACAAGAGAATAAAATAAGGACTCAAAACACTCTTAGCAACTTCCCATTAGCAATAGAGATTGATCCCCTCACCAGTTTCCCAGCCATTAATCTTCAGGTTTTGCTCCGGCTTTCTCGCTGTCCCCAGATTTTCCGATTCTGTCCCAGCCCAACCAAGCCACTCACAGGCTGCTGACCCAAGGCTGGGGGGGGGGCACTCAACTGCACAGTGAGGCTGGGATTCTGAGCCAATGTCATAGACAGGTTCCGACCAGTCCACTTCCTCGGGGGGGGGGGGGACCTGTTTCCCCTGAGGGTGAGCGCTTAACACAGCACCCCAGAGAAAAAGAAGAAGAAAAGCGGGGAAATCTTTTAGTTCTGCAGCATGAAAGAATGAGTGCCAGGAGTTTTCTTTCCCCTCCCTCCTCCATTCCAGCCCCTTTTCCTTTTGTGGACTGTCTTATCACTGGTACTTATAGAATCATAGAGTTGGAAGGGACCCAAGGGTCATCTAGCCCAACCCCCTGCAATGAGGAATCTCAGCTAGTTCATTCATAACAGATGGCCATTCAACCTCTGCTTAAAAAGCTCCAAGGAAGGAGAGGCCACCACCTTCCTAGCTAGTCCATTCTCCACTCTTGAACATCGCTTTCTGTCAGAAAGTTCTTCCCGATGTTTGGTTGGAATCTCCTTTCTGATAACTTGAAGTCATGGGTTCGAGTCGTACTCTCCAGAGCAGGAGAAAAGAAGCTTGTTCCCTCTTCCATGTGACAGCCCTAAGATATTGGAAGATGGCTCTCAGTTTCTCCAGGCTAAACAAACCCAGCTCCCTCAACCATTCCTCATAAGGCTTGGTTTCCAGACCCCAGAATAGGGCTTGATCTTGTAAGCCACTGGTATTAGTAGCAATAAAGGTAACACTAATCACAATAAGATAGTAGTATTAGGGAAGTTTTTAATGTTTAATGCTGTATTGTGTTTTTAATATTCGGTTGTAAGCTGCCCAGAGTGGCTGGGGAATTAATAAATTAATAATAATAATAATAATAATAATAATAATAATAATAATTTATTATTATTATTATTATTATTGGCATTGTTAAGAATTGTTTTTAAGAACATTGTTCGCATATATTTATACTGCTTAACTGTGTGTACATTGCAATCACTTATTCATTTTTGTGCGTAGTCATTTTAAGTGCATTGTTAATATAAGAATAAATGTGCAATACTGTTAAAATGCTTATCTTCATAAAATATAAACACATAAATAAAAGAAGTATCCTATAGTACACAGTAATTCAGTGTTTGGACTAATTAATAATAAGATAAGATAAGATAAGATAAGATAAGATAAGATAAGATAAGATAAGATAAGATAAGATAAGATAAGATAAGAATAATACATTCCCTTGCCCCCAAATTAATATTTCATTACTAATTACCGTAATATTCGTACTACTATAAAGCCAGAGGCTCCTCCCAGCTTCGCCTTGCCCCGCCCACTGGGCGTGACCACCCCACTAAACCCCGCCCCGCCCCGCTTTCCGCCGCCGCCTTTCGCGCCCTATTGCCTTCCCCCGTTCCTCTCTCCCCGCCTCCTTTCCACAATGCCTCTCCCGGATTGGCGCAGGCGGACTGCCAGTCCCGCGGGCGGCGGGGCTCCCCGCTCCCCTCCCTCCCCTCTCGCCTCGCCCGCCCCGCCCCCCGGCCTCGCCCCGCGCTGATTGGCCGAGACGGGGGCGTAGGGGGCGTGGCTGGGGGGCCTAGGCGGCGGCGTCGCGGCGGCGGCGGCGGCAGAAGCAGCAGCTGGAGGCCGGAGCGGGAGCGAGGGGAGGGGTGAGTCCTCAGCGTGGTCGGCAGAGGGACGCGCATGCGCACGGGGCAGCTGCCCCACTCCTCACCCAAGGGGGGAAATGGGGGGGGGGGAGGAGGAGTAACTGAGATGGACCCCCCCTCTTAAAAAGTGCATCTTTAATGCTATGATGAGTTAATTTTGGTAGGGGGAGTCGAAAGCTTATTGCCCCCCTCCATAGTTTGTCTCCCATAGGTTAGGGGGCTTAAAGTCTGTGGCTCTGACCCCCCCTCCCCATTTGAAAGGCCAGTTCCAACCCCCCCCCCACTTGAGTGGAGGGGAAGGCTTGCTTCCTCGCCTCCCACCCCCCGGGTTGAAATTGGTTGGGGGCTTATGTCCTTGGTGATATATTTGGGGGGGGGTTATAAATGTGACACTCCCCCCCCAATCTGAAATCAGGGAGGGGGTTAAAGTAAGGGGGGGGTAGAGAGCTTGATGGCTCCCCTTGCTGTCTGAAAGACGGGAGGATCATATGGTTAATTTCTGTCAACCCCCCCCTTATGGGATTGAAGAGGGGCAAGGGGCGGTCTCTGAGATACGGATTTTTGGGGAGAAACGATAACTCTCCCTACAATTTGGGGGGTCCAGAGGTTGAGTCCCTCGCCTCTTCACAAGAGCTGAGATCCTTATTGTGTGTGGGGAGGGGGGGGGTAGTTGTCAAAAAACCCACAACCCTCCCATTAGGAAAGATCTGTCTCTAAAAGTGAACTGGCTTCCTCGTTCCTCTTCCCAGTGCCCCACCCTGCCCTGCAAGCAAAGGGGCAGGGGGCTTAATTTCTCCTTATCAAGCCTGAGTGCTTAGGGGTGTTTTTTCGGTGGGTTGGGGGGTGGGGAGATCAGATGTTAACCTTCGGACTAACAAACAGCCCCCTGGTATGACTCCCCCCCCCACAAAATAAAAAGTTTCCCTGCCATGTTACCCCCCCCAACAGGTAGAGAATTGAACGTCCTCTGTGGGCATCGAGGGGTTCATGCACCCCCCCCAGACTTAATTATACATTAACTCTGCTTGAAGGGGGGGCAGAAAAAAGGTTAAGTTCTGCTCCCTCCCCATTTGTCTGCCACCACCTGGCTTGAAAAGTGGGGCGGGGGCTTTGAAAACACTTGAGCTTTCAAGGACTTGGGGAAATTTCACTTGGGGGGGTGGAAGGTGACTTTGTTTTCCTGGTCAGAGTTTGAGGCTGGGGAATAGAGAGCAACTTCGAGGCTCCTTCGAAGGGCAAAAAATGGGAGGTTTGTTTCTTTAGGGGTGGGTACAGTTTTTTAAAAAGTGTTTTGGCTTCCTTTCTCCTTGGCATTCCTCCCACCCACTCCAAATTTATTTATTTAAAGTATTTATAAGCCAGTTTTGGGGGTAAAAAAAGAGATACCTCTTCCAACCGTCAATGTATGCAAAGTTATTTTTTTAAAAGAAATATTCTCCCCCTTGATGCCCTGCCTTTTTCTGCTAAAAATGTCTAATATATATATGGGTGTGTATATATGAACTGTTTCTCAAAACAGACGGGTGCCAACAAAACAACTCTCTATATTGGATACAGTTGTACCTTGGTTTTAAAATCCAATCCGTTCCGTGAGTCAGTTCAACTCTGGAATAGTTAGAAAGCCAAGGGGCGGCTTCTGATCAGCTTACAAAAATTGTTTGAAAACCGGAACAATTACTTCTGGTTTTTGATTGTTGGGGAGCCAGAACGTTTGAGTTCAAAGGCATTTGGCTTCCGAGGTTCCACAGTACATAAAGAGAGAGAGAGATTGAGAAATATCTCTAGCACAGCTGGAATGTACAAAGGTTAAGAGCCTCAGACATTGCTCTGCCGGTCTCCTTTGGGTTGGAAAAGCTGCTCCCTGATGGGAAAAAATCATAGAAACGTATTGTCCGAAGGGACCACGGGGGGCATCTAGTCCAACCCCCTGAAATGCAGGAATCTGTCACCCAACGTGGGGCTTGAACCCTCAACCCAGGGATTGAGAGACTAATGCTCTTACCAATTTAGCTATCCAGCCTCAAGTAAGATCTTAAAACTGTGTGTGGGGGGGGTGGCATTTGCTTGTTGGAGGAATGCACCGTACTGGGAGAGACTGGCCAATGGCCTGATTTGGAATAAGGGAGATTCACCTATTGGATTCCTTGGGCAAAATATTGGTGGGAATTCGCACCCATCGCCCTCCAGGTGTTTCAGTACTCCAACTCCCAGCAGCCAGAAATGGTCAGGGGCGATGTTGGGAGTTGAAATTCAGCAAAACCTGGAAAATAGATGTTTTCTCCTCCTGGTTATCCTCTCCAAAGTATATGGGAAGAGTTGATAGTAAAATAGCAGGAGAGTCATAGCCCAGCAAGACATTTGCTCTGGATGCAGAAGATCCCAGGTTCAGTCCCAAGTGTCTCCAGGTAGGACTGGGAGAGCTGCCGCCGGTCAGTGTAGGTGATACTGAGCAACGTGGACTAATGCAAGGTCTGGCTCTGCATAAGGCAGCATATCAAGTTTCTAGATTGCAAAAAAATACCGTATTTTTCGCTCTATAAGACGCACCAGACCACAAGACACACCTAGTTTTTGGAGGAGGAAAACAAGAAAAAAAATATTCTGAATCTCAGAAGCCAGAACAGCAAGAGGGATCGCTGCACAGCGAAATCAGCAATCCCTCTTGCTGTTCTGGCTTCTGGGATAGCTGCGCAGCCTCCATTCGCTTCATAAGACGCACACACATTTCCCCTTACTTTTTAGGAGGGAAAAAGTGAGTCTTATAGAGCAAAAAATACGGTAAATCAGCATCAAGCTCTTTGCTGAGGTCCCAGGTTCACTTCCCAGCATCTCCTGATAGGACTGGGGATGTCATAGAATCATAGATTACATAGATTGGAAGGGACTCCCAAGGGTCATCTGGTCCAACCCCCTGCAATGCAGGATCTCAGCTCAAACATCCATGACAGATGGCCATCCAACCTCTGCTTTAAAACCTCCAAGGAAGGAGAGGCCACCACCTGTTCCTCTTATTATCAGAAAGTCTTTCCTGAGGCTGATTCAGAATCTCCTTTCTTGTAACTTGAAGCCACAGGTTCGGATCCTACCCTACAGAGCAGGAGAAAACAAGCTTGCTCCCTCTTCCATGTGACAGCCCTTGAGATATTTGAAGATGGCTCTCATATCTCCTCTTTTCCAGGCTAAACATCCCCAGCTCCTTCAAGCGCTCCTCATCAGGCTTGGTCTCCAGACCCTGGATCATCTTGGCCTCCCTCCTCTGCACACCTTTCAGCTTGTCAAGATCCTTCTTAAATCGTGGTGCCCAGAACTGGACAGAGTATTCCAGGTGTGGTCTGACCAAGGTAGGACAGAGTGGGACTATGACTTCCCTTGATCTGAACGCTAGACTTCTGTTGATGTCCCCTGGATCAAATGGTAGAGAACCAGTGCAGACCATATTGACCTAGACAGACGAGTGGTTTGACTCTGTAAGCTTCCTGTGTCCCTAAGGACCAGCTGAGTTCCTTGTGCTGGGGTTGGTTAGCCCCCTCCCCCCCCAGCCCTATTTAATGTGAATCCGTTGGGATTTCTGTTCATGGTGATATTGGGGAGGTTACATTCTTCTTATTCTTGTGGTGGTGGTGGTGGTGGTATCAGGGTGGCCACTTAATTAATTAAGTTTGTATATTGCCCTACATCTGTATATCTCAGGGCAAGAAACCAAACCAAAAATCTCGCTTGCAACCCTGCCTTTGATACTGTCCCTGCATAGTTTTGGGGGCAGACATGATTTGCTCCTAATTGGCGCATGCCCTGTAATTTCTTGCTGAAATCCTGCAACTTTTTATACTGCGAATGTTCTGGTTTGGGATTTCCTTGTTGTGCAAAAGTGCCCTTCTGGAAGTCAATAACAGTGGGGTGGCATGCATTGCTGAGCAACTAATATACTGTAAAGCAGAATGGTGTGTGGACAGTCTGGGATAAACCCAGCACTGATGCACAGTGACCTGATCAGTTGCAGCAAACTCCCCTAGGAGGAAAGGTTCCTTCAGCGTCTGGGACTTTTTAGTTATGAGAAAAGGCAGGTAAGAGGCGACACAATGGAAGTTCACGGCAGGTCCAGGACAGGTCCAGGCAAGTCCATAAAGCTATGGCACTCCCTCCCACTTGAGGCAGGAATGGCCCACAACTTGGTTGACTTTGAAAGCTGATTGGGCAGATTCAGGGAGGAGAAATTCAGTGGCAACTCGCCACCATGGCTATGCTTCTCCCATGTTCAGAGACTGCAATGCTTCTAAATCCCAGTTGCTGGAAGCCACCGAAGGGGAGAGGGCTTGAGCTCGGGTCCTGCTCGTGGGCTTCCCAGTGGGGGCATCTGGTTGGCCACGGTAACAACAGGATGCTGGTTAGAACCAAGGTTGCAGGTTTGATTCCCATATGGGACAACTCGCAGGGGGTTGGACTAGATGACCCTCAGGGTCCCATTCAACGCTAAAAGTCTGTTTCTTGATGGGCCTAGGTAGCATGCCCAGTGGTCAGGGATGATGGGAACTGTAGTCCAAAAACAGCTGGAGACCTAAGTTTGGGAAGTCCTGATCCACACCAATACAGGTAAAACTACATATGCAAAAAAAGGTTGCCTTATTTTTTGTAAAACCTCCATAATTTCACTTCAGGGTTTGTGGACCATTGTGGAGCTTTTGACGATCGATTGACTGAAAGTTTAGGGCAAGAATTGCGTAATGGCTTCTTTTCTTTAAGTAGTTGAAGCTGGATTAAAGGCAGATAAAAGCAGATAACAACAACTAAAAGGAATTGGCAGCTCTCAAAACAACTTCAGCTCCCAAATGCCAAATGGTCTGCTTTTAAATTTCTCCTGGAAGCTAATAGAGAGGGAGATGGATGCACCTCATGAGTGAGGGCATCTCACAAACGGGAAGCCACCACCAAGGAGGCCCCGTCTTGGGTCACCGCCAGCCGGGCACCCTAGCAGCCTTCTGTTAACCTTGTGGATGGGGGGTGGCGAGGGCGGAGGACTTCTGCATCTTTTACCCTGACCAAGCAGGGCTCGTCTTCCAGCCTCGCCAATGTGAAGGAAGGCATCCATTCCTTTGTGTATAACATGGCAGTGGCAGAAAGGAGTCACCCCCTGCCAGTCTGCTTGCTTTCCTGCGTGGAACGCCTGCTGGCCACGGATGAGCTCAGTCGGTGGAGCATGAGGCTCTAATCTCAGGGTTGTGGGTTCAAGCCCCACAATGGGCAAAAGCAAGGCTTTTTTTTCCAGCTGGAACTCAGTTCCAGTGCCTCTCAGGTGGTTGCCTTTGCCATTTTAAGAGAATGAGGGAGGCATTCAGAGGGAGTTCCAGCACTTCTTTGTCAAGAAAACTAGCACTGGTAAAATAACAACCCTCTTGGGCTCCCTTCCAACTCTACAATTATAAGATTATTTGACCCGGCATTTGGGATTCAAGGCTTTCTTGTCACTTTACACCAGCCCTGTGAGGTAGGCAAGGAGCTCTCTCTTCATGTGGCTGATAGAAGTGTGGGTGGAAAAACTGAGGCTGCAGGGGATAATTTCATAGCAGAGTGGGGATTTGAACTCGGGACCGAAACGTTGCTGTTCCGCTCTCTTTTTTAAAAAGCCCCACATCTTTTTGCCTGGAGGCTCTACCAGAATCCTTAAAAACAGCTAGGGAGCACTGTTTTCCCCCGACGTGCTACTTGCTGTGCTGCAAAGAGGACTTTTAATCTTGAGGAGCAATAGTATAGTATGTTTGCCTAAGGAGCTGCCCGGCGGGTAGACTTTGAACGCTCTGGTTCTGGACAGACCTCCAGGCGGGGACCTCTGCAGGAATTCTGCCTTGGTAGGCAGACAGGGTCAGCAAACAGAGGATAAACTAGCTGGTTGACTCTTCTGAATTTGGTTGGGTCTTAGCCCCTGGGAGTGGAACCCTCACCTCTGGGGAAGGGAACCCACTGGAGCGTGATGGGGAATGATTATGGGAAGGGCTGGATCCCACCAAAGGAGAGCCAGCTGGTCTAGCATGCACAGTGGCCGACTAGGTGCCTCAAAGGCATCTTCAGGGTCAAGCGCAAGTCAAGCCCCACAGAGAGCACTCTGCAGGAGTCCAGTCTGGACACATTATTAGCGATAGGCAACATTTTACTGTTTTAACTTGTTCCGTGAAATTGCTCCCTCTAACAGTAAATCTGAAGAGATGACAGATTAGCGCCTGGCTAATTTCGAACACTGATCTTACACATACAGTGGTACCTCTGGTTGCGAACGGGATCCGTTCCGGAGGCCCGTTCGCAACATGAAAAGAGCACAACCCACAGCGGCGCATATGCCTATGCGCAGGTTGCAATTCGCTGCTTCTGTGCATGCGCATGACGTCATTTTGCACTTCTGCACATGCGCAAGCAGCGAAACCCGGAGGTAACCCTTTCCGGTACTTCCAGGTCACCGGGGGACGTAACCTGAAAGAACATAACATGAAGCAGACGTAACATGAGGTATGTCTGTACAGTAATAGCTCGGAGACTAACGCAGAGAGACACGGATGGGCTCCTGTGAAGCCAGCTGGTCCTCATTTTATGAATAAAATCACATCTCAGATACTCGCACAGAGAGACTCCTCTGGAAGCAGCTGGCTCTCGCTTGCTCTGTGTCGTCTTTTTGCACCGTTCAGTTCAGGAGAGACAAGGTCTCCATCTCCAAGAAGTCTGAGGAAGCCTGTTAAGCTCTGAGTTTTTCCCCAAGGGAAAAAGAAATAGGTCAAGGCCTTTTTGGGAAAACAGCCATTCGGATTATCTTACAGCTTGCCAGCCAGTTCCCTTTGGCCGAGGTGGGGAGTGGGCAAGCGAAGAGAGGTTTTCCTTTCCCCATCCTTTCTCTCCTTGGTGGTGGGCAGTGAGAATTTTGTGGTTTTGTGGAGAGACAATGGAAGAGCCTGGCTCCTGGTCTCCCAGCTGGGAAAAATCCCAGAAGTTCTTGGGGTGGTGGGGAGGCTGACCCCTTTAAAAGAAATAATGGCGAGGGCCTCTCTCTACGTGGCTGAACTGGTGCCTAGGCTGGTCCCAAGAGGACAGGAGGAAATCTTATTTACTGTGCTTGGGAAATGCTCCCAAATCTATGCTTTGAACCAGAGGTTCCCAATGTGGGCAGTTTCACCCGCCTGGGAGCAGCAGGCTTTGGAAAACTGGTGTCGCTGGACCGAGACCATCAATTTTGCGGAGTTAATCCCCCCCCGCAACTCTTTTGCCCACTCTGGGGCTCGAAATAGTTTGAGATGGATTTTGAATAAATGTGCAATTAATTGTTACTGCTTTGAATCTTATGGTGTCAGCACAGTGGTTCTCGAGCTTTCAGAATAAAAATTTGCTCACGCCACACCGGATTTTTTTATTGATAAGAAATATATTGGAAAACAAAAAGAAACAACTTCTGGCGGTGTTTGATTTGTAACGTAGAGCACAGTTACTTTATAATATAATCATGGGACACCCAGAAAGTATTAAGCAATGCAGCAGCGTAAGGATATATAATTGTAAGTGAGCCTCTTACATATGAACCTTAAATACTGCCTTTTTCTGGGGGACGCAGGGGGGCGCATACCCCTAATCATCTTTTTTAAGGAAAAAAAAGCACTGACCTTACATATAAACTCAGTGAGAAGTGTGAGCTTGTTTTTTTTTGCCAGGTAATCTCATTTACATTATATTAGCCCAAATTTGAGACGAACAAGCACTCATCAACACAAAGAAACCTTTCTCTTTTCTGATCTTTCATATTTGTAGGAAAATCCCTTTTCACAACAATATGATGTGGATAACTGTAGAAGAATAGCTAATACAGTGGACGCTTGGGTTGCGAATGTGATCCGTGCACTTTCGCAACCCGCAGCATTCGCAACCTGCAGTGTCGCATCTGCACATGCGCAAAGCGCGATTTAGTGCTTCTGCGCATGCGCGACCACCGAAACCCAGAAGTAACCCGTTCCAGTACTTCCAGGTTTTGCCGGTCCGTAACCTGAAAAAACGCAACCTGAAGTGTCTGTAACCCGAGGTATGACTGTGGTCTTGAAGAGAGGCATGGGTACTGTTTCTAGGGTTTGTGTGTGTGTGTAAAATTACGGTATTTTGATGCGATACCGTGCTGTACTACACTGAAAAGTTAAAATGTTTCTTTAATTGTCCTTGAATCTTCGCAGCACAATTGCCATCCTCTCCTGCTGCCCTTTGAGAAGCACCGGGTTAGCATATTCCTTGGTGGGCAATACAAGCCACTATTTGTAACCACTAACTTGTCAAGTTTCTAGATCTCATGGTTGCAAAAAACCACAAAAAGAGTCTCTATACATGGATGAGATCACGGGTTCAGGTCCCGGCATCTCCAGATAGGACTGGGAAGGTCTGTCACTGGGAATGGCAAAGAGCTGCTGCCAGTCAGTGTGGGCAATACAGAGCTAGATGGACCAGTATAATGCAATTTCCTTGCAAAACACAATTATATAGAAAAGAGAGGGGAAAGAATTTTTTTTTTTAAAAAAAACAGTTTAGTGAAGGTTTTTAATATATTGAGCACTAAAATCCCAACACATTTCATAAAAGATTATAAACGATTACAAAAAGGAAAGAAAATAATATTTTCCTCTTCTTTTTTTTGCTTTTTCTCTTTCCTATAAAATTGTGCTTTGTAATAATATATTGTTGTTTATTATCTTTTTAGAAGTGTGTTTGGATTTTAGTGCTCAATATGTTAAAAACCTTCAATGAAATTGTTTATATAATGCATCTTCTGCAAATCCTAGTGCAGCAAGTTATAATTGCACAATAAACATAATTTAAAAAAAACAGCTGAAAGCTTCAGTGCCCAGTTTCACCCTCTCTTGTTGGCTTGTGATAAATGCCTCTTCGTTTTATAGAGAATCTGCTTGGTTACTGAATTCCAAGGAGTGTTGCTATGCTGCTGGTTTTGATGTATTTAAAATCTTACCACTCCAGTTTCAAAAGTGAAATGTGGTTTGATTCCCCTTTTGTTTGAATCCTGAGGTTTGTGGCTGGCTTTGGGTTCGAGGAGGTACTAGGCAGTGCGCAATGCGCTGCCTGTGACAATCAGCTCTGCCTTTCGGAGAGGTGAATTGGGCGCCTGCAGGGTAAGGCGATCTTGAAGAGAAACTGGTCCCAATCTGTCTTGAGGCTGAAACCCAACAAGACAGAAGTGCTGTTTCTGGAGGACAGGGGGTGGGCAGGTGTGGGGGACTCCCTGGTCCTGAATGGGATAACTGTGCCCCTGAAGGACCAGGTGCGCAGCCTGGGAGTCATTTTGGACTCACAGCTGTCCATGGAGGCGCAGGTCAATCCTGCATCCAGGGTGGCTGTCTACCACCTATATCTGAGACCCTCCCTGCCTGCGGACTGTCTCGCCAGAGTGGTCCATGCTCTAGTTATCTCCCGCTTGGACTAGTGCGCTCTATGTGGGGCTACCTTTGAAGGTGACCCGGAAACTACAACTACTCCAGAATGCGGCAGCTAGACTGGGGACTGGGAGCGGCCGCCGAGACCACATAACAATGGCCCTGAAAGACCTACATTGGCTCCCAGTACGTTTCTGAACACAATTCAAAGTGTTGGTGCTGACCTTGAAAGCCCTAAATGACCTCAGCCCTGTATCCCTGAAGGGGCGTCTCCACCCCCATCATTCTGCCCGGACACTGAGGTCCAGCGCCGAGGGCCTTCTGTTGCTTCCCTCCCTGCGAGAAGTGAGGCTACAGGGAGCCAGGCAGAGAGCCTTCTCGGTGGTGGCACCCGCCCTGTGGAACGCCTTCCCACCAGGGGAAGTCAAGGAAATAAACAACTACATGACTTTTAGAAGACCTCTGAAGGCAGCCCTGTATTGGGAAGTTTTAAATGTTTGGTGTTATATTATGTTTTTATGTGTGTTGGAAGCCACCAACTCACTCAGGTGGGCAGGGTTGTCACCTACTAATAATAATACCTTGAACTTGGCCCGGTGGCAAATTGTGCAGTGCAGATCTCTGAGTAGGTGTGTTGCTTTTGACAAGGCCTGTCAGCATTCGCACTGCAGCATTCTGCATCAAGTGCAGCTTCTGGGTCAAGCTCAAGGGAGGTCCTACGGAAAGTGCATTGCAGTAGTCCAGTCTTTAAGGATGGCTATTTGAAGATGAGTACTGTATGGCCGAGTTAACACGCAGCGCCACTTGTCAGGTGTGTGTGTGTGTGTGTGCGCGCGCGTGCATGCAACCTCCCCTCTTTCCATTGACCTTTGGACCTGATGGTGCTCTTGTGCCGTTCATAAACAGCCCTGATGCCAGAAGCCAGCATTCTCTCCCTCCAGATTGACCTGCTGAACAAGTGGGAGCAGAATAGATGGATCCTTCCTTCTTTTTTTTTTAATGCAACCCATTCTCTCTCTCTCTTTTAAAATTTTTATTTAGATTTTCCATCATACAAAAGAAAAAGAGAAATACTGTTATACATAACAGAAAATAAACATTAAATCATTATACATTAATTCATTATACAATATCCGAAAAAAGCTAAACAAAATAAAATAAACCCACCAGCCTATTTAACTTCCTTCCTCCGCTACTCATCTTCTCTAGAATCAATTTTACCCTTATCATTGCATTCTGATTTTTTTTTATTTTCTCTATATGCATATATATGTCATTGATAAATTACTGTTTTGATGCATTTACATTCTTAGTCTAAGCATATCAGCATGTCTTTTTAGAGCAGTATTTTGTCATATACAGTGGTACCTTGGGTTACATACACTTCAGGTTACAGACTCAGCTAACCCTGAAATAGTACTTCAGGTTAAGAACTTTGCTTCAGGATGAGAACAGAAATCGTGCTCCAGCGCCACGGCAGCAGCGGAAGGCCCCATTAGCTAAAGTGGTGCTTCAGGTTAAGAACAGTTTCAGGTTAAGAACGGACCTCCGGAATGAATTAAGTACTTAACCCAAGGTACCACTGTAGTCATCAAAGCATTGCCATTCATTTTTTAGTTTTTGATTTGACTTCTGTCGTATAGATGCTGTTAATTTAGCCAATTTTAAATACAGTCCTACCTCGGGTTAAATACGCTTTGAGTTGAGCGCGTTCGAGTTACGCTCCGCGGCAACCCGGAAGTAACGGAGCGCATTACTTCTGGGTTTCGCCGCATGCGCAGACGCTCAAAATGACGCCATGCGCAGAAGCGGCAAAAAAGACGCGTGCGTGCGCAGACGTGCCGTCGCTAGTTACGTTTACCTCTAGATGTGAACGGGGCTCCGGAACGGATCCCGTTCGTATCTAGAGGTACCACTGTATTCGTTTAATTTGAGAATGCATTCCTCTTTGGTAGGTAGTTCTTTACCTTTCCCTTTAGATGCTATTAGTATCCTAGCTGCTAGGATAGGACAGCTAGATGGATCCTGCTTTTTGCCCTGTTTGGTTGAGGGCCAGCTTTGGGTATTTTCCATCTCTCTTTCTATACTTGCATTTTGTTTTCGTCGGCTTTCTGTGTCACTGCTCTGGGCAGCCTTGTTTCAGTGTCAAATGGCTCTTACTCTTAGAAAGTTCTTCCGAAGATTTAGTTGGAATCTCCTTTCTTTTGACTTGAAGCCATTGGTTCAAGTCCTACCCTCCAGAAAAAGGAGAAAGTAAGCTTGTTCCCTCTTCCATGTGACAGCCCTTGAGATGTTGGAAGATCATATCTCCTCTCAGTCTCCTCTTTTCCAGGCTAAATGTACCCAGCTCCTTCAACCGTTCCTCATAAGGCTTGGTCTCCAGTCCCTTGATCATCTTATTATCAAAATTTCCAGACTTTTAGCTGTTTGTAATGAGGAAAAAAAGCAATGAAATAGCTCAACGGATGCTTCCAGTGGTTTCCCCAAATTCATCTGAAATTGCAACTTATACTGGCTTCTCCAGTCTGTAGATTTTGATAATAAACTTGATTTGCAATGGGAGTTGGATAATTTCAATTGCAACTGTACGTTGACCAGCTGTCAGTCCCCCAGAAAGTTCTTTGTAACATTGGGTCGGAATCTCCTTTTTTTGCAATAGCAATGCATTAATTTATTGCTGTTTATATCATTTAAAGGCTGGCCACACTAATCTCACCGGGACGCCGAGCACGCCAGGAAGACCTCCTTGGAACGGACAAAGGCAGGTCTCTGTGCTGAGCTGAGCAACGAAGGTCAATTTCGTCCATTTCCTTGAGGTGCCCAAGTGTGTGGGCGTGTGGGGTGTCCTTTCTCCTGCGGAGCTCAGCCAACCTCCCTCTCGGATCTTCTCTGCTGTGAGCCAGCCCACCTCTGGATCCAGGTAAGAATATTTCTCCTCTCTTTCCCCTGCTGTGTGTGCTTCATGTTAAGTTTCTTTTGGCTGAAATTTGCCGGAGGAACCCGTGCTCCTTTCTCTGTATTTGGGTCTGGTTTCTTCCAGTTTAATTTTTGCCGGGCACCTCAAGGTGCTGGTGGGGGAGAAGGATGGAGAAAACCTGCCCGGCTGCATGCAGTCTTCAAAATCCCCCTGGCAATGTATAAAACAAGTAATCATTGTTGGAAATGTAAAGAAAAGGAAGGTACTTTTTATCATATGTGGTGGGTCTGTAAGGAGGTGAAGGCTTTCTGGGAAATGATTTATAAAGAACTTAGAAAAATGTTGAAATATACATTTGTAAAAAAAACCCAGAAGCCTTCTTACTAGGCATTTTAGGTAATGAAATACATAAGCAAGATAAAAGACTGTTTTTATATGCAACAACTGCAGCAAGAATATTGCTAGCCCAACGATGGAAGCAACAAGAGATACCAATGAAGGAAGAGGGGCAGATGAAACTAATGGACTATGCCGAGATGGCGAAACTAACAGGGAAAATTCGGAACCAGCAAGACCAGCCTTTCCTGAAAGACTGGAATAAATCTACAGAATACTTGAAAGACAATTGTAAACAACTAACTTTGCTAGTAGGGTTGCAAGAAGTTTTGTAAGGTGGACTTTATCAATTATTGCAAAGTATAATTAAAAAATTGTTGATCTATGATTAGGATTTAATAGTAATAATTATAATCCCAAAATGCAGTACTAGATAATAAGTGGGAAAACCGTTAGTCGAGGAGGACGGAAGTCTCAGGGTGTTGTGGCCAAATGCATTTTATATTATATACAAGTTGAATGCTATGTTTAAAATATCTGTAAAAATTGATAAAAATTATTATAAAAAAACACAAAATCCCCCTGGCAACAGGCACGTTTTGTGGCTGGCTTGGGTCCAATTGTGACCCCATGGAGATCTCAGGGAGCCAATTGTGACCCCCAACGTCTCCCTCTGGCCGGCCCCTCTGACTTTCTTAAGCAGGTCAGCAGGAGAGCTGCATTTACTGCATTTATCTCCCAACTTTTTCTCCAAGGAGTACATGGTTCACCCCCCTCCTCAGGGAGGGAGGTTAAGAGGCTGTGAGCTGGAGCTTCAGGGCAGAGTGGGGATTTGAACCCTGGTCTCCCAGGTCCTTGTCCAACACTCTAACCACTACACCCACTGGCTTCCCAGAGTTAAGTAGGCAAATAAATATGGGGAAAGCAAAGTGTCCCTTAGAGAAGGATCTGAAATCTTTTCCTTGAAGCTGGAGTTTCATCATAGGAATCATAGAACCATAGCGTTGGAAGGGACCATGAGGGTCATCTAGAATAATAATAATAATTACTGTTGTTGTTGTTATACCCCGCCCATCTGACTGGGTTGCCCCCGCCACTCTGAGTGGCTTCCAGCATATATAAAAGTATAATAAAACATCACAGAGGAACAAAAGGAATCTTTTGCCCAAAGTGGGGCTCAAACCCCAAACCCCAAGATTAAGAGTTGCATACTCTTAATCTTAAAACGGAGCTGTTTTATTCTGGAATGTTCTTTTTGACGTTTTAACTGCTTGGTGATTTTTTTCCTTTAAAATGTAAAGTGGTATAGAAATGAAACATAATAATAATAATAATAATAATAATAATAATAATAATAATAGTTAGTAATAGTAACAGTAATAAAGTTCATTGCCAAAAAGAAGAAAGGTGCCTGGACATTCCGTCACGTTGAACGCAACCAGATTTAAGGTGCGATTGGCGATTAGCTGATCTATCTGAGTTTCCAACCTTGTGCGCGCGGCTCTGGCAAGCGTCACAATGTCCTGCGCTTGAGATTAAGATCTCTCCTGCTCAAGTTGCAGCGGGAGAATTAAGATAGCAGCCGGGCGGGTAGCTCACACCACTCCCACCCACATAATCTTGCCGTCTCTCCTTGGCAGGCGCTCAAGCCAAAGCTCTGAGTGATGATAATAATATGAAAAATATTGTGTCTGCCGTCCTCAGCCCTTCCCAGTAAGGGGGGCAGCCGGTGACATCCGAGTAAGCCTGTTGTTTGCAGGGGGAAAACACCCAAGATCAGTGCTGGTTTCTGCTTTGCCTGAGTTCTTTGCTGCAGGGAATTGATTTCATTCCCCCTTTTGCCCGACACAAGGAGCGCAATGCGACGTATGTGGTTCTCCTCCTCCTCATTTAATCCCCACTGCAGCCCTTTGAGGTGGTCCAAGCCGAGAGGCACCAGGTTGCCACAGGCTTCCTGGCGGAATAGAAAGGTTTCCAGTCAGGGCTCGAAAGGGGCAAAGGGCAGGTGAGTAATAAAAACAGCGCAAGGAGAGCCTGCCGGATCAGGCCCAGGGGCCAGCATCCTCACCGTGGCCAACCAGACACCCGTGTCAGGAAACCCGCAAGCGGGATTGGAACCCCAGAGCCCTCTCCCCTCGTGCATCTGGGATGCAGAAAGATTCCTCCCTCTGAGCATCACCCTGTTGGCTAGTGGCCATTCCTCTGTGAGTTCATCCCATCCTCTTTTGAAGCCAGCCAGGTTGGTGGTCATGCTGTCTCCCGTGGCAAGGAGTTCCATAGTTTAACTATGTGTTGCATGAAGGAAGGCTTTCTTTCCTCTGTCCCGAATCCCCCAGAATTCAGCTTTGTTAGCCAAGGAGTTAAGCCTCTGAAGGCAGCCCTGCATAGGGAAGCATTTTAACGTTGAATGTTCTATTATGTTTTTTATACATTTTGGAAGCCGCCCAGAGTGGCTGGGGCAACCCAGTCAGACGGGTGGGGTATAAATAATAAAATTATTATTATTATTTATTATTATTATTTTCTGGGGGTACTCAAGTGTACGCAGTACTGACATGGTTTTTTCTCTAGAAGAAAAGCACTAATGATGATGTTGATGATGGAATAGGACATCCAAGGATTTCTTCCTTGCAGGGGGTTGGACTAGATGACCCTTGGGGTTCCCTTCCAACTCTATGATTTAATAATAATACAATTAATAATAGTTAATAATAAAATATATTGTTTATACCCCACCCATCTGGCTGGGTTTCCCCAGCCACTCTGGACAGCTTCCAGCAAAAGATTAAAAGTACATTAAAACACCAGTCATTAAAAACTTCCCTAAACAGGGCTGCCTTCAGATGTCTTCTAAACGTCAGATAGTTGTTTATCTCCTTGACATCTGATGGGAGGGTGTCCCACATGGCGGGCGCCACTACCGAGAAGGCCCTCGGGAATGATTCTTATTTTCATCAGAGACATGTTGGAGGGTCTGTAATATGTGCTGCATTAATCATGGAAATGTTTCTGTGCAAGTAGAAGTCCCTCTAGTCCAGGAGCAGGGTGAGGTCCTCTTTGCTCTGCTGCCGCTCTGAAACCTGATTTGTGTCCCCCCTGCCCTGGTTTTTTCTTCTCGACCTTGAGCTTAGTTCTGGTGACTCCACCGCTCCGCTCCTCCTCCTCTCTCTGCAGTTGTGCATTGCTGAAAGCGGGATGTCAGAGAGCGTTTCTGGCCTGGGAGCTTCCCGTTGCAGTCCTTCGTGGCCAAAAATAAGCTGGAGTGGAAAAGGGATGAAGGAGGGGAGGGGGGGCAGAGGGGTGTGTGGTGACCACAGGCCTGTTTTCCCCAAAATGAAATTAGTAGTTCAAGACAAGAATGGTTCCTTTTCCAAGTCTGTCAGTCTGTCTGTCTGTCTAGCCGTCCACTGATGTGTCAGTTCCTTACCCAGCTGTGTGTGAATAATAATAATAATAATAATAATAATAATAATAATAATAATATCCTGCCTTTTTGTCTAACAGAGACTCAAGGTAGATTACAGCTTAAATAGAAATAGCTAAAAATATTGGGTGGGTGGAGAATAATAATAATAGAAAACCACAAATAAACATTAATACACAAACACATATATATGAAAACATATAAGGAGTGTCTCCACCGCCATTGTTCTGCCCGGACACTGAGGTCCAGCTCCGAGGGCCTCCTGGCGTTCCTTCACTGCAAGAAGTGAGGTTACAGGGAAGCAGGCAGAGGGCCTTCTTGGAAGTGGCACCCGCCTTGTGGAGCACCTTCCCCTCAAATGCCAAGGAAATAAACAACTACACAACTTCCTGAAGGCAGCCCTGTACAGGGGAGTTTTTGATGTTTTACTGTGTTTTTAATATTTTATCAGAAGGTGCCCAAAGTGTCTGGGGCCCACCCAGTTAGAGGGGTGTGCAGGAACGCTCCTCTTTCCTCCTCCCTCCAAATTCGTTTTCTTTTTGTGCTGTGTCTATTTAGATTGTAAGCTTTTTCTTGAGTAATTTGTTAGCTGCCCTGGGAGCCTTTTGTCGTTGTCATTGTTGTTCCAAATCGGGGTACTTCTTTGACTTCCTAACAAGTCCATCTGATTTAGGTTTTGAGCTACTGTCCGTAACTCCTCCCGGCCCCCCTTCTCTTCCTCAGGAGGTCTGGTTCTTTTCCTGGGCAGCCCCTGAGCCTGGCATGGGGAATGGTCGAGCAGCAGGAGGCCAAGTGGGTTTCAAGCAGAAAGATGTAGAGCCGCAAATCCACATGCCGATTTTGCCAGAGGTGAGTCTTGCTGAGAACGCTGGCAGCGTGAAGGTCAATTCAACAGGATAACAAATACTTGAGAGATGTAAGATAGGAGAACTGAATAAAATGGTTAGAGTAAAATGCAGGAATGGTGGATAAACTCAATGAGCCATGGAAGGGGAAAGAGGGAGGTCATCAAATGTATGGTGTTTATTTTGAGATGCAAAATTGAAAACTTAATAAAAACTATAATACAGTGGTACCTTGGAAGTCGAACGGAATCCGTTCCGGAAGTCTGTTCAACTTACATAACGTTCAGAAACCAAGGCATGGCTTCCCATTGGCTGCAGGAACGTTCGGGTTCCAAAGAACGTTCAAAAACCGAAACAACCACTTCCGGCTTTTGATCGTTTGGGAGCCAAAATGTCCGACTCCCAAGGCGTTTGAAAACCAAGGTACGACTGTAATAAAAAAGAGTTGAGTGCTGGTCTCGAAGTGTGGGTGGGGGTGGGCATTGTAGGTGGAGAGAGTTTCAGGGACGAAGGGCCCAGAGCATCTGGAGGGGGCATCAGGTTGGCAAACGCTGCCCTAGAACAGCCTTGCAGTTAAACCAGGTAAGTTTACTAGTCCTGAATAAATCCATATAGATTTGCAATCTCAGGGTGTGAAAGAAAGGGGCAGGCCTGATCGCCTATGGCGAACAGGAGCCAGCAAGGAAGAAGTTCGCCAGCGTCTCCCTTGTCCGCTCGCCTGCTGCCGGTTCCTGCTCGCCCCAGGTGACCAGCCAAGTGGCTTGTGAGTTTCTAGGCTGCTTCCTTGCCACCCTCCTTTGGTTTTCTGTTCCAGGCTGCCCAGGAGAGAAGGAGCGTCCTCAACTCCCTGATATCTGGGGCGTTTGCTGGCGCTGTGGCCAAGACTGCGGTGGCGCCTCTGGACAGGACGAAAATCATATTCCAAGGTATTTCGGGGGGGGGCAGGTTTTTATAATTTTGTAAGTTGTGTATGCCATATCATCACAGTTATAACAAATAACGGCTTGAGATATCTCGCTTTGCATGTCATGAGTCTATCTCATATATTAGTTTCACCTTTTAAGTTGAATTACTGAAATAAATGAACGTTTCCATGATATTCTAATTTTTCGAGTTTCACCTGTATATAAAAATAGAATGGCTGCAGGGTAAACGTAATTAGATGGACAACCCTGTTTTTAATGCTGTGGACTTTCAACTCCCATCGACAGGGCAGAGAATCCCCCAAATTTAAAGCCTGGTTTGTAGCTCAGATTAAAAGCTCTCTCTCTCTCTCTATATATATATATATTTCTGTTTTGAGGATTAATCCTCCAATGAGTTTTTGCTGGAAGGAGATTTGGCATGATTCAGGGTTTGTTTGCTTGTCTTTGGCCTGGCTTATCTGCCGGCTGGGATAATTGGGGGCAGGCAGAGTCAAACTGAGATTGGGGGGAGAGAGAGAATTGTTTTGGGGTGTTTGCAAATTGCATAAGAGATAACCGATACGGCTCTATGGGGTGGGGGAAACTGGGAAAGCAGGGGAGAATTCTGGTGGGGGTTTTTTGTGTGTTTTAAGTATAAATCACAAGAGAATGCGGCTGATCAGTAATCTTCACATCCTTCTAGGCTCCAGTGTTGATAAAGAGCTTTGAAAGAAATAGTTAGGGCTCTTACCCTAGAGAAATCCTAGTTGACTGATCCATGAGTGTTAGTGGATGAATTGATTTGTACCTGCAACTGAGTAAAAGTATGCTTGCTTTTAATTTTTCTGCTTTTCTCTTTCAGTATCATCAAATCGGTTTTCTGCCAAGGTAAGACTTAAAGCACAACCCTCCTTTCTTTGCTCTGTTGCTTAGCTGAGCATCTTTGGTTTTTTACTTAACAAAGTCCCCTGCCCCAAATTGTTAACCTGTACAGCCCCTGCTGGGGTGTTGGGGAGGGGCGGTCTCTCTGGTGGGGGAAACGTCCTGCTCCTGCTGGGGTTGTTGGCCCACCTTTGGTCCCCACCTGCACTCAGCTCTCACCTGTGGCTGCTAGGTGTGTCAGCATACAACAGTGGCCACAATCCTGGGAGCAGCTTCGACTGGCTTGCTAAACCAGGTGAGGGGAGCCGATAGGTCTCAAACCCTCAGTTTGTCAGGGGCTTCCCCTGCATGCGAAGCCAGGCTCTGACGGAGGGAGTGGACGAGACCAAGAGGGAGTCCAGTGGTCAAGAAGGGGGTTTCTGCATGTGCTATAGAGGGGAGTGAGGGGCAGGTGGGGCCCGTCCACCTGGGAAGGGAGCCTATCTAGGAGAAAGAAGACTCTGGTCCTTGTGGGACATCTTTGGGAGAAGAAAAGCCTACACAAATCTTGAGGGGAGTCCCCAAGGCGGTTGGATGGTGCCTTGTCCGCCTCCTTCCAGCAACTCCTGCAGCCCGGCTGGTGCCAAATGTATTGCTCTGCTTTCCTTTGGACCCCTCAGCGGGCCCAAGAGGGGTGTCTTGCCGTCTGGGCAGCCCAGGACCTTCATGCACCCTGCCCAGGCTTGCGTCCCGGGAGGGGGGGGCACTTGAGTGCTGCAAACTCAGCAGTCTGGCTTCACCCCCAGAAGCGCACTCCATTGTCTCTTGAGGCACACAGACGCCAACAACAACAGCAGCACACCCCACCTCTGGAACCTCCTTTTTGGGATTACAGTTTGTCAAAAGCGAGGCAAACCAAGAGCCCTGGTTCAGATGATGCGCTCAGCCTCTCTCGGTCTCTTTTCCAATAACTTGCTTCTGCTCTCCTTAGGAGGCTTACCGCCTGATCTACCGCACCTACCTCCACGAGGGCTTCTTCAGCCTCTGGCGGGGGAACTCTGCCACCATGGTCCGCGTGATCCCTTACGCCGCCATCCAGTTTTGCGCCCACGAGGAGTACAAGCAGATCCTGGGCAGTTACTATGGCTTCCAGGGGAAGTAAGAGGCTGCTGGGGTTGGGGTCTTCTGCAACAGGGTTGGGGAACCTCAGGCCTTGGTCAGTCCAGCTGATGAAGAGTCACGGGGGTCTCCTCCTCCTGCTGCGACAAGCTCCCTTCCCCCCTTGTCTCCCAGGACCAGGAGAGGCATGAAAAGGCGGAGGAGAGGTTGCCTTCACACTGGCACAGTCTCAGATTGCTTGGGGAAAGCCCTGGATAGAAGGCGACTTAAAAGGCTGGGGGGAAACAGAGATTTTCAGTTTCAGCAACAGATTTTCATGGAGTAAGACCACTGGGGGGGAGTTGCTGTGCTCATTCAGCCTAGCCCTTAGTTGGATTAGTTTCAGCGTTCATGTTAGGCCGGTTGGTGAGAGCATATTGCCAAGGTTGCAGGTTCAGTCCCCCTGTGGGACAGCTGCATCACAGGGGGTTGGGCTAGATGTCTCTTAGGGTCTCATCCAATGCTTCAATTCTATGATCCACCAGGAAACTTTCCCTAAAAAACTGATCCTTCCCTGCCCACAATGGAACTGTAAACCAGCTGCTGGAGAAAAGAGCTGTGGGGAATTCCACTTTTGAAAAGCCTCTCTTTCTCCTTCCTGCTTCCAGGGCACTTACCCCATTGCCCAGGTTCATTGCTGGCTCCCTCGCGGGCACGACGGCCGCCATGTTGACGTACCCCCTGGACCTGGTCCGCGCCCGGATGGCCGTCACGCCAAAGGAAATGTGAGTTGCTGCTGCGGAAATTTTGGGTGGGATGGGAGTACCTAAAAGCAACACCTCAAAGCACCTCAATTTGCACTGTAAAAAGGTAGGCGGGCCCAGGCCTTTTGGGTTTAGCTGGGATAGAGGCTTGGATGAAAATGGAATACCAAAACAACACAGTTTTATGAAATTATTATTTTCTCCATCAACCCCAACTGTGCAAAAGGCTAAATCGCTAGGGGATGAAAGGCTGGATGAAAAAGACAGGTCTTTTACAGAGGCCGATAAGTTTGACGTGGGTTCATAAGTCTTCTTTGGGGGGGGGGGGGTCTCAGCAAACATGATTCTCCCCTTGTGGGATTGTTGCAAGACGTATTAATGTGCCTGCAGCACAATCAGGGAGGATTTGACCTGCAGATCTCAATAAATGAGTGGCTCTGTGCAGAGAAGGCAATTCCTCAGGCTGGAACATAGTCTCTGGCACCAAAGCGAAGGGCTATCTGTGGTTGCCCCCCATGAATTGACATATGTCCATCCGAAAGGAAACGCACACTCCTGATCTCCTCCCTGCTTTAAAAAGTACCAGTCAGCCCACCCTTCAGTGCATGGAACTGACCAGCCCTGGCTTGAGAAGTAGAATCCTAGAACGGTGGTGTTGGGAGGGATCCCCGAGGGCCATCTAGTCCAACCCCCTGTAACAAAGGGGCCTTTTGCCCAACAACCGCTGGCTTTTCCCTTCAGTGTTTTTTCCGATGTTCTTCTTCCCCTCCTCCAACGCCCCGCATGGCTGCCGTCCAGCGTCTAAAATAGCCTGGGTCCTTCTCGGCAGCACACCAGGTGTCATCGGGTGCCCAAAATAGTTAAGTTGCGATATGGGGCCTTGGTGTGTTTGTGTGTGTTGGTTGTCTCTCTGATGGCTATGGGGGGAAAAGAGAATGTTGACAAGGGAGCCCACCCTCCTCTTCTTTTTCCCGGCAAATATTTTTAATTTCATTTTGTGGCGGAAATAAAAGAGGGAAAACAGGTATAACGGCAGGAGAAACTTATAAGATGGAAAACAAAGCTGTAAAACAGGCACGCAGAATGAGTACTACTAAAGGTAAAAAAGGTGAAAGCTACTACTACTACTACTAATAATAATATTTATATGCGGCTCAGCCAGATATATCTGCCCCAGCCACTCTGGGCGGCTGCCATCCAACTGAAACATCAAACACAGTAAAACATCAAACATTTAAAACTTCCCTAAATCAACTAAGTCCATTTATTTCAGTGGGTCTACTTTGAGCATGACTGCTTCCGTGTGCACTTACTGGGAAATAAACCACACCGAAAACAGCTGAACTTACTTCTGAGTAAATAGGAACAAGAATGCGCTGTAATTCCTGGATTTCAGACTCTGGTTACTGAAGCATTTCACTTCTGCCGCCACATTTTCACAAAATAAAAAAATCAAATGGAAATGAAGGAATTCAGTTGCACAGGGGCTAAGGTCACAAAGTCCAAGTGAAGAATATTAGCTTTATTTGGTTATCTAGTCTGGTTCCAGTTTGGGGCAGTTTTCCACTGAGTTGCAAGTACTATCTGAGCTGCTACGGTCATATATCAGACCAGTTCTATAATCCTATGATTCAGAAAATATTATTTGAAATGAGCCTCTTACGTATATATCTTAAGTACTTATAGAAACGCATTGAGAGTTATGAGCTTGTTTTTGCCGGGTAATCTCATATGTGGTCTAATTTGAGACAAACTTGTCTTCTCAGCAACACTCAGAAGCCTTTCTGTCTTCTGATCTTTCATATTTGTCAGAGCTGGCAATCCCTCTTCCCAACTATATGTCAAGGAGAACTGTAGAAGAATAATAGAATAGTAGAGTTGGAAGGGACCTCTGAGGGTCATCCAGTCCAACCCCCTGGAATGCAGGAATCTTAGCTAAAGCATCCATGGCAGATGGACACCCAACCTCTGCTTTAAAACCTCTAAGGAAGGAGAGGCCACAACCTCCCGAAGGAGACCGTTCCACAGTCGAACAGCTCTCACTGTCAGAAAGTTCTTCCTGATGTTGAGTCGGAATCTCCTTTCTTGTACAGTGGCACCTCGGGTTAAGTACTTAATTCGTTCTGGAGCTCCGTTCTTAACCTGGAACTGTTCTTAACCTGAAGCACCACTTTAGCTAATGGGGCCTCCTGCTGCTGCCGCGCCACTGGAGCACAATTTCTGTTCTCATCCTGAAGCAAAGTTTTTAACCTGAGGTACTATTTCTGGGTTAGCGGAGTCTGTAACCTGAAGCGTCTGTAACCTGAGGTACCACTGTAACTTGAAGCCCTGGGTTCAAGTTTGACCCTCCAGAGCAGCAGAAAACAAGCTTGCTCCCTCTTCCATCTGACAGCCCTTGAGCTATTGGAAGATGGCGCTCATATCTCCTCTCAGTCTCCTCTTTCCCAGGCTAAACATCCCCAGCTCCTTCAACCATTCCTCATAAGGTTTGGTTTCCAGGGGCTTGAACATCTTGAATAGCCAATGCTCTTGAGGAAAGGCATGGATCATGTTTCTGGTTGTGTATTCAGATTTTTTAAAATCTTGTTACGGTGTTAGGCTATACTACACTGAAATGTTCTAAGGTTCCTTTGATTGCCCTTGAATCTTCTGGCCACTCCTGCTGCCCTCTCCTGCCCCACCGGTGTGGCAGGCCAGACCCTTTGATAGCCAACAGGGCTTGTTGTTCGAGAGGCATGATAACAAGACACGATTTCTCTTGCTCCGCTCTCCCCGCAGGTACAGCAACATTGTCCACGTCTTCATTCGGATATCCCGGGAGGAAGGGATGAAGACCCTCTACCGGGGCTTTGCCCCCACCATCCTGGGGGTGATTCCATATGCTGGGCTGAGCTTCTTCACTTACGAGACCCTGAAGAAGTTTCACGCAGGTAAAAGCAGCGGGGCCAGGATGCCAGGCTTGACGGGCTCCTTGGGCATCATCCAGAAGATGGGCTCTTATGAATGGCTTTTAAGGTTAGGCAAATCCACGGAAGAGCAGTGGCTACTAGCCATGTCTCAGAGGTGAGCCGGCAGTAAATCACACCATACAACTGGGAGTTAACTCTTTATTAGCAAGGACACAATCTGAACAGGAGTATCAGGCCTAAGGAGCACAGCAGCTCATGCCCGGTAGGTCTTGCCCCCCATGATGCAGCCACTGAAACTGAAGGTCCCTGCCTCCCCACCGCCGTCCAAGTCCCTCCAGGATTTCCCCCAAACAGTCGAAGAACGCGCCTGCATGCAGCCAATCTCTCCTCCGCCCTTTTCACGCCTCTCCTGGTTCTGGGAGACCAGAAGGGAGGGCAGCTTGATGCAGCAGGAGGGGGAGACCTTCCTCTCTTGCTTCAGCTTCTGTCTCCCATTCTGGACTTCTCTCTGCCACTGACTCTCCCCTCTCACTAAGCCTTGTTGCTTCTTCCGCTTCTGACACCTCCTCCTCCCAGTCTTCTCCCCCTGGCCTCTCATCATTGTCCCACTGCCACTGCCACTCCCTAGGCTCTGAGCCTTCTTTCCTTGGATGTCCCCAGCTGGTTCCTCCCGCCATTCCTCTGCCTTGTAACTAATCCATGCCACCAGGATGGCTGTGCACTGCCTCCACTGTTTGGAGGCGCTATACCTCCTGGCTCCTGGCCATTGCAATTGGGGAGAGTTGCTGTTGCATTGAGGTCTTGGCACTCTTGCAATTTCTGGGGGTCCTGGGGCCCCGTGGTGGAAGGGAGAGAGGGAGATCTGTTTGCGCTGTCCCTGTGCATCTCCACAGTTGCCCACCAGCTTTTCCTCTTCTTCCAGAGCGCAGCGGCAGGACACAGCCCTACCCTGTGGAGAGGCTTGTCTTTGGGGCCTGCGCCGGCCTGATTGGTCAGTCTGCCTCCTACCCGCTGGACGTTGTGCGGCGGCGGATGCAGACGGCCGGGGTGATGGGCCACACCTACAGCACCATCCTGCGCACCATGCGGGACATCATCCGGGAGGAAGGACTCGTCCGCGGCCTCTACAAGGGACTCAGCATGAACTGGGTCAAGGGCCCCATCGCCGTGGGGATCAGCTTCACGACCTTCGACCTCTCGCAGATCCTCCTCCGGAAGTGGGAGCAAGGGGTGAACGTGGAGAGGTAGTGGCCGGCCGGCGACTGGCGGTTGGTACACATGTTGGTGGAAAGGTGGGCAGGCGTCCTCTTCCTCCTCCCTCCTTCCCTCCCTCCACGAGCCAGAGGGTTCTCGCGGCAGAGCTGAGTGGCCCAGGGCAATCTCTGTTAGGTCCCCACAACTGCAGCATCCTGCTCCCTGCTTCCCTGAGCTTGCGAAAAAGAAGACGGCGTGTCCTTTGCCGGTGTTGTTTTCTTGCTTTCCCTCTCCTTTTCCCACCAAAGTGTTTGAAAATCCTCTGAATTCTGCTTGGATTTGTGGGGAACCGGCAAGGGTCCTTCCAGAAGGCTGCAGCCATGCTATTTACTTGATTTTGCCTTGTGGTTCTAAACCGTGGCGGCACAGTCCCCTTACATCTCCTGCCTCTAACTCTCCTGCACCCTTTATTTTGTAGGAAGCCAAACTTACCTGTATGTTTGAGATGTGGGGTGTGTCTGTCTTGTGGTTTCCGCTCCCTGCGGTCTCCGCCCTCCTTCCAGCAAATGGTTTGTTTTCCAAGCCCTGGAGAATGGGGCCCTTCATCTCCCCCCTCTCCCTACTTCAAATGCTTTTAAAATTCTGCCCCAAAACCTCCTGGAAGAGGGCCAGCCGGCCCCAGGGGAGAAAAAACCAAATACGGGATTATTTCCTTTCCTTGGGTTTGTCCAAGGCAGGGAGGCCACGGTGCAATCTTGAACTCTCTCGCTGCCACAATCTGCGCAGCTCCTGGTTCCGAGATGGGATCAGAAGTTTGGGGTGTCACAGCCTTCTTTCCTTGCTTTTCAGAGACTATTTTAATGATCTGTATTTAGATATGCACACCTATTTCAGAGTTCAAGCTTCGGAAGATGGCATGTGGTCGAGCTAAGCTTTGCTCCTCCGAATTGTCTCTGCTTTTTAGCAGGGCTTCCCCCTCCAGTATTAAGTGTCAAAAGATGGAAGGAATAAGGACTCTCTGGAAGAGGCATTCCTAGCCCAGAGCAGGAGATCATAGAATCATAGATGCCTCATCTCAGATTGGAGATGGGGGAATTTATATCCTGACGGTCAGGGATGACAACGAAAAATGGACTTCCATATGTTGCTGAACTTCCAGCAGCCAGGTGAGGATGAGAGCCAGGTGCCTTGAACACCTAGAGAGGAATCGGATCGGAGAAGGCATTTTGCAGGTCTCCTCCCGGGAAGAGGGGTGGGTGTTTTGCCAGACCGCCCTGGGTCTCTTGCCATGTACGAGCTCAGGCACTCCCCACCTTTGAAAATCTCCTAGAACAGGGCAGCAATCCTGCGTCCCTCCAGATGTTGACTGACTCCTGCCAGCCCTTTCCTGGAAATCATGCTAAATTAACCCTGCTAATTTCTCTCTCGCTCATCTACCCTCCACTTCACTGCACTGCTTCCTCACACTTAGCAAGCACAATGCCTGCCTTCGACAAAACTGCACCAGGGATTCACCCACCACCACCAGATGCAAACCTCAAGAGCTTTTACCTCCCCGGTATGAAAATAGATTGAACGGGGTGATGCATGTCCTACGCAGGAAGCCCAGTTTATGACCCCCCCCTGCAGACACTGCTTATGCAGGTCGGAGTGTTTTGCGCATTCTGAAAAAGATGCACTACCACTGGGAGAGCAGAACCTACACAGGTTTTCCAAACTTCCAGCTGTTTGGGGACTACAGTTCCCATCATCCCTAACCACTGGTCCTGCTAGCTGGGGATAATGGCAGTTGTAGTCCCAAAACAGCTGGAGACCCAGGTTTGGGAAACACTCACTCACACACACACACACACACACACACACCCTTTCCCCAATTCTCATTTTTCTAATTCTCTGTGCCATCAGCAGTTGTGATGGATTGCAATTGTGGCTCAGCAGGTTTTGTTTTTGTCGGGGAGAGAATTTCAGAGGGACGGCAGGTGCCACCTCGCCAGCGAAATAATGCTCATCTCACTGTGTCAAACCCAGATCTTGGGAGCATATATATAGATATATGTATCTATTCTCGGAGAGAGATTTCCAGCTCAATGAAGGTGGCTTGCTGATTCCTAAGTCTTGAGCTGCTCCTTCCTTTGGACTCTGGGGAACAGCGTCCCTGGGGAAGATGACTTTCCCTTTTTGGGTTTAAGAGTCTGCAAGCTAGTGTCTTTTGATGGCCAGACTACAACTCCCATGATCCCCTGCCAGTTTGGACCGACAATCAGGGCTGATGGGATTGGTAGTCTAGTGACATATCTTCCTGCAAGGTTTTGAGTATTTGGGATGACCTTTTCTCCCCTCTCCCTTTTGAGTTTCCACCACCAACCAGACTCCAGAAGACCTGAGCATCTCCCATTCCATCTCCCTTCCTGACCCACAATTGCACCATCCCCTTCCCAGTCGGCCATAGATTCCCCCCCTTCCTGATAGCTTTGAGCTGTGGAGCTGGGTTTATTTGTGCAAATCTTACAAAGTTGGCAAGGGGCAGTTAATCGGTGAAAGCCATCCTGCTGGCCTTGGCGTGAGGTCTCCCTACCCCAAGATGGTCTTCAGGTAGCTAGAGAATCTTTCCTGGGATGCTCTGGGCCACTCCCCCCCCCGCCAACCCCTTGCCCCAGCCTGCAGAGAACCAGATTTTCCAAAGCAGCGATCCCAGAGAGATGCTTTCCCTTCCCTAGAATCTAGCCCAGGGTTTCCCCAACTTGGGCCTCCAGCTGTTTTTGGACTACAACTCCCATCATCCCGAGCTAGCAGAACCAGTGGTCAGGGATGATGGGAATTGCAGTCCAAAAACAGCCAGAGAGACCCAAGTTGGGGAAACACTGACCTAGCCCCCTTCCTCATAACATGGACGGGGCAGAGGTCATTTCCGGGGGGTCCCCGTAAGTTGGCTGCCCTCCGGCTTCAAGATGGCACTACGGTGACATGGGTGGGGGGTATCTGCACCTCTCTAGCCCCCATCAGTCGGGCGCCTGGAGGGACACAGATGCTCCCTGCTGTCCTGCTCCACAGCACCCAAGGGTGGTGGTGTTGGGGTGGCGTTTCTACAGCAGGTAGGAGAAGTGGTAATTGCAGCGGTTGAATCAATGCACAATGGAGCTGGGATCCGAGGGAGCCTTTTCCAGCTGTGCTGCAGTTGCCCATCATTCCCAGCCGCTGGAGACACTGGGGGGGGGCACCCCTGCTTTAAACACCACCCTTCCCTACGAACCGAGACCTCCTGCCATGGGGGGGACTCATTCCCCATTGCAGGGAAAGGTTCCAAGAATCTGTTGCTCGGTTCACAAGGGGCAGGGGCCAGCACCCCCCAACTCATCATTCTTGATACGGGAGGGGTGCAAATTGATAGTGAGGGTCAAAGAGTTATCCGGGGGCCGTTGTCTGCCACTGGTGATCCCTGGTGAGTACTTTTCCCAGGAAGGTCCCCAGAATAGCAGCGAGTCTGTAAACAGTGTTGTGTGTCCCCCCCCCCAAAAGCCCTGGCCAGCCCCCCTCTCCTCCTCCCTCTTGCCATGACAATGTATTAACCAGGATGGCTTTTTGCAGGGAAGGTGGGGGTAATTCTATGCAGGAGTGTTTGTGCGGTCCGTTGTCAAATGCTGCCTTTGTGTCTCTCAAAGCGAGTGCGTCTGACGCCTCCAGAGGGTCCTGTGCGTGTGTGGATTTTTGATCCTTTTGTTTTATATATATATATATATATACACACACACACAAATGTGTGTCTATAGTGACATAACTTGTACAAAGATCTGTGCCAAGAAATGATGTATATTTAATAATAAAGAGATGATTTATCGAGGCTTGTGTGTGGATGCTCTGTGTCTCAAACAACCACCCTTGCTTCTCAGTTCTTGTTGTAGGTGCTGGGGTGGACCTGTTTTTGTAGAGCTGCAGAGTTGGAAGGGACCTCTGAGGGGCATCTAGTCCAGCCCGCTGCAGTGCAGGAATTGCAGCTAAATAATCCCAGGCAGGGGGCAATCCTGCAATGAAGGAGGGCCCACCGCCTTCCAGGGGATTCCTTCCCACTGGCAAACTCCTCTTCCTGTCAGAAAGTTCTTCCTGATGTTTAGTCAGAACCTCTTTTCTCGTCATTTGACCTCATTTGTTTGGGTCCTACCCCCCCAACCCCCCCCCCCCAGAGAAAACAAGCTTGCTCCATCTTCCATGGGACACCCCTTCATTCAGATATTAGTCTCTAGGGCCGGGCAATATCTGGTTTTCAACACTGCGATATATACCAAAACATCACAATGTCTGAAATAAGCTATGGAGCTATTGGGAGCCATTGGCTGGCTTCACGGTTTTTCCTGCATCGTGATTTTTGCACAGCACACATACACATACCTGACGTGATGAGCGATATATTGCTGGCTCACAAACTACGAAACCAATATCACAATACAGATTTTGAACCGGTTTTGGACGATATATCAATCTGTCGCTCAGCCTGTCCCAGTTTCCTCTTAGCTAGGCTAAACGTATACCCAGTGTAAGTATGCAGCTGTCTGAAACAACAACTATGGGGCACAGGCCCCACCAGTCCTGCTCCTGGATGTAACAGGGGCTTCAGGCGAGGGGGAAGGCGGACAGAGCTGTCACTTTTGATAACTTGAGTTTCATTCCCCCTCTTTCCTCCACTTTCCTATTTTCAGAGCGGAAGTCTCAGTACTGCCATTTTGCAAGTCGCTCTGAGAGGGCGGCTGGGGTGGGGTTATAAATACCGTCAATAAATGCTGGTGGGAAGCTTAGGGGGAGCAGCCTCCTTCCGGCGAGAGATTTCACACCTTGAGGTAAAGAAGGCCTGAAATGCCACTCGCACCATCTGAAACTTGTACGAGCTGTCCTGTGGACCGGCGTTTTTTCCTCTTCCCTCCTCCCTGCTCTTTCCTCCGCTGCCATGTCTCTTTTAAGAGCACAAATCTTTAGGACTGATTTTTGCAATCCCCTTTTTGGCTACAGTTTGGGGATATAAACACTGCATAGCTAAATGCTGGTGGGGAGGTTAAGGGGAGCAGTGCCAGTCTCCACCCCCACCGCCTCTTTGCCCCAAAACAAGCATAGAGGGCGAAGTGAAGCTGCTTGTGTTTGCATTTGAGGTACCGGCCTCCTGCTCAAAACCCACAAGGTCCCTTTCTTAGGGGAGAGACGGGGCAGATGGTGCCTTTAATTTGGGGCCTGGAGAGGGGTGGGGGGGTCATGCTTCAAAACCTAGAGGGACGGAGAGAAGCTCCCTGTCTTGTTGCACAATTGGGACCAAACAGATCTGGTTTGTGTGCTCAGACACTTTTTTTAAAGAGTGGATCTCTCTCCCCTCCTAATTGGCCTCATCTGAGACAACGTCGGCTGTAGCTCCTCCATGAATATATCACAGGATAGGCAGGTCCCCAGAGAGGACATGTCTGAAGCGGCTACAGAGCTGCTCCCAGGCTGAGGTCTCTGGCCTGACTTGTAGGCACCCCGTAAGAGCAAGGAGAATAACAGAACCGCAGGGTTGAAAGGGACCCCCAAGGGTCATCCAGCCCAGCCCACTGCAATGAACAGGACACATTTTCTCTCTCTCAAAAGAGACAGGCAAAATGCTTTGAAGTTGGGTGGAAGAGGAAGGAGGGAAGATAAGCCATGACTTAAATTGTGTTTTTTTAATCTTGTAAAAAGAAAGGCAAAACACCCCAATCCCTCTAGGGAATGGAATTATCTACAGCCCTTCCTCAACGAGCCCACACCCCAAATTCTGCCTTGTAGAAAAATGTGCTCTCTTCTTTTTGAGGCCAGATTTGCATTGGAAACTGAAAATCCTGCAGCCTAGATGCAAACGACAACCTTTGCCATCGTATGCAAAGACCCCTCTTTGCATCATTTGTTCTGCAGGACACCCTCCCCCCCCAGCCTCTGCCCCCAACCCCAATTTTGCCAGTATTGGGGGGTGGGCAAGGAGATTTACAGGAATTCTGATATATGAATACTTTTCAAGTATCTCCCCCCCCCCCTTTTCCTGTGCAGTTTAGAAACTTGATAAAGGAATGCTGGAATCAGATCATTGAGTCCATCTAACCTAAACTCACGGGCAGCTTTCTGCAATTTCAGGCAGGCCACTCCCCGGCCTACTGGGAGATGCTGGGGCCTCCTGCAACTAGGCTGGCTTCTTTTGGAACCATGAGATCTAGAAACTTGACACAGGGTTGCTTTTAAGGCATTGTGTTTTGGCAACCACAAGATCTGGAAACTGGAACATAAGAATGCAAGAATTGAATATATGTACAAACTCGGTACACGTGAACAAACGTAGACTTGCCATGGGCAAATTTAACAATATTTGGAATTCATTCTTATAAATAACATATTAGGTTTCAGTCTGGTTAACTGCAATAACAATTCCCCCCTCTTTTTTTGTAATGTACACAATATCTTTTTTCTATTTTGTTCTCTACATGGGTACTATTTCTTGTTTTGTCTTCTTCTTTTGTGTCTTATCTTACTCTGTGTCCTTGTAATCTTGTACATCTTATTTTTCAGTAAAGAATTCACATTTTTTTATATATATAAAAAAAGGAGTATAAGAAGAGTCTGCTAGATCAGGCCAAAGTCCCACCTAGTCCAGCATTGTGTTCTCAGCTGCAGCCAAGCAGACAAAGGCTTTTAATCCCTTTTGCAACCATGAGATCTAGAAACTTGCTATACAGATGCTTTTAAGCCCTTTGGGGGCCACCATAAGGTCTGGAAACTTGATACCATTTAAAATTTTTTTTTAATGAAAGTTAAGATTCCCCAGCCAGCTGGCTTCTCCAATCAGCAGCCTGCAACACGGTTGTAAATCTCCCCAGCACACACAAAAATCTGATAGTGCAGGATCCGGCCATGGGGCAGCCAAAATCCTGCAGAAGTCCCGCCAACTCTCTGTAGACCATCAAAATTGGCAGCAGGCAGCAGAAGAGTTTTCTCAAAAGGTCTCTGCCTGCATAGCGCAATAATACCACGTTGGTGGCCCCCTGACCAGGAACTGACCAATTGCAACGGCCTGCTCTCCCGCCAGTCCCACCCCGAAGGGGTTGGGTGGTCTTCTGGTTTGTCCCGTCCAGGGAGCGCTCCCCACCGAAAACTTGCAGTTAGGACGCAACCAGGTGCTGGTGGAAATACAGGCCAAAGAGGGTGGTGATGACCTGGCAGGCGGACACCCACCAGGTGAAGAACGAGAGAAGCCCCCGGTAGAAAAGTGGGGTGAAGACGGTGCTGAAAGCCCCCAGGGCCCCCGTGATCTGCTCCACCGCTGCCTGGATGTCCTCCGTCCCCCCGTCGTTCGAGGGGGCGGCCTGGGGGGCACGAACCACATCCACTGCTGGTGACGTCAGGGCGGGCTCTGGGTACAGCCCCCAGGAATAGTCGCCTTTGAAAGAGAGACACAGGTGAGAAACAGGACAAGGGGAACGCAACTCCTAACCCAGCCTAGTATTCGAGCCCTTTGCCGGTCGCCACAGGCGAGCAGGAACTGCGTGCAGGCGAGCAAGTGGGCCAGTGGGTCAGCACACAGCAAAGCGGGCTGTCACCTGGCGGGGCGGACCTCCCCAGCACAGGGTGGCAAAAGCGGGCACTGGGATTGGGGCATTCCACCATATCTCTGTCAACAGCCTGGGCTGGAGGTAGAAGAATGGCAGGAGGAGCCAACGGGGGAACCCCCAAGGGAAGAAGGCTCAGAGCCTGGGGTGGGGTGGGGGACGATGATGAGTGGTCAGAGGGAGAAGAGGGAGGAGACTGAGGAGGAGGAGGAGGTGTTGGAAGGGGAAGAGGCAACAGGGCCTAGTGAGTGGAGCGAGTCGGTGGCAGAGAATCAGTCCAGAATCAGAGGCAGAAACTGAAGCAGGAGAAACTGAAGGAGTCTGGCTGGGGAAGAGTCACGGCTGTCTCCCCCTCCTGCTGCATCAAGCTGCCCTCCCCGCTGGTCTCCCAGAACCAGGAGAGGCATGAAAAGTGTGGAGGAGAGGTTGGCTGCATGACGGCACTGTCTCCAATTGCTTGGGGAAACCCCAGAGAGGAGGGGACTTAGGCAGCCGCGGGGAGACGGGGACTTTGTCTCAGCAACTGCTTCATGGGGGGCAAGACCTAGCAGAGATGAGCTGCTCTGCTCCTTAGGCCTGGTGCTTAGCCAAGTCTGTGCAGGTCCTGTCTTACGAATAACAATTTCACTCTAACATGCATGGTGTGATTTGCTGCCGGCTTGCTTTTGACACTCTCCTGTAGAGACGGGGAACTCCTGGGTCCCTCGAGATGTTGCTGGGATCTGGATGCCCGTTATCCCAGACCACTGGGCATGCTGGCTGCTGGGAGCTGGAGCCTAGCAACGTCTGGAGGGCCACAAAGGTTGCCCTCCCCTGCTCAACCAGCAGCATGGCACCCCCCCCCCCAGAGATTGGGGGGCGGGCGGGGGGGGATGGCTCTATTTCATCCAGCAAGCACACCCCATGATCAGGGATGATGGGAGGAAAAGTTAAGCAAACACCAGCAGGACCATGGATGTAACCCCCCCCCCCAATTCCTGTGCTAGGTAAATGTAAAGGGACCCCTGACCATTAGGTCCAGTCGCAGACGACTCTGGGGTTGCGGCGCTCATCTCGCTTTACTGGCCGAGGGAGCCGGCATTTGTCTGCAGACAGCTTCCGTGTCATGTGGCCAGCAGGACTAAGCCGCTTCTGGCAAACCAGAGCAGCGCACGGAAACGCCCTAGGCTCTGTGGTTTAACCCACAGCGCCACCTGCATCCCCAATTCCTGTGCTAGTATTTGATAATAAATGCATGTGTCTGGATAGAAACTAAAGTGGGGGCATTTAGCTATGGGGCAGCCCCATTCAGCTCCTTGAAGGCCTCCCCCCTGCCACCACTTACCTAGCGTTTTGAGGAGGAACGTGCAGTGCAAGGTGAGCAGGATTGGGGCCAGGTACTGCAGACTGACCACGGTGACGTAGCAGTAGATTCTGGTGATCTGTAATTCAATAATAATAATAATAATAATAATAATGTAAAAAACAAATAAACTCCTAAACAGAACAAAAGCTCCATCTTAGCAACGTTGCCATTTGGAGGAATGGAACTTAAAAATAAACAGGACATTTAATTTTGCCCAGGATCAAGCCCCTCCAATGCTCTGTTTGGAACTTATGGCCGCTGTAGCAAAATGTCCCATCTGCCAGCAAGACACTCACGTTTCCTCTTCCCTCTGCATACCTTTTTCCTTTCATGCTGCGACTGTTCGGCTATCAGCATAGAGCAGGGAAGGGATTGCCTTCGCTTTTAATACAGCGGTGGGGGGAACCTTCAGTAAGTCACAACTTGTCCCACAACTTGTCATGCCTACGCCTGAGCCGCTGCCCCCCCTCCCCCGCTCTGCCTCCGCACCTTCCGCTGGATCTCCAGGACGGCAATCCTCCCGGCCTCCCTCTTCATCTGCTCCACCCATCTCTCAGCGAGGTTCAGGTAGGCCTGCAGGTGGTAGCGCACGACAGCCAGGCGGAGGAGGCACAGAGCTACAATGGTCCAGAGGCGCACCGAATTATAGGAAGCGTTGGAAAGGCTGCGGGCAGAAAGAGAAACAGACACACACATACAGAGGACTGCAAAAAGGCAGCTGCAATAAAAGTCTTAAGTGTGTTGTAAAGTGCATTATGGAAATAGGACACTAGATGGCGGTGGTGAGCTATGGCAAATTCAATATATTTTTCAAAACTGTTTTTTTTAAAAAAAGCATTTTCACAGTGTTTTATGTGCCTAGATTCCACCAGCCCTGAGTGCTCACTGGAAGGACAGATCGTGAAGCTGAGGCTCCAAGACTTTGGCCACTTCATGAGAAGACTCCCTGGAAAAGACCCTGATGCTGGGAACGATGGAGGGCGCAAGGAGAAGGGGACCACGGAGGACGAGATGGTGGGACAGTGTTCTCGAAGCTACCAGCATGAGTTTGACCCAGCTGCGGGAGGCAGTGGAAGACAGGAGTGCCTGGTGTGCTCTGGTCCATGGGGTCACAAAGAGTCGGACACGACTAAACAACTAAACACCAACAACAGATTCCACCAGAGAGAGACTTCCTGCATCATATACATAGTTCAGCTGATAGAACAGTCTTAATCTCAGGGTTGTGGGTTGGGTGATACACTCCTACCTTGAAGCGGGTTGGGCTAGATGACCCTTGTTGTCCCTTCCTACTCTACAATTCTATGACGGCTTCCCTTTTTTTCCCTTTCCCTTTTTTTGCCAAATCGTCTCTATTGATTTTAACAAATCAGCCACATATTTAAAATCAGAATATAAAACCAGAGAATACATAATTTAAAAAAATTCATTATTGTATCTTAGCTATTTTTAAAACATTGGTCTGCGACTGTGATAAAAGGAAGCTTCGAAGCTTTGAGCTTCCCGTTTGAAACAGGACTTTATTGAGTTTATTTGGCTCATTTATGACCTTCAACTCTCCCCCCATTTCTTGCCAAGGAGCTCAAGGGAAAGCAAAAGGTTCCTGGTCCCAGCAGGCAAGGATGAGTCATCCTTTCAGAGTCCACAAAGAATTTCCAGCTAGCCAGGAACATTCAAGGAGGAGGATGTTCCAAAAGAGCATGTTAGATTATTTACGTAAAACAAGGACAGCAGCAAGAATACTGTCTGCCCAATGATGGAAAGATGGAGAGGTTTCCAGTAAAGGAAGAATGGCTTTTTGGAGATTGTGGGGAACCAGCAAGATTAACAGCAAAGATTAGAGACCAAAATGATGAAAATGCCTTGAGCTATTAGAGTAGATGAAAATGCAAGCAGGACTTGAAATATGAGCAGAAGGGCAAATTATTAGGATATGTAGGTTAAATTGAAGGCGGCCCTGTTTAGAGAAGTATTTAATATCTGACGCTGTATTGTTTTTAATATTTGGTTGGAAGCCTCCCAGAGTGGCTAGGGAAACCCAGCCAGATTGGGGGAGGTATAAATTATTATTATTATTATTATTATTATTATTATTATTATTATTAAATTGAATGTATTTACTAGTATAGGGGCAAAATATGCAGCATTCAAGGGTAAATATGGAAACCATGCAAGCGGAAAATATGAAGTCAAGAGATAAAGTAACATGGTTTAGGTTAAAATTTGTAAAACTTTTTTTAATCTTACTGAAAACTTAATATGAGGGGTTTTTTTGTTTTTTTTTAAAGGAACACTCAAGGATGCTGCCAGGGAGGGGGTGTGTGGCCTTGGGAGAGCTCTGGGGGCCAGAGGGAGAGCTCTGAAGGGCCGCCTCTCCTTCCTGGCGATCTCAGAAGCACTTACATTTGGACGGTCTCTTTCCCCATGGGGGCGTTGAGTAGGAGGTCCCGGGAGATGGGCTTGACCCACATCAGCACGACGGCCACGGGTGCAAGGAAGCTGGCGTGGAGGAGCAGCCTGCCGTGTTGGGGGTCAAGGAGGAGAAGGGTCAGGCCCCCCACAGGCTGCCCCCTCCGCATCCCTGCCCCTTATCCCCCCACCCCTTCTTTCAGGAAGGTCAGGGGCAAGCCGTTACGCAACTGGACCGCTGGCCGGTCTGCGGCCATCTTGAGGGCATCCAGGTGAGTCTGGGCCAGCCGCAGCCCTGGGAAGGTCAGGCAGGCGCCGAGGAACGAGCAGAGGGCCACCAGGCAGAGCTTGACGGTCAGCTTGGTCACGGGGACCCTGGGGGGAAGAGAGAGGGAGGCGTTTTTCGGGAAGGGCTAAGGCTGCTGGAGACGCTGGGTCACAGAATCAGAGAGCGGTAGATCATAGAGTCATCCCTGCAAGGCAAGGCATCGCAGCTAAAGAACCCCTGACACAAAAACAGGGCCTTTTCTGCAGTGGCTCCCCCTTTGTGGAATGCCCCCTCCATGGAGGTTTGGTGGGTGCCAGAGAATTATAGCACTGTAGGAGTTGGAAGGGACCTCCGAGGGTCATGTAGTCCAACCCCCTGCAATGCAGGTATCTCAACTAAACCATCCAGGACAGATGCCAACCTCTGTTGAAAAGCCGCCAAGGAAGGAGAGTCCTTCCTTAACAACAGCTCTTAACAACAGAAAGTTCTTCCTGATGTTTAGGTGGAATCTCCTTTCTTGTAACTTGAAGCCATGGGTTCGAGTCCTGCCCTCCAGAGCAAGCAAAAACAAGCTTGTTCCCTCTTCCATGTGACAGCCCTTGGGCTATTTGAAGATGGCTCTCATATCTCCTCTTTTCCAGGCTAAATACCCCCAGCTCCTTCAACCATTCCTCATATGGTCTGGTTTCCAGACCCTCGATCATCTTGGTTGCCCTCCTCTGCACATGTTCCAACTTGTCAACATCCTTCTTAAATTGTGGTGCCCAGAACTGGACACAATATTCCTGGTGTGGTCTGACCAAGACAGAACAGAGTGGGACTTTGACTTCCCTTGATTTGTCCAGTTGAGTCAAATGAAAATTCAGCACAGGTTTTAGGAACACTCTTCCCCGCCTTTTTTGCAAACTAAAAAGTCCCAAACGCAGCAACTTTTCCTTGTAGGGAAATCACCTGGCTCATTTTGGCCAACATTTCCTAACTCTAGAACAGGGGTTAGCGAACTTTTTCAGAAGGGGTCAGTCCACTGTCCCTCAGACCTTGTGGGGGGCCAGACTATATTTTGAAAAAAATATAATGAACGAATCCCTATGCCCCACAAATAACCCACAGATGCATTTTACATAAAAGGACACATTCTACTCATGTAAAAACACGCTGATTCCTGGACCTTGTGCAGGCTGGATTTAGAAGGCGACTGGGCCGGATCTGGCCCCCAGGCCTTAGTTTGCCTACCCATGCTCTAGAATATCCTTTTTGACGTGAGCTGACCGAAACAGTCCTGGAGTGGCCTCATTTTGGACATCAGATCTCCACTTGAGGGCAGGAGGTGGACAAAGATAAATAAATTTGGGCAGGGTTTAAGATTTCAGAGACACACTTACGTCCAGTCCCAGCCTTGCCCTTTCAGGAAGACCTCCAAGTTGTCCTGGACGCTATTCAGCCCTGTGGGGACAAGAGAGTTGGGGGAGAATCCAGGAGAATGCTGCAGCGCGATTGCTGACAGGAGCGAGGCCTTATCAAAATGCAGTGGCGGACCTACATTCCCCCCGCCAATTGAATTTTCATGGGGAGCCCAACGCAACCAGCAACAAGGTCATCTTCTTCAAGGTCCCCTCCCCAAGACAGATCACATTTTTTAAAAAAAATATATCAATCTCAGATTTTCAATAAAATTGCAGTACCGGATTATCTCCCAAAGGCCAAGCCACTGGTATGAATTAAAAATCTCCTAGGTCTTAACTTTTTTGAGTTATGGGGGGATGAAAATTAGGGAAATGCAGGCACAATGCCAGAGGTGCCAATTTGAATAAAATACTTTGGGGGGGGGGGAGCTGCAGGTAAGCCCTGCATAATCAGTCACATGACGCGGTGCACACACTCTATTTGAAAGGCAATGCCCATCAGCTTTGGAGGGGCCCCTCAAATATTTTATTGTGGGGGGCGAAGGGTATGTGGAACGCCCTCTCTTAAGATGTCAAGGCAATAAGCAACCATATTATTTTTAAAAGACATCTGAAGGCAGTCCTGTTTAGGGAAGTTTTTGATGTTTAATGCTGTATTGTGTTTTTACTATTTGGTTGGTGGCCGCCCAGAGTAGCTGGGGAAACCCAGCCAGATAGGCAGGGTATAATAAATTATTATTATTATTAATCTGATTTGGTATTCTAACCCTTTTGTATCTAAAAGTAATTTTAGAATTTTAGAAAATCTTAGAAAAACGAATTTTTCCATTCTACCGACCATCGAGCGGTGCACACGTTTGAGGAAATAAGTAAAATTCTTTATATATAACCACTGCTTTGTGAGCTTGCCCCCAGCTCCCTCACCTGCGTCGAGGCCAAATTCAAGGTAGTCTTCGCGGACGACCAGGACCAGCATGGCGACCAGGAGGAAGAAGAAAGCAAAGGCCAGGCAGACCGATCGCTCGCCCCCCTCCTTGGAGCGGAAGTAGTGCGTCATCACCGTGAAAAAGATTTTGCTGAAGGGAAGGGTTGCGCTAAGGATTACATGTCGGAAACCTCACTTCTCCGGAGAATTCTGGGAGAATTCTGGGAGCTGTAGTTTGCTCGGGGCGGTGCTGAGAATTGTTAGGAGACACGCAACCCACCCATTCCTCTCCCAGAGCTACAATTCCCAGAGTTCCTTGGGAAGAGGAATTCATGGTTAATCCACTGCCTGCCAGCTTCCTGGCACCTCCTGCAAAAATATGGATTGTTTTGCAACCACAAGATCTGGAAATTCAAATGCTTTAAAACTTCTTTTTTTAAACCCTGAGGTGTAGAATCATAGAAGCAAAGAAGCATAACACTGCAAGGTGGGAAGGGGTCCCGAGGGTCATGTAGTCCAACCCCCTGTAATGCAGGAACCTCAACTAAAGCATCCAGGACAGATGCTTAAAAACTTCTGCTTAAAAACTTCCAAGGAGGGAGAGTCCTCCGCCTTCCACCCCACAGTTGAACTGCTCTTAACTGTCAGAAAGTTCTTTCCTGGTGTTTAGTTGGAATCTCCTTCCTTGTAACTTGAAGCCATGGATTCGAGTCCTGCCCTCCAGAGCAGGAGAAAACAAGCTGGCTCCATTTTCCATGGGACAGCCCTTGAGATATTGGAAGATGGCTCTTCTATCTCCTCTTTCCAGGCTAAACATCCCCCGCTCCTTCAACCATTCCTCATCAGGCTTGGTTTCCAGACCCTTGACCATCTCATTCGCCCTCCTCTGCACACCTTCCCAACATCCTCCTTTAAGTGTAGCGCCAGAACTGGACACAGGACTCCAGGCCTCTGCCCAGGAAACTTGGCACATTTCTTAAATGGAAGCTCAATTTCTCAGACTTACAAGTCATGATGCAGACACTTGTTTTTTTGATGAAGGCATGTGAAATGGGAAGCGGTCATGAGAACCTAAGAGGAGCCTTCTGGATCAGGCCAGGGGCCCCTCTAGTCCAGATGCCCGGAGGGGAAGGCCACAAGCAGGATCCAAGCACAAGAGCAACTAACCTCTTCCTTCTCCTCCTCCGATGATTATACCCTGCCCATCTGACTAGGCTTCCCCAGCCACTCTGGGCCCTGGAGAGCCCTCTCCTAGTTCAGAGTTGGAAGGGACCCAGCGGTCATCTAGTCCAACCCCCTTGCAATGCAGGAATCTCAAGGTGTTCCTCAATTGGCCCAATCCTCTTTTAAAGCCGCCCCAAGTTGGTGGCCGCGAACGGCGTCCCCGGGGCCAAAGGATACACGGAGAAGATGACGGCCAGCATGCACCAGAGGATCCCAATGTTGGCTTCCTTCCGGGGGTCAACCAGGCAGTAGTAGCCTTCGGTGAAGACGTAGATCCCGGTGGCGTACGCAGTAAAGTCCACGTACCACTGATATTCCAGGAAATAGCACAGCACTAAGCGGAGAGAAGAGAAACAGGAAGATGCTCTTATTGCCTCCTGAGCCTGACCAGCTGCACCCAAAAGCCTCTTCCAAAAAGAAGAAGCAAATTTCCAGGCTTTGTGGAATGGTCTAGAATGGGTAAGAAAGGACCCTGAGAGTCATCTAGCCCAACCCCCTGCAATGCAGGAATCTTTTTGCACAACGTGGGGCTCAAACCCACTACTCTGAGATTCAGAGTCTCACGGTTTGCCTACTGAGCTATATTCCAAATAAATGGTTGATTTGACAAGGAACTGTGGAGCCTACCTTATCTAGAGCCATCCAGCTTAGTACTGAATTGGACCCGGAAACTAATTGGCAGTCAGTGCAGTCGGGCCAGGATCGGTGCAATATGCTCAAACTGTCTAAACCCCGGTGTGCAACCTGGCTGCCAAATTCTGCACCACTGAAGATTTTCAGTGTATAATAATAACAACACCCCACCCCCTCTGGGTGGCTTCCAATAAATTAAAACACACTTAAGACATCAAACATCAAAAACCTCCCTATACACTGGTACCTCTGGATATAAACGGGATCCGTTCCGGAGCCCCGTTCGCATCCAGAAGCAAACGCAACCCGCGTCTGCACGGGTCGCGATTCGCCGCTTCCGCGCATGCCCGTGATGTCATTTTGACCATCTGCACATGTGCGAGCGGCAAAACTCAGAAGTATTGCATTCTGTTACTTCCAGGTTGCCACGGAGCACAACCTGAAAGCGCTCAATCTGAAGCAACTTCAACCCGAGGTATGACTGTATAGGCTGTCTTCAGCTGTCTTCTGAAAGTCAGATAGTTGTTTATTTCCTTGACATCTGATGGGAGGGCATGTACACTATTTTTTGTTGGGAGCCGCCCAGAGTGGCTGGGGCAACTCAGTCAGATGGGTGGGGTATGAATTATTATTTTTATTATAAACCTGTAAGCTTCCTGGCGAAGGGGGGAATTTGAACCCTGGTCTGCAGTCAGATAGGTAGCATATAAATATCATCATCATCATCATCATCATCATCATCATAATTAAACTGCTTAGAAACTCCTTTGGCATGTAAGCGATATATAAACAAGTACCTAATACTAATAATACACAAATGCCATCTACGATCCCCGTGACTCACTGGGCAGCCTATGGCAAGCGGTAGGAAACTTGCTTGCTTCAGGGTCTGCAAACTGGGCACAATGCTCTCCGCCAGCCAAAGGGACTAGAAACTTGGCTCTGACAAACGAAAGCTAAAACAATCTCAGGAAGAAAGGCTTGGGGTGTCCCTGAGGGGACCAGACCACCTCAGTCCTCCCTGACCCCCAAAGCTATTTGGGGAGGGGAGGGGAGGATAGGCAGCTCCCCATTTCTGCCAAAGGCAACCTCGGCGCATTTACCCAGAGCGTCCACGGCGGTGATGGGGCTGCTGTCCAAGCGAAGGTCAATATCCCGGGGGACGGAGGAAGGCTTCTCCTCAGTGACGCCGTTGATCTTCCTGTCAGATAGACAGACAAACGTCAGTCGGTTGGCGCCAGAGGGAGCTGTGTCGTCCAAAGTCAGCGCCAGGGGGGCAAAGATGGATCTAAGTTGCCCCCACACCTTTCCCAGGTGTCTACAGGTGGAGATACATAGTTCCTCCCCACTGCTGGCCACCAGCTCCCTCAGCCAGCTGGAAGGACAAGATGGCCGCCCTCACGTCAACTCTACTCACCGCTCCCTCTTCCCCTTTGGCCTGGGCTTCCCTGCCAGGGTGAGCAGCTCCTCTTCCGAGGGGTGTTTGAACCGGCGAAGGCTGGCGGAAGAAGAGGGGAAAGGGCTCACCAAACAGACATTGGGCTGAACGCAACTCAAGAGGAGTCCCATTGGGATGCATGGGAAATGATATATAATGAAATGAAAAAATGTTCAAAACCATGTTTGTTAAAAAACCAGAGGCTTTTTTTACTAGGAATATTAAGAGATGAAGTGCCAAAGATGAAGTTTTTATAATAAAAACTTAAAACACTTTTGATGCCACTTTAAACAGCCATGGCTTCCTGGGGAACTGTAGTTCAAAGGCACTGGGTGCTGTGAGGAGGTCCCCACTTTTCCTCTCTGAGAACTACAATTCCCGGACCAGTTTAGCTGCTCATCTCCCTTCCCAGGGAGCTCTGGGAATGCTAGTGCCGAGAGGGGAAAGACTCCAGGGAGCTGTAGTTTGTTTGGGGTGCTGGGCACTGTGAAGAGGCCCCCTAGTCTCCTTTGCAGAACTACAGTTCCCAGCGCTCCCTGGTAAAAGGGATTGATAGTTAAAACTGGAGGGGAGAGTGGGGTTCCCTAACAACTCTCGGCACCCCTCACAAACTGCAGCTCCCAACCTGTCCTCTCTGTATGCCAATAAAGGTTGATCGATCAATTGATCGATTGAAGCTACAGCTCCCAGGATTCATTGCGGGGAGGGGGGGCCATCACCGCCACAGTTGTCCAAAGTGATATTGTGACGCTTTAAAGGCAGGGTGCGGATGTGAGCCTACAATTCCCAGAGTTCCCTGGGAAGAAGGATGGAATCTCTAAACGATGTTGGGAACTGTAGCTTCACAAGGGGAATAGCACCCTAACAAACTACAGCTCCCAGAATTATTTGGAAGCCCTGGCAGTTTTAAAGCGGGACCAGAACTTTTTAAAGGTCCAGCACGAACGCAGCCACAGCCTAACTGAACCAGCAAATCTGGTACGAACGCCAAATAAATTCAATGGCGTTTTTCTGCAGGTGGAATCGCGGACAGATGGATAATTTTTGGCGGGTGGGTCCCAAGGCCGAATGTGGGAGCCCCCAAGTCCCTTTTGCTTCTATCCACAGTCAAAAAATAATAATAAGCAGATTTTGACTTCTTGCGACACTCCTGAGGAACCTCCCTGCCATCCCCAGCCCTGTGAAAAAGGGGATTTCTGGTACCTTCCGTTGCAGAGGATCCACCGGGCGAAGGACCAGTGAGGGGCCATCTTCTGCATGATGCTGGCCACCAGCAGGGAGACCACGAGCTGCACCCCCATCACCGCCTGTGGGGCAGAAGCAGAGGAAGAGGCCCTGGGTCAAGTCCAATGTTTTATTCTCGCCAAAGTTCTATTTATCATCATCATCATCCCCTCCAACGTTTCTCCAATGAAAATAGGGACGTCCTATTCAATGATGATGATAAGTCGGATAGCTTAGTTTTGTAATGTGAATATAAGGAACTCATTTACATATAATGAGGTGAAATGTAAAAAGAAGATAGAAGGTAAAAAAGGGGTTATGGAAATGCTAAGAATTTAGTAAAGATGTTCAGAAGTCAGAAAGAGGGAGGGAAGGAGGTTGATGCTCTGTTCGAGCAATGTTTTAGGCTATAGATTTATGTAACAAAATGTGATTATGATAAATATGGAAAACTCAATAAAAATTATTATTAAAAAAAAGAAGAAGATCATGATAAGTCGGATAGCTTGGTTGGTTAGAGCATGGCACTGAAGCCGCCCAGAGAGGCTGTGGAAACCCAGCCAGATGGGGGCGGGGTACAAATAATAACATTATTAATTATTATTATTATTATTATTACTACTATTATTATCATTTCCTTCAACATTTCTCCAACAAAAAGAGCAACATCCTAAGGAAAAGTGGGAAGTCCCGGGATCAAATCAGAAACCGGGACGGCTCCTGCAAATTTGAGACTGTCCCTGGAAAATAGGGGCACACCAAGGTTGCAGCTTCGCTGCCTATTTTTGCACTGCTGGGGGTTGGACTGGATGACCTCAGGGTCCCTTCCAACTCTTACGATTCTAGTCCATCCCTTTGTGTGAAGGATAGCTCAGTTGGCAGAGCATGAGGCTCTTAATCTCAGGGTCATGGGTTCAAGCCCTGTCCTGGGCAGGAAAATTCCTGGGTTGGACTGGATGACCTTCAGGGTCCCTTCCAACTCTACAGTTCTATGCCTTTGGGCTGATCTAGCAGGGATCCTGTGTCCAGTTTTAGAAGCAGGTAGTGAATTTCTCATCCCACTTTTCGGATCCACCTTGATGTTCGCCCCCCACCCCAAATCCTACACTTCGCACCTCTCTGCAGCTGTACCAAAAACACAGACCCCATGTAAGGTTAGTGCAGAGATATTGACTCCCTTTCTATTTTAAGGGCAGGAAGTGGAGCTGGCGGCCGGCTGTGTGGCCTGGACACGGGATTCAAATTTCAAGGAAGGAGAGTCCCACTTAACACTGGGGAAAACTTTCTGACAGTGGACCGGTCTTCCTCGGGAGCTGGAGGACTCTCCTTCCTTGGGAGTTTGCAAGCAGAGGTTGGCTGGCCCTCCGTCCTGGCTGCTTGAGCTGAGATTCCTGCATTGCGGGGGGTTGGAATGGATGACCTTTGGGGGTCCCTTCCAGCTCTATGACCCTGGAAGGTGGTGATCTCATCTCTCCTTCCTTGGAGGCTCTTAAACGGCGGTGGGATGACCACCTGCCAGGGTTTCTGCAGCTGTGCTTCGTGCCTTGCGCGGGGTTGGGCTAGATGTCCTTTGGGGGTCCCCTTCCAACTCGACCGTTCTGTGGTCCTAGGACCCTGGCAAGCATGCAAACCTTCTCTCTCATGCAGAAAGCAAACCCACCTGCCCCGCAGCCCAGCTCCAGACCCCTAAGTCCATAAACACCCACCAATGCATTCTTGCAATTTTTTTTTTTTAAACTTACCATTTTCTTTTAGGGTCCCGAGCCAAAAACAGTCCCAAATCAAGAGCCAGGCAAGGCAGGCAAGTTTTCCTGCACTTCTGATCTTGCAGACCAAAGAAGGAGAGCGACCCTCCCAGCCAATCACAAGCGGCACTTCCAGTTGATTGCCAGCCAGCCAGCCAATGACAAAGCGAAATAAAAATAAAAAAGGTTTGAAGGGAGGCGGGGATTTTTGCCATTCCCCCCACCTGTTTCCGGGTTTCAGGCGCCTGCCAAGCGCGTTGCATTTCGGGGCTTGTAGTTTCCTTTCCCAGGCGAGGTTCTTTAAGATGGAACGGAGAGAGAATTGTTTTTTTGCACGTTTTCCTCTGCAAAAATTCACAAGGTTTTCCCTTCCCTGTAAATCACACCAGTGTGGATGTCCTTAAAAGAGGATTGCACAAATCCGTGGGGTTTTTCACAAATTCAGGGGCTGCTAGGCAGGAGGGCTGTGTCTCCTTCCCCCGGTTGTTGGCACCCGTCTGTCACCTCCGGAGGTGAAGTCAAATCGCGCACCGACTGCGGCTGCAGAGGCCCGAAACCCCTGCATTGCGCGGGGTCAGACTAGATGACACTTGGGGTCCCTTCCCGACTCCACAATGCTACGATCCTGTGAACTTGTAACTGCTGCCTCCGGCGTTGTTTTTGCTGCGTCAGCGGCACCCAAGTGACCTCCCCGGGGGAGCAAGCCTGGGCACTGTGTCTGGGGGTCCTGGGCTGCCCAGGCGACAAGACCCCCCTCTCGGCCTCACTGAGGGGGTCCAAAGGAAAGCAGAGCAAGACGTTGGGCACCAGGTTGGCAGCAGGAGTTGCCAGAAGGAGGCGGACAAGGCGCCACCCAACCGCCTTAGGGACTCCACTCTGGATTTTTGTATGCTTCACTCCTGAGCCTTTTCTTCCCCCAAAGATATCCTGCAAGGCAGCAGAGGTTAAGGATCAGAGTTTTCCTTACCCTAGATGGGCTCCCTTCCCAGGTTGAGCCCCATTTGCCCCCCACTTCCCTCTACAGAAACTGCCTCCTTGATCACTGTTGGGCTATTGCTCTCGTCCAGCAGTCAGCAAACTTTTTCAGCAGGGGGCCAGTCCAATGTCCTGCAGACCTTGTGGGGGGCCAGACTATATTTCGAGGGGGGAAAGAACGAATGCCTATGCTCCACAAATAACCCAGATGCATTTTAAATAAAAGCACACATTCTACTCATGTAAAAACACGCTGATTCCCGGACTGTCCGTGGGCCGGATTTAGAAGGCGATTGGGCCGCATCTGGCCCCCTGGCCTTAGTTTGCCTACCCAGGCTCTCATCCCTCAATCCACCGGAGCCTGTCTTTGCACCCAGGGGGAGTCCCTAACTCACCAAGCGTTCAAGGCACACCGGCTCCCCACACCTGGTTCAGCCGGCCAGTCAAAGCCATTCCCAAGACTGTGGCCGCTGTCACCTGCTGACAGCTTCTAGGAGCCACAGGTGAGAGCTGGGCGGAGGTGGGGAGCAAAGGACCCCAGAAGGAGCATGACATGTTCCCAAAAGGAACTTCCCTGAACTTGGGGGTGAGAGAACGGAATCCTAAGCGCCAGACCACCAGAGGGTAGCAATGCTTCTGAATGGCGGGTGCTGGAAACCACAGGAGGGGAGAGGGCTCTGGTGTTTTGGTTCTGATTGGCTGGCAGAGATGCAGGGTTGCCATGGATACGCCTCTGGGCGATGAGAGGTCCTTCTGGTCCTTGTCCACTAGGTGGTGCTTCAGAATTTCTTTTGGTGTGAAGTTTACTTTGCATGCAAAAGGGCTAAGCAATGACCTGAGTTTTCTGTGTTCCCAGGAAAACAGCTTTCCTCCCCTTTCTTAAACAAGTACTTTGCTGGTGACTCACTGTCACACAAAATCACCACTATGCAAAAGTCTGATGGATTCAAAGAGATGCTCTATATGTGTTGTTGTCCACTTAACATCACAGGGGCGGATAACAGTTTGTCCAAACGGGTTTACCCTGTGTCCCCTCACCAACCCCCCCCCCCACAATTCCCCCCCAGAAACGCAGGTTTCGATTCCGTGTGGGGTGAGGATGGTATGAAAGGACAATCCCTATGTCTTTATTCCTGTGACCAATGTAATGGAGGTAGAGTGAATCACAGAATCATAGACTTGCAGAGTTGGAAGGGACCCCCAAGGGTCATCCAGTCCAACCCCCTGAAATGCAGGAATCTCAGCTAAAGCATACAGGTCAGTTGGCCACCCAGCCTCTGCTTAAAAACCTCCAAGGAAGGAAAGACTCGAAGCAAAACGGTTCAACATCCACCTTCTTCTTTTTTTCCATTTTCACTTTATTTATTTAACAACATTTATATATCATTTATTCACCAAAGCCTATAAGCTTTTTGTATTCTGCAACTCTGCTCAGGTCCTGCTAGCTGGCTTCTCACTGGGGCATCTTCTTGTCTTTCAGGCTCTGTTAACGTTATTGTGTTAAACATTTTGCCTTAGGCCCGTTGGCGTTCAACGTCTTCATAAGCTACTTGGACCAGGAAATTGAGGAGGTTTGCATCAAATTTGCAGATGACACTAAACTGGGAGGGGAGGCCATTGTGGACCCCTCCATCTTAGGCTTATGTTGTGTGTATACTCAAATAAGACCATATATCCTAACTGCAAGGAAACCAAGCTCTGAGTAAGCACTGGGACCCCCTGGAATCTCTCACCGTTCAGAGATCGGGGCATGTGCAACACTGGTGTCAGAAGTGGGATTGTGTTTCCTGGGGTAGGAAGTGGGAGCCCTTCCACCCTATGCTCGGGTTGCACAGGTGTGTAAATAAACCCGAAAGCCACTGTGTCTCTCCTGACCTCTATTCGAACTCTGGCCCCCTCCGGAGCCTCTTGCTGCTTGCAGGTTGGGGTGACTTGTAGCTGCATTTCCCCCTCTGCAGCTGTTAGCTGAAGGGGGACCCCCTTCTCCACTGTGGGTCTGGGTTAGGTCTTCGCTCTGGCATCCCAAAGGAGGCCTAGTGCCTTTGTCCAGGGTCTCTTAGACATTCCTCCGGTCAGGGACTCAGAGGGGTGTGTGTGTTGTGTTGTGTGTGGCAACAGCAAGGAGACCAGCCTGTCCCGGATCTCCGGCGAGGGTTTCGCGGTCTGAGGAGCAGCTGGCCACGAATCCCTCCCCACCCAGAGTGGTGGCGCAGAGCATAGTGCGGCCCTGCGCACGTCTGCGGGCAGGAGGTGCTTAGCATCACAATGCCAGAGGGCCTGTGAACTCCTTGCTCTCCAGACCTCTCCGCCCGAGAGCCCTGATGAATGGGGGCCTTGGGGGTTTAGCATAACAAACCGGCACATGTCGCTGTCGGCCCCCTCACACAAACACACCCACCCTTGGCCTTTCCCCGAGAAGAGGGTCCCTTCTTCGTACAGGAATCTGGGACAGCGTGCGATATGGGCAGGGGGTTTCATTTATTGGGGGAGTGGGCATTTTCCATCTCTCTTTCATATCCAGATTAGATGCCATCTAGCTGGTATTTGGAAAACTTCCAAAGCAATAGAGAGAAAGAAATAGGAAAGAGTTCTGTTAGAAAAAACTTTAGTGAAAGAATGGCAAATTAGAAAACATAACCAGAAGCCTTTTAATTCTTTTCCTCTCATGGTTCCTGCCTTTTCTTTTCTTTTCTCTGCCTCCGTTTCCCTCTTGGTTTCTGCCCTTCCTTCCCAGACCCTCCCGGTGTCCCTATTTTCCAGGGACATCCCAGGTATATAGAAGCCGTCCTGGTTTCTGATTTGATCCTGGAATGTCCCACTTTTCCTTAGGACGTCCCTATTTTCATCGGAGAAATGTTGGAGGGTACGGTTAGTTATGTGACCCCAGAGCCAAGGAGACCAGGAACTAGACAACTGTTAGGAGACACCTGAAGGCAGCCCTGCATAGGGAAGTTTTTTTTAATGTATAATGTTCTATTATGTTTTTATATATGTTGGAAGCCGCCCAGAGTGGCTGGGGCAACCCAGTCAGAGGAGCGGGGTATAAATAATAAAAATTAAATTGTTGTTGTTGTTGTTGTTGTTATGGAATGGGACGTCCCTATTTTCATTGGAGAAATGTTGGAGGGTATGCCTTCCTTCCTTCCTTCCCTTCCTCCCTCGCTCCTTCCCTTCCTTCCTTCGCCCTCTTTTTCCTCTGGGCCGTCTGCCTCAATTTCCTTTTAGAATCTCCTTTCTTCCTTTCCTCCCTTTCACTTTTCGTGCACTCCCCTTGCCACACCCCTTCCCCCCCCCCCAATGCCCCCCCCCCCCAAGGCAAAGCCTTGCATGTTTGGAAAGGTCTTTCAGCAGCTCTTTGCTATTCGACCTAGATGGAGCCTCCCTAGCCCAAGACAGTCTACCACACTGTATCCCAGCTGCTGGGGGAAGAAATAAGAAACGGGGGCTGTTTCCTTGAGGACTTCCCAGAGGCAGGACCTGAACCAATGGAGTCAAGTCACAAGAAAGGAGCACCCCGACTAAACTTTAGGAAGAGTTTTGAGCTCTTTGGTCATGGAAGGGATTCCCCTGGGAGGTGATGGACTCTCCTTCCTCGGAGGTTGGGTGGCCACCTGCCAGGGATGCTCTAGTTGGTCTAGATGAGCCTTGGGGGTCCCTCGCAACTCTGCGACCCTACGATGCCTGTGTTTCTAGAGGGATGGTGGAAGAGGGAGCGGGGAGGACGGCGTGGGGAGAGGTTACAACTTTTTCTCTTTTGCCTGGTTGGGCAGACACAAAAGGGCCCCATCCCTGGGCTTAATCCGCCGTTAACTCTGTCCACAGACCACCCAGCAAATGAGCAGCCAGCCATAGGAGATCCCTCCGGTGGGGAACTTACAAGCGACTTAAGGATTTAGCCGGACTTCGCCCCAGATCTGCCCGCCCTCGCCGGAGCTGTCAGGTCGGGAGATTAGCTCTTGTTTCCAGCTTGCTGGGAGAGACGTGGCAGAAGCCGCTGCTCTCCTCCGAGTTTTGCCACCTGAGCGCAAGAAAAACCCGCTGGACCACAGCATCTTAGAGTTGGAGGGGACCCTGAGGGTCATCCAGCCCAACCCCCTGCAATGCAGGGATCTCAGCTAAAGCATCCAGCACAGATGGACACCCAACCCCTGCTAAAAAACCTCCAGGGAAGGAGAGTCCCCACCTCGCGAGGGACTGTCTCACTGACAAACAACCCATGACCCATCAAGTCCGGCAACCTCTTCTCTCAGCGTGTACCTCAGTGGGAAGTTTGCAAGCAGAACCTGAGTCCAAAATCATTTCTCCCTGCTTGAAATTGACAGCGCCTGGTATTCAGAGGTAGAGCATGGCTGAGTAGCCTTCGATAGCCGTATCCTGCTCCCTCGCCCTCGAATTTGTCTAAACTCGTTTTAAAGCCACCCGAGTTTGTAGCCATCGCTACCTCTTGTGGCAGGGAGTTCCACCGTTCTAACTCTGCACATATGTTTGCACCATGTCCTACACTGAAAAGTTTCTGGCAGAAGGCAATAGAGGGAATCAACAGGACTGTACGGAACAATCTTAAATTTGCAGAGGAAAATATCCTTTTGAATTATTTATCTAAGACATGGAATCTAACAAAGGGACAGTATTAATGGACTCTCCATGCCCTTACGGCAGCAAAAAAGACTGATATTGATGAACTGGAAAAATTAAAATGCAGCTGCCTGTAATGATTGGGTTGATGATTTGTACAAACTCACTACACATGAACATTTTGTGTACAAATGCAGACTTGCCATGGTTACATTTAGTGATATTTGGAATGACTTTTTTAAACACCGTATTATGTTAAGGTCTGGTTAATTATAGTAGCAAGCCCCTCCCCCTTTTGTAATGTACACATTTTTGTTATTGTTATGTTTTGTACATGGATACTATTTCTTGTTTCGTTTTTTATGTCGTTTTTGTGTCTTCTTTCTCGTGTCTGCGCACTTGTACTTTTGGACTTTTATTTTTCAACAAAGAAATAGACACACACACACACATGTGCACACTGAGATGCACAAAGAATTCCTTCCTGTCGCCTGTCCTGATTCCGCCAGTGTAATTCCTCTTACAAAAACCAGGCTCACGATCCCAAAGAGACACGACACACAAGGAAAGATGGCAGAGGAGGGAGGAGGAAAAAGCCATATTTATTAAGGCAATTCCATCCCCGTGTGGTAAGTCAGGCATGGTGTGCTTGCTCAGCCCCTGCCCAAAGTCCAGTCCTGATGGCACCACAAAGAATGGTTTGGCTTGAACAACAAAACACTAGTTTTGGCAGGCTCCTGTTGACAGTATCTGTGAAGACGCCAATGCAACGCACCCCCCTCCAATTCCTGGGTTTCAGTTTCCAGAAAGCTGAATATTTCAGAAGATTGAATTGAATAGTTGGGAGATTTAAGGTGGACAAAGACCAACTGTTCAAGTGAACCAACTAAGGCACAAGTCACCCAAACTGTCCTAAGGCACTTATTGGCTAGAGTCAATCTCTGTCTTTGCCAATTGTTTCCCAAATGCTAGTGCATCTTTTGTGAGATAAGGTTCAGGATGTCTGCAAATCACGCACAAGCACCTATTGGCTAGGAGTTGGGAAGCCACCAACCACCATAGAATTGTAGAGTTGACAGGGACCCTGAGGGTCAACTAGTCCAATCCCCTGCAATGCAGGGATCTCAGCTAAAGCATCCAGGACACACAGCCATCCCATCTCTGCTTGAAAACCTCCAAAGAAGGAGAGTCCACCACCTCCCAAGGGAGCCCATCCCACTTTCAAACAGCTCTTCTTGTCAGAAAGTTCTTCCTGATGTTTAGTCAGAATCTCCCTTCTTGTAACTTGAAGCCATGGGTTCGAGTCCTGCCCTCCAGAGCAGGAGAAAACTTGTTCTCTCTTCCATGGGACAGCCCCTTAGATATTTGAAGAGGGCTCTCCTATTTCCTCTCAGTCTCCTCTTTTCCAGGCTCGGTTTCCAGACCGCTCCCCTCCAAATTTCCAGTGTTCTCTGCTGCTATCGAAATGTCCTTGAATTTGGTCTGGAATGCAAAGGACGATGGCGTGTGCTATTTAATGTGCATTCCGAATGCAAGAGGGTTGAAACGAGGCCAAGGCCTGTCAAGGCAAAGGAATGCGCACGGCAAAGAGTTCGCTCTTTATTGTCAAAGATAAGGCAGTCTCTTCCACAACTCCAGATCCCTTCGCACACCAATCTCAGCAGCCAGGTCCACGCTATATGCAGCAGTTGCAGCAACTGGGGACCACCCCCTCCGCCAGTTTATGTACCTTCCTCCAACAGCTGGAGACTGCACCTGTGTGGAAGCTGTTTCTGCTCTTCCCTTTTCAGTCCCCGCCTGGTTCCGGGAGACGATGTTACAGGAAAGGTTGGGGAAATATCAGGCCTTTCTCTTGCCCAACCCAACCAGCAGGTTGTTGTTAAATGTTATATGCCAATTTGGACTTTTGGATTTTGTATGTTTAGGAGCTTTTGTTGAAGATTCTATTGTTTATTAGTGTGTATTGTTAATTGTTTTTATTATGTTTTATTTTTACTATGTTTTGATTCAGGATAGCTCAGCTGGTTAATGCATTGTGTGAATAATACGCAGCTTGCAGGTTGCATATTCTTGCAGGGGGTTGGACTAGATAACCATCAGGATCCCTTCCAACACTCTATGATTATTTTTATTATGTGTTTTGCAGGGCATTTTTTCAGCCGGAACTCAGGTGAGATCCGCACCCATTGCTTCGCCCAGTCTTGGCCCTGGTCCTGCCAGTCGCTAGCATGTGGTCCCCCCAAATTTCCTCCAAGGAGATGCTTCCCTTGGGCAGGAAAAGTCACCCCACACCTGCCGCAATGCAATCTGGGATGTCCGCTTCCAATGGGGACGGCGATGGCGAAGACCTCTTCGATTCCTTACTCCCATCTCCAGCTAAAATACGGGAACCAATTCCCGTGAGAAACACAAGTCTGGAAAGGACACGCCATCCAGCCAAATCTTGGAGAGAGCTTTGCAGTCGAGAGTCGCTGGCTATTTTGCTCTCACCACCTGCGTTTGAGGAAGAGAGAGGGGTTAGTGACAGAGTGGTAGACCTTTGCTAGCCTCAGATTGGCAAGGCTCCCCTTCCATAGCATGCCGCTGTCCTGAGTTTTCCACAGGACAGCCCATCCCCACACCCCGAATGAAGAATTAGACAATTCCCAGCTTTGCATCTTCCTGCTAAAGGGGCTTCCTGAGGCTGCTGTTTCCCACGACCCTCTAAATCTTGGTGAAGGCTTGGAGGAGACGTTGGGGAGATCATCTCATCCAATGGGTCCCAAAGTGAGAAGGATCACCCTCTGGGGCAGTTATTATTATTATTATTATTATTATTATTATTATTACTATTATTATTATTATTATTATTTACAGTAAGTTTCACCACCACTCCTCCTCTTTCCCGGCCTTATACTGTAAGGTAAAGGTAAGGGTAAAGGGACCCCTGACCATTAGGTCCAGTCGTGGCCGACTCTGGGCTTGCGGCGTTCATCTCGCTTTACTGGCCAAGGGAGCCGGCGTACAGCTTCGGGGTCATGTGGCCAGCATGACTAAGCCGCTTCTGGCGAACCAGAGCAGCGCACGGAAATGCCGTTTACCTTCCCGCCGGAGCGGTACCTATTTATCTACTTGCACTTTCACGTGCTTTCGAACTGCTAGGTTGGCAGGGGGCCTTATACTGTACTCTCCACTAATGTCTCATAACAAGTGTAACTGATCTGTAGAAAAGACTTTTCAACCTGAAAAAAGGGACAAGGCACGTGCTTTTGTAAACCAAGAACATCTTTAATAAAAATGATTAAAAACAAAACAAAAAATTGTACATGTTTCACCTGTTGTAAATGATGCTGCAGCAACCTCAAGGTGTCTTGTTTACAACATCTTTCTTTACAGTGTTGTAGAAATATAGATGCGTACAAGAATGCAAATTTGTCCCTGCATCTTTCTGTTTGTCCGCTTGGAGAAGACAGATTTCTGGGGGGGGGGGGGAGCTGAGTATTTTTTTCCTGAAAAGGGGTGGTAGGCCATTATTTCAGAGTGAGTGGTATTCTCAAACAACCAATGCAAGATTTGGGGTTGTTTTCCGCCGAGTTGTAATCACTACTCAAACTGCCAAGATCAGGACAGTTCTTTTGACAATATATCTTGGCATCATCAGAGACATTCAGCGACACTGATACGTCTTCAATTTTAATTCTGGGGGGGGATTAGGGTTCTTTCCGGGGAGGGGGTCAGGAAGTACTTGAAGGCCAGCTTTAAAATATCATTCCCCCACCTCGCGTCAGTGCAAGAGTTTCTGAGCAAATAGCATCGACCTGCAGTATCAGGTGCTAAAGCGCAGTTCTCATCTCCCCACCTCGACCCCCAATTGAGAGCGTTGCCCCCCCCCCGCCCACGTTTGCTAATGACACATTTTATGCCTAGCTCAGAACCTTTGGGCGGGTGACGGAAAACGACTCTCCCTCTTAATTTAGTGATGGGAAATTGTCACTTAAGAAATGTGCTTTTTGCCCGTCGCAGGTGCCCAGGAGGTCAGTGAGGCTAAAAGGAGCGTTTCTTGAGTGTGCAGAAACTGCTTGGCTGGCAGAATATTTGGGTGGGTGGGGGGTTTGCCTTCGCCAAAAGGCTTGCACCAGGGGTTAGGGTGAGCGCGGGAGGGGAGGCAGAGGACGGAGGGAGAGACGGGGACATTTGGGTGCCAGTGGCAGAAAAATCTCGCGGGTCTCCAACCCTCACTTCTAGTCGTCTGGAGCAACAAGGAAGAATTCTGGGAACTGTAGTTAAGGTTGACAAGAAACCCTTAGCAACACTCAACATCCTTAACAAACTCCAGGGGTTGGACTGGATATCCTTTTGGATGCCTTCCAACTCAACAGCTCTATGATTCTTTGATTCTACATCTCCCATCATTTTTTTGGGGGGTGGGGAAGACACGACTGTCCAAAGTGGTATCATTGTGCTCTAAACGCATCTTGCGATTGTGGATTCCAAGCCGCCTCACCTATTAGCAGGGAAGGCTCAGAGGATACGCAGCAACCCAGGAGCGAGAACTATTGTCTCTCTTAAGCACCAGCAGGAAACAACCGACTCAGAACAGCGCCACCTAGTGACAAAACAAGAGAATGACATTATCCACATGCCCTACAGTGAATCTATACCCCCAGCATTTACTAAATTTATACACTTCAGAAGTAATAAATTAACAACACGTTTATTAACAGCGGATAGAACGGTAGTAGCCAGAACTCAGAAAACCTTGCAATTAATATTGATCACTGGTATAATATCATCTGGCAAACAGCCATAATGAAAAAGCTGTCACAAAATTGGAGGTGGCAAAGGGCGAGGAGCAGCAAGGCACTTTTTGCACTGCATGGTGCGGTTTTATTAAATGCACAACTGGAGCAACACAAGGATGAGAAATACGTGCAACATATATTGCAATAGATAAGAAGATGCTGCTCATTAGCTCATGCCAATTACTCTGTTTTATACATTGATTTATTGAAGAACTCCTTATCCTGGTTTACTGTTATCTTATTATTATGTACTGTAAAATAATATGCTTAATAATAATGTTCCCCAACCACTCTGGGCGGTTTCAAGCACATATAGAAACATAATAAAAACATAGTCTTTTACACCCTTAGTGACCCATTTTCTGTTAGTCCTGTCGTGTTTTATTATTTACCTGTGTACAATATTGTAACCCGAATATTGCTACAAAAGTTGGGTGCCTGCCCCTCTCTCTGCAGAGCCCAGGGGGTTCCAGACACTCACCCAGGGTCTGTGTCCCTTTGCAGAATTGAGACATGCCAGAGACTGTCGTAGCTTTACAAAATATGGTTTATTTGCCTATTTGCTCCTTCAGTCTACATGGAGGGAGTCCAGACCTTGATTATTTGGGATGTGGAGGGAGAAATACAAGCTGCAGCCGAATTCCTGGACTAGCCTACGCAAAAGGACCTGGCCAAGCTAGGCCACTTAGGAACAATAGAGGGCCACTGAGGATAACTGTCCTCCCTCTTTGCCCTGAGACTGGGGGTTTGGAAGGCTGCAGGGTAACTGGGTGTGAAGTGGCAGGAAAAGAAAGAGGTGTGCTGGGAAGAAGAAAGGGAGAGAAGGATGGGATCCATCTTGGGCAGGCCGGCTGAAGGCTGGCTGGGAGAAATGCCTTGGAGTCCAGGGCTGCACAAGCCCCTCTTGAAATGACCATGCTGTAAGACTGGGACTCCCTCCAGGCAGACTGAAGGTGTAAATAGGGGACTAAACCATATTTCTTAAAGCTATGTCAGTCTCCGCAGTGTCTCAATTCCCCAAAGGACCACAGACCCTGGGTGAGTGCCTGGAACCCCCCGGAGTCTTGCATCATTACTTGTCTATCATTACTTGTCTAGAGGTTGCATCATTACTTGTCTATGTTCAAGGTGAATCAGAGTTGGAAGGGACCCTGACGGTCATCTAGTCCAACCCCCTGCTTCAAAAGAAACAGAACTATATGCAGAGAATTCCCTCCTCTCTGCTCCTGGCAGACTCACAGACACAGGCTCTCTTCTCCCGAGACATGGCCTGATCCGGCTTTCCTTCTGTTCGCCAGTGGATCTTCCTCCTTGCTCCTCCCCCTCCCTTGCTGACCCCATCCCGAAGGCGGCCGCCTTGCTCCAGACATCATTTGCATTTCTCCAGCAGGTGGACACCCCATCTGCTCCCAGGCGCTGATGTCAATTAGCTCTCTCCCGCCTCCCCCCCCCCTCAGACGTGCATCCAAAGGACACAGGACCCGGGCGGCAAGGATGCAGGGCGTGTGGGCCCTGCGCATCTCCCCCGACACACAGCCCATTTATGCCAAGGCGGAAGAGAGATGTCTGTCGTCTCGACATGCCGCTGCCCCCAAGGGGCTCTTCGTCACCTGGGGGAGTGGGGCAGGCAGACGCAATAACCGTAGCCAAGGGGGGATATCCTGCAGGAGACAGACAGCAAGGGCTGGGGCTCAATTAGCGGCTCCCAAACTTTGTCAGCCCACTGCCCCCTTGGCTCCATAAGCACATTCCCAGTGCCCCCTACCCTGTTAAAACAGGCCCTCCAAGTGCCCCCATTTTCCAGGGACAGTCCAGGATTTACAGAAGTCATCCCAGTTTCTGATTTGATCCCAGAATGTCCCACTTTTCCTTAGTTCGTCCCTATTTTCACCAGAGAAATGTTGGAGGGTCTGGAGTTATGTGACCCCCGAGCCAAGGCGATAAGTAACTTTACAACCTTTAGAAGACATCTGAAGGCAGCCCTGGACAAGGAAGTTTAAAAAAATGCTTTATTATGTTTTTATATATGTTGGAAGCCACACAGAGTGGCTGGGGTAACCCAGTCAGATGGGGAGGGTATAAATAATAACATTGTTGTTGTGGTTGTTGTTATGGAAAAGGATTTTAGGGTTGCCATTTTTCAAAAAGAGTTATTTTTAACAACATTTGCCAAAATCTACACTTCCGACATGGGTTGACATATATCCGGAATCTCCTGGACATTTCAGAAATTTCTGCCTGGACACTGTTTCTGATGGCTGAATCCCGGCTATGTCCAGGAAATTCTGGGCGAAGGGCAAACCTACGGCCAATTTTCAACAGATAAATGTTAGAATGGAGAGTATGAAAAAAGTATTTATTTAGCGGGGTGGCTGTCCCATGGAAGAGGGAGGAGGCTTGTTTTCTCCTGCTCTGGAGGGTAGGACTCGAACCCATGGCTTCTAGTTAAAAGAAAGGAGATTCCGACTAAACACCAGGAAGAACTTTCTGAGAATAAGAGCTGATTGACAGTGGAACAGGTGGTGGACTCTCCTTCCTTGAGAGTTTTCTAAGCAGAGGACGGCCATTTCTCATGGATGCTTTAGCTGAGATTCCTGCATCGCAGGGGGCTAGTCCAGGGACTCAGCTAAGGTAAAGGTAAAGGTACCCCTGCCCGTATGGGCCAGTCTTGCCAGACTCTAGGGTTGCGTGCTCATCTCGCTTAAGAGGCCGGGAGCCGGCGCTGTCCGAAGACACTTCCGGGTCACGTGGCCAGCATGACGAAGCTGCTCTGGCGAGCCGGCACCAGCGCAGCACACGGAAATGCCATTTACCTTCCCGCTATAAAGCGGTACCTATTTATCTACTTGCACTTAGGGGTGCTTTCGAACTGCTAGGTTGGCAGGCGCTGGGACCGAACGACGGGAGCGCACCCCGCCGCGGGGATTCGAACCGCCGACCTTTCGATCGGCAAGTCCTAGGTGCTGAGGCTTTAACCCACAGCGCCACCCACTGCCCTCCAGGGACTCAGCTACGCAGTTGCAAATAAATTTTAAGTGTGTTATAAAGTGAAATATACAAATGTGACACTAGATGGCAACAGTGAGCTATGGCAAATTCTATATATTTTTCAATATATATTTTTTTAAAAGCATTTTCACAGTGTTTTATAAATATGTGTGGAGATTCCACCTAGATGGCTCCCAGGCTCCTCCCAACTCAATTCTATGATTCTAACCCTTTCCCCAGACTGCTTCTCCTTCTGGGTTGTCTTCCAAGGGCTGGTAGTGGGCGGGGCCAGGACAAAAGTGGGTGGAGCAACGACTGCAGGTTTTAGATTTCCTACAGGAGTTGATGCACACTCACTCAGAGACTCACCAGGATTATTGGAAGGGTACCTTAATGAACAGCTCCACATCCCTGAGTTGCACCAAGAAATTATAAGACAGTTTCCTGTGTTTTTTAATGCTTTTCTAAGAGATGCGTGTCAGAAAGGAATGGCGAGTGTCTCTGGATCTCTAAGGGAGATGGGAAGAGGCAATGGGCCAATGGGATGGGGGCACCAGAAGTGTAAATGATTTTCAGACTTTGAGAAGCTGGGCTCACTGGATCAAGTCTGGGTGAATTAATCATAGAGTTGGAGGGACCCCAAGGGTCATCTAGCCCAACCCCCTGCAATGTAGGAATGTTTTGCCCAACATGGAGCTCAAACTCACAACCCTGAGATCAAGAGTGTCATTCTTTATCAGCTGAGCCAGCCAATTAAAACAGTTTCAACTGGATTCTGAGCAAATGTGCAATGGATTTTTCTCTTCAAAATTCATTGTGCGATTACTGTCCTTAGTGGTTAATGCAAGCAGCTGTTCTGAATTTTGCTTTTTATAGGGCAGTGGGCACTGGGGATGAGCTTATGGAACTGAGGGGGCAGGGACCCCCCAAAATCAGGGAACCACGGGGGCCGGCTGTATTTGAAGCTGTACATTGGAAGAATCAACACATCACATCACGCAGCACATTACTGAACTGTGGAACTCTCTGCAGGGATGGCACCAATTTGGATGGCTTTAAAAGAGGATTGGATAAATTCATGGAGGAGGAAAGGGCTGTCAGTGGCTTTCTGGAATAGGGGTTTCTGGAAACCGCAGTGGGGAGAGAGTTGCTCTTGTGTTCAAATCCTGTTTGTGGCCTTCCCTTTGGGGCATCTGGTGGGCCGCTGTGAGACCAGGATGCTGGATTTGACGGGTCCTGGGCCTGATCCAGTAACAAGGCTCTTCTTAGGTTCCTATGGAACCCCCAGGTCCAGAGGCAGTCTATCTGGAGCCCTGGGTTCATAGCCACTATGGGAACAGGATGAGTCCTAGGCCTGATCCTTATGCTCTCATGTTGCACACCGGTTAGGAATGGCAGTTTACATTACTAAAATAAACGAATATTGCTGCTGATGGCAATCCAGCATTTTTTCTTTTCCCGATACGGGTCAACTTGCATCCCTTTCCCCCCAAAGCACGCACACAACTATTAAGTTAACTTTATTCGTTTTACAGCCCTGGAGAGGACAGTTTGAATAATTCATGCCTGGCGGTGGCGAGGGGAGGGGAGGGTGGAGTTACCTCTGACCTTGAACGCTGGGGTCCTTTTTATCGTGCCCCATCTCCCCCCCGCCCCACGGTCCGCGTGCCCATTCACAACAGCTGGGGTGTCTAGCCGCGAGTTGACAGTTCAATGCAGTCTTTGTCTAACCCGGCCATTAACCGAGACGAGTTCTTAAAATGCAGAGAAGTTACAATATAATATTTATGGACTCTACGCCAGCTCCTCTGCTCCACCCCCCCCCCCACATGCACACATGCTCAGTGCATGTCTGGGCTTTGGCAAGTGCTACCTCCTGGCCTGAAAATTTAGAAGCAGGAGAAGTAAAAGCAAACGAGGACGGCCATCCCAAGGCTGCAAAAGCCTTGTTATTACTGCAGAAAATCTCCAAAATAGCAAAACAGGTAATAGAAGCAAGCACAGAACTAGCATGCCCTCCAACAGTTCTCCAGTGAAAATAGGGAAGAACCCTATTAAATATCTTCCAGGACAACAATGCGCACACACTGTTTAGGGACGTTCTTAATGTTTGAAGTTTTATTCTTTATTTCGTGTTCTGTTGGGAGCCGTCCAGAGTGGCTTGGGAAACCCAGCCAGATGGGTGGGGTATAATAATAATAATAATAATAATAATAATAATAATAATAATATTTACATGACAAGGAACTCATAACTCACTTACTCTCAGCAGCTAGAAATATGGTAACTGGACACTGGAAGGCAGGGGGTTGGACTCGATGGCCCTTGTGGTCTCTTCCAACTCTATGATTCTATGATTCTAAGGACCTATCAGGAGTGACCATAGACCAGTGGTACCAAAATGTACGGGAAACTGCCCTGCTAGAGAAGTTAGCCAACAAACTTAAACTACCACAGGGACAAGCAAAGGAGGAAGCCTTTGCCCCAGTGTGGCTCTCCTTTTTCATATATACGGCACAACAGGACAAAACAGCATAAACTCAATATGGCTAACCTGACCCTCCCACCCACAGGCAAACAAGCCACACGGCAACTAACTGAACACAACCCACCAAGCTCTGGAGCTTCCAATCCCTCGCAAGGCCAATAAAGATAAATAAATATAGAAATAAAGGACCGACCCATGTGATGCAGACACAAATCCCCACCCTGACTCTATGCAATAGAATGAAAGAACAATACCCCTATTTCCACCCCCCTTTCCCCCTTTCTTTCCCCCCAACTGTACGATGTCCATTACATTAATGTCTCAACTAGGTCTCAACCAGGGCCAGGGCCTTTTCAGTACTGGCCCCAACCTGGTGGAACGCTCTGTTCCAAGAGACCAGGGCCCTGCGGGACTTGACATCTTTCCGCAGGGTCTGCAAGACAGAGCTGTTCCGCCTGGCCTTTGGTTTGGACTCGGTCCGACCCTTATGTTTCCCTCCCCTTATGGTTTTGATCTATGGGCTACTTTTAAAATGAGGCTGATTTTAAATTGCATTTTAACCTGTATTTTAACTTGGGTTTTTCCCCCTATTATGTTTTTACTGTAATTTTACTGGTGTTAGCCGCCCTGAGCCCGGCTCTGGCCGGGGAGGGCAGAATATAAATAAATTATTATTATTATTATTATTATTATTATTATTATTATTATTATTATACTGAACATTAACAAACTGTGAAAAAGACTCTGGAGAGCTCAGCCTGTTAGAGAGTGGTGCTGATAACACTGAGGTTGCAGCTTTGATCCCCGTGTGATGGGACAGCTGCCTATTCCTGCATTGCAGGGGGTTGGACTGGATGACCCTCAGGGTCCCTGCCAACTCTACAATTCCAGGATACTATGAATTGAAAGTGGAGATGCTATATGTACATTTCCTTGTTTATTTTGTAACACAAGACAATCTTCAATGAAAACTATTTTTTTAAAAAGGTGGGGGGGACCCAAAAGGGCAAGCAAGACTATTGAGGGGACAGAGTGACTTGCCTGTGAGGAAAGGTTGCAGCGTTTGGGAAGTTTTGGTTTAGAGAAAACGTGAGAAGGAGGAGACGCAGCGGCAGAAGTTCATCAAACGATGCGTGGCCTGCAGGAAGTGGGAAAGAAAAGTTTTTCTTCCTCTCTTGTCATGCTAGAACTCATTGGACTTATTGGAAAAGGACTTATTGGAAAAGGACTTATTCACGTAGCACATGCAGGAGGCTGTGATGGTCACCAACCTGGACGGATTTATAAGAGTATCGGACACAGAGGAGAAGGCAATTGGCCGGGAAGGAGGCAGCGGTGCTTCGGAATAGCAGTGGCCGGAAACTGCAGTTTTCCCCTGAGGCATCTGGCTGGCTGGTTGATGGAATAAACAGGCCACTGGCCTGATTCAGCAGGCTCTTCTGGGGTTCCTGTTTTGTAGAATCATAGAATTGTGGAGTTGAAAGGGACCCCAAGGGTCATCTAGACCAACCCCCTGCAATGCAGGAATCTCAGCTAAAGCGCCTGGACAGATGGCCTGTTTAGGCCTCTGCTTAAAATCCTCCAAGGAAGGAGAGCCCACGACCTTCCAAGGGAGACTGTTCCACTGCTGGAAAGCTCTTCCTGATGGTGAGTCGGAATCTCCTTTCTTGTAACTGGAAGCCATGGGTTCGAGTCCTGCCCTCCAGAGCAGGAGAAAACAAGCTCGTTCCCTCTTCCATATTGGAAGATGGCTCTCCTATCTCCTCTCCGTCTCGTCCATACCAAGCATACTCAACCCACTGGAGAGAGAAGGAAACTCAGAAGGGTTCACTGCTGGGGAACACGGACAGAAAAGTGGGTGGGAGGGCAGCGCAAGTGGAGGAGGATGCAGCTAGCCGACTGAGCTATGATCTGAAGTGCTGCACATGCTGCAACATGCAGCTGTAGCGGCAACTGGATCGTGCTTTAATGTCCTCCTCAGCCTACATAACTGCAATCAAAAAGCCTTCTTTTTTGTGAGCAGTTTTTTCGTCGTATAATTTTTTATTAAGATTTTCAAATGTTTTCACAATAACCTTCAAATCAAATAATTACATTATTTTGCAAGTTGACTTCTCACTCTCACTCCCACAAACCTTTTCTACTGCATTATATCTTTATCTATTACAAAAAAAAAAATCCCGTTACAATTATTCTGTCATTTTCCTTCCACTGCCTGTATCTCGAATCTTGCCCACTGTAATATTTTTTGTAAACAGTTTTGAGGTGGTTTTTTTTAAAAAAAAAACAACCCACACACCAAACAACCACCACCAAGTGGTATATATATCTTTTACAATTGTAAAAATCCCCCTCAAAACTGTTTACAAAAAAAGATAAAGCAATAAAAGAAAAACTAGCAACCATCTAAGACTTTAGAAAAGTTCGAATAACGACAGACTAAAGACAGATTAGAACTCGCACCAACTTTCTGAACCTGTGGACGGGCTTATCTAAACAAGAATGCTGTGGCTCTTGATGTCCATGAGCCATTATTATTATTATTATTATTATTATTATTATTATTATTACTTATACCCCGCCCATCTGGCTGGGCTTCCCCAGCCACTCTGGGCGGCTTCCACCAAAATATTAAAATGCACCAAACATTAAAAGCTTCCCTAAACAGGGCTGCCTTCAGGTGTCTTCTAAAAGTCTGGTAGTTGTTGTTCTCTTGGAGATCTGGTGGGAGAGCCAGGAAGGATCTGGTCTGCCTCCCCAGCCAGAAGCCGCCCTGCTTCTGAATCCCAGTTGCTCTTGCGCTCGATCCAGACATCTGATCAGCCGCGGTGAGATCGGGACGCTGGACCAGGGCGGACGAGGCCGGTGCCAGGCGCGCAGTCTCCGCGGCGCAGGAGGGATTTCCATGCGGAGACACAATGATCTCATTCTCTGGGGGCCTCGAGGTGGGTCTTGCCCCTTTCCCAGCCAGACACAATAGCCGCCTCCTCCGCCCACCGCGGCCCTGGCCATCTCCCCTCATTGTCCGCCGCTTTCCCACACACGCTCCCTCTCCCGCACGCTCAAATCCTTTGCGCCCTTGGGGAGGGATAATGGGTACATTAATGCTTTCCACGCCGGAGACGGTTTTGTCCTGGAGAAAAAAGGAACTTTGTGCATGGATTTGTTAGGCGAGGGAGCAGTTGCGGGGGGGGGGGGGAGAAAAGCCCATTCCTCTTTTCCATCCATAACCAAGAGAGAGAGAGAGAGAGAGAACTCTGGATTTAGCCCCAAATAGCTATAAATATTCAAGGCGGACAGAGAGAAGAAGAGAGGTCTCAGCTCTCAGTACAATTGTCCCTTTTGGAAATTGGCATCACTCACCCCAAACAACTTTGCGCATGCTTGGGGACTGGGGTTATTATTATTATTATTATTATTATTATTATTATTATTATTATTAGCCAAACAGAACTGTAGAGTTGAAAGAGACCCCAAGAATCATCTAATCCAGCTCTCTGCAAATCTGCTTGTTTGTTTATTACACTTATAAACCTCCTTTCATCCTAAGATCTCAGGGCAGTCCACAGAATAAAATACAGGATAAAAACATGAAAAATAAATAAAACAAAAACATGAAAATAAGTAAAAAAAACAAACAAGCACACACATACAAAACAATACCCTCCTTCCCACAGACACACTTAAAAGGCTGTAGAATATTAATCAGGAATGCAGGGACCTGAGCTAAATAAACCTGAAAACCTCCAGTGAAGGAGAGTCTACCCTCTTCTGAGATCAAAGAATCATAGAACAGTAGAGGTGGAAGGTGACACCCAAGGTCATCCAGTCCAACCCCCTGCAACGCAGGAATCTCATCCAAATCATCTCTGACAGGTGGCCATCCAACCTCTGCTTCAAAACCTCCAAGGAAGGAGAGTCCATCACCTCCGAAGGGAGTTCTTTCTGATGTTGAGCTGGAATCTCCTTTCTTGCAACTTGAAACCATGGGTTCGAGTCCTACCCTCCAGAGCAGGAGAAAACAAGCTGGCTCCATCTTCCCTGTGACAGCCCTTGAGATATTTGAAGATGGCTCTCATATCTCCTCTCAGTCTCTTCCATGCTAAATATCCCCAACTCCTTCAACCATTCTTCATAAGGCCTAGTTTCCAGACTCCTGATCACCTTGGTCTCCTCCTCTGCACACCTTCCTGCTTGTCAACATCCTTCTTGAATTGTGGTGCCCAGAACTGGATGCAGGACTCCATACGTGGTCTGAGCAAGGCAGAATAGAGGGGTAATCCTCTCCCCACAGTGCCATTATGTCTGCTTGGAAGCCTGCTCCAGGGACCCCCAAATAATTTCCCCTGAGTTTCATGCCAAAATCATACCGACCTCCCTAATTCAGAGTTAGACCATTAGTCCACCTAGCTGGCCCTCAGCCCTGAATGCGAAACCCGGTGTGCTGGAAGGCTGATGCCAATAGGAAGCTCAGGACTGGCTGTGCTCCATTGAGTTCAGGACTGCCTGCGCTGACTGGCAGCAGCTGCCCAAGGCTTCAAGCAGGGGGCTCTCCCGGTCCTTTGCTGGAGATGTCCTCAGGGATTGGACCTGCATGGGAAACAGGAGCTCTGCCATTAAGCTGCAACTCTCTTTCCCAGGACAGGACTACACGCCTGGCATTTGGTGTTAGACTGCCCCTGAACACAGAAGCTCTACTGAACTCTCAGCAATGGATGCCTCCACCCATCCTCTGAGAAGCAATCCCTATTGATGGTATCAACAAATCCTGGAAATGTAAACACAATGAGGGAACGTAGTCGCCCAGAGTGGCTGGGGCAACCCAGTCAGATGGGTGGGGTATAAATAAAATAACAACAGCATGAACAATTGCACCCAGCCCATCTGGGTTGCCCCAGCCACTCTGGGCAAGATCTCATAATATGAAAAAATCATAATCAGATGAAATCATGAGCAGGTTTTGAAATATGAGCAGCAGTAGAAGATTGATAATATAGGAAATAGAAGATGTCATGGATGTTTTAGCTGAGGTTCCTGCATTGCAGGGGGTTGGACTAGATGACCCTCGGGGTCCCTTCCGACTATGATTCTATGATTCTGTGTCTTAGGTGAAATGTTTATTAGAATGCAATATGTAAATGGGATGGGAAAGGCGGGAAGTCATAGTTTAAAGAGAAATGTGGAACAAATTTGGAATCTGGAGTATATATGTAAAGATTTCAAAGTTTAATTTTAAAAATTGCCTCAAGAAGTAATCCCTTTCCTTTGGAAAGCCCAGCTCAGGCTTCCCAGTGCATCTGACAGTGAATAAGCAAAATCGTAGAACTCAGAGCGGAAAACTGGGCAGCAGCCCTGCTAGCGAGGGGAGGCTGAGCGGTCAGAACTGAGGAAGGGGCTTCAGGGACCAGGGATGCCAGGTGAGAAAGAGGGAATTTGAGGAAGGCAAGAGGAGCCTTCGGATATTCGGGGCTGGAGCTGCAGAAACAGCAGTCCTAGGAGGACCAGGCTTCAGGGGCTGGGGGAGGGAGAAGTGGGGGGCAAAGCTATGGGGACTTGGACGATGAGGACCACAAACCTGCACTGGGTGCGCAAATTGTGCTAGTGAGCCATTGCTGCACCAGGTCCATATCTACATCTCGGCCATCAGGAGGATGGATTAAATGGAGGGGGCTTCCCTATTCCATGAGCAGCCATTCTTCATTGGCTTGCGGGGCAACAGGGCAGCATTGAGTCAATGCAAGATTTCTGGAGAAAGCAGATGGGTAAATTCTTCTCCCTCTCTCACAGCAACACTTGAACCCACTGATATTTTCATTTCACTTTTAAATATACTGCCTTTCTATATTACTACATGCAAGGTGGTTTACAGCGACAAAGAACACGCACCTTATTCAGAAAGTTGTAATAAAACAACTTTGAAATGGAACCACTTATATCAAATAACATAATATTAAATAATCTATTAAAATATAATAGCACATGCTAAAATTAACTCTCAAAACATCAGAAAATAACAATTAAACAGAAATTCACTCTTAACAATTACAATAAATAATTACTAAACTATGATCAATAAAAATCAGGTCACAATGCAGAAAATACCACAACGCATACAAACCATGTAAAAGGATCAAACTGAGAAACAAAGACACAACTTTAAAAATTGTTTTTATATCCAAAGAGGCTGATTGCTGAAGGATTCATGACAGATGAAAGAAAGGACTTTCCCACACAGCGCAGAGCTGAACTGTGGGACTCCTTGCCACAAGATGTAGTGGCCACCAACCGGGATGGCTTTGGAAGAGGATTAGGTGGATTTTTGGAGGAGGCCACAGATGGCTGCTAGCCACGCAGGCCATGTTCTCCCTCTGCTGATGGGGGTGGCAAATGCCTCAGAATTCCAGTTTTGGGGGGATTCACCCTTAGCTTTGCCACACGCTTCCTAGGTAAATGTCTGGGCTCCCCAGCCTTTTTCTGGGAAAGCTTGAATTCCAATGTTGAATCAGAGCAAATGTCAGTGTGCAGAAAAGCCCATTGCTGCTTCCTGCAATTCAGGGCTAAATTGTGGGTTTTCCTGGGGAAAGAGGCAGGAGAAAAAGGAAACACTGCGAGAATATTATATGCCCAAAAATGATGGGAAGATGCAGAACCCACGACAGAGGCGTGGCAGTTGAAAATGATGGAATACGTTGAACTAGCAAGTTTAACCAGTAAAACTAGAGAACAAGATGAGAGAGGCTTCAAGGAGGATTGGAAAAGGTTTATAGATTATTATTTTTAAAAAACTATTGGAAAGTTTATAACTAAAAGTTAATTTTTTAATGGGGAAATACTGCTTGGACACAGACCTGTCCCTAAAAAGGCAGCGGAAAAGGAAGGGTGGAAGAGCCCTTTCTTGCTGTGTTGGGCCAATGGGAGAACAGGATCCCTTCTTTGACGGAGGTCAAATAGTTTACGGCATGATCAGCTGCCCTGCAGTGTTGGCAGAAAGGCTGCCTTTTGCAAGGCGGTTCCAGGGCCAATAAAGAGAGTCTGTTTAAATGATGGGAGTCTGTAAAACCAGCGGGGGAGTCCATTTGGCTGGAAACCAAATGGAAGGACATCAGCAGAGCCGGCTGGACCAGACGGACGGGGACCCATCTAGTCACAGAGTCATAGAATTGCAGCATTGGGAGGGGACCCCAAGAGTCATCTAGTCCAGCCCCCTGTAAATCTCAGGAGAAGAATCCCTGGTAGGTGGCCACCCAGCCTCTGATAATAATAATAATAATAATAATAATAATAATAATAATAATAATAATAATTTATTATTTGTACCCCACCCATCTGACTGGGTTTCCCAGCCACTCTGGGCAGCTTCCAACAAAGATTAAAAATACATTAAAATGCCACACCTTAAAAACTTCCCTGAATAGGGCTGCCTTCAGATGTCTTCTAAATGTCAGGTAGTTGTTTATCTCTTTGACATCTGATGGAAGGGCGTTCTACAGGGCAGGTGCCACCACCGAGAAGGCCCTCTGCCTGGTTCCCTGTAACCTCACTTCTCTCAGGGAGGGAACCGCCAGGAGGCCCTCGGCGCTGGACCTCAGTGTCCAGGCTGAACGATGCAGGTGGAGATGCTCCTTCAGGTATACTGGGCCAAGGCTGTTTAGGGCTTTCAGGGTCAGCACCAACACTTTGAATTGTGCTCAGAAACGTACTGGGAGCCAAGGATTAAGCCTCCGGTTCCTACATTGCAGGGGTTGGACTAGATGATGCTTAGGGTCCCTTCCAGTTCTACAAATGCCCTGTCTATTATCCTCCAAGCATTTTAACCCTTGCTGGATCCAGGACACCAGTCATGAGAAGGGATCTGGGCATCGTGCAGACTCAGCTCTCAACAACACACACCTCCCTCAAGCTTTCCCCAGAGGACTCCGTTTCCAGACCCATTTTCATCTTGGTCGCCATCCTGCCCACATGCTCAACATGATGCCCTCACTGTGCCCCAGTGGGAACCCCTGAAACTGGATCTGAGCACAGCAGCTGCTCCCACCTGTGGTTCTTCAGAAGCATTTGTTGTTGTTTAGTCGTTTAGTCGTGTCCGACTCTTCGTGACCCCATGGACCAGAGCACGCCAGGCATTACTTTCTCTGAAAGTAACCCCACTAGGATTTATGGATTTGGGGATTTCATAAGACCACTAGGATTGCAACCACCTTTCCTATAAGCAAGACTCATAGAATTGTCAAGTTGGAAGAGATTCCCAGGGGTCATCCAGTCCACCCGCCTGCAATGCAGGAATCTCAGCTGAAGCATCCGTGACATACAGCCATCCAACCTTTGCTTAGAAACCTCCAAGGAAGGAGAGCCACAAGCTCCTGAGGGAGACCACTCTCAGACACCTCTTACTATCAGAAAGTCCTTCCTGATGTTTAGTCAGAATCTCCTCTCTGGTAACTTGAAGGCACGGGTTCGAGTCCTGCCCTCCAAAGCAGAAGAAAACAAGCTTGTTCCTTCTTCCATGTGACAGCCCATGAGATATTTGAAGATGGCTCTTCTATGTCCTCTCAATCTTTTCCAGGCTAAACATCCCAAGCTCCTTCAACCGTCCCTCATCAGGCTTGGTTTCCTGTTTCCTCCAGCATCTTCCCAAGAGGGTTTTGCACATTTAATAGCTGCACATAGAAATTCAACAGGTGCAGTGCCTGTTATTGCAGCGCCATGATAAAATGCACCTGTTGATTTTTCCATTTTTGCACTGCTGTTAAAGGCAGAGGAGCCTCACTCAAGAAAGGAGTTGGCACTCCCAGTTAGGCTGTATTGAAATAACCAATATGTTTTCTTAAGTTTCCTCTCTTTTAAACACAGATCAGCTTTTTCTCTTCTTGCTATTGCATGACGGGTTTAACAACCACTGCATCTGCATCTGGGAGCAGGGTGCTGATGCAAAATTATGTTGTGGCTGATGTACATTGGTTGCAATTTTGGGGGTGGGTGAAATGGGAGAAGAGTGGGGGAAGCATTATTTTTTAAAATAATAAAAATAATAAATTGGAAACAGAACGACTGGACCAGGAGGAGAAGGCAAGCGCCAGCGTGGCAGTAACTGGCCACAAGGTCACCCAATGAGCTTCATGGCCAAGTAGAGGATTTGAACCCTGGTCTCCCAGGTTTAGTAAGACACTCTAACCACTACCCCACACTGTCTCTCTTGCAAGTGACATAGCAAACTATGAATATTTATAAGAGTTATCTTCACAGCACATTATGGCTTAAAAGAAAACTATTACAAGATGATATATCACAGACCCTCCCAGTGCCCCTATTTTCCAAGGACAGTCCCAGATTTACAGAATCTGTCCTGGTTTCTGATTTGACCCTGGAATGTCCCGCTTTTCCTTAGGACATTCCTATTTTCATTAGGTTTGACCAAACTGCGGGAGGTAGTGCAGGACAGAGGTACCTGGCGTGCTCTGGTCCATGGGGTCACGAAGAGTCGGACACGACTAAACAACAAAATTTTCATTAGAGAAATGCTGGAGGGTATGTACACCTTCCAGCTTGTCAGCATCCTTCCTAAATTGTGGCACTTAGTGGTTTGACCAAGGCAGAATAGAGCAGTGCTTTTACTTCCCTTGACCAGGACGCTAGACTTCTGTGGATGCAGCCTAGAATAGCGTTAGCCTTTGTTGCTGCTGCATCACACTGTGGACTCACGTTCAGCTTGTGGTCCACCAAGACCCCTCGGTCCTTTTCACATGCGCTGCTAGCAAGCCAGGTGTCACCCATCCCATATTTGCGCATCTGGTTCTTCCTGCCTAAGTGCAGAACCTGACATTTGCTCCTAAGGAAATTCATTTTGTTAGCTTGGGCCCAGTTCCCCAATCTTCTAAGGTCATCTTGAATCCCGATTCTGTCTCCCCCTCCCAGTTTGGTGTGAGATGCAAACTGGAGTCTTCTTCTGCAGCCCCCACAGAGAGGGAGTTGACTTGCTTGTTCCCAGAGGAGCTTGCTGGTTGCACCCCTGTTTGAGTCTCTGCTCCGTCTCTTCCCACTAAAAGGCAGCTTTCTTACAGGGATTAAATGTCTCTGCTGAGCTAAACTGGGACATTCAAGTTACTCCAGGTGCAGAGGTGATGCTGCCGCATCTCTGCATGACCCTCTGTGCTGTGTTCACCTCCTTCTTGTCAGGCAGCACACCTGGAAAACACACACAAACACACACACACACACACACACACACACACACACACACACAGCTGTCCCTTAAACCTGCCCCCTTGGTGATATCAGCACCTTGCTCTAACCAGCTGAGCTGTGTGGAGAGTCACCTGGGAACTACTCTCCACTCCTCTGCTGCTTGCTTTCCAGTAGACTGCGCCTGAATGGGAGGTTCGCTGTTAAGAGGTTGTGCACAGCAATTGCCAGCAAAGCTATTGCAAGACTGAAAAGGAGTTCTGAAGCTAACTGATGAAATAAGCTTGAACAGTGGCATAGTGTGGGTTGTCAGCACCCGGGGCAAGGCAAGTAATTTGTGCCCCCGCTCTCCGCACCGCACCGCACACCTGGCACCCCCCCCTCCACAGTGGGTAGCGACCCGGCGGCTCAGATCGGATTTGCACAGCCAGCACTGCAGTGAGAGAGAGTGAGTGAGCCAGGCAGGGGCAGAGAGCTGCGAGTGCGAGCGCCCCCCCCCAGATGTTGTGCCCGGTGCGGCCGGCCCCCCCTGCGCCCCCACGCTACGCCACTGAGCTTGAAGGCTTGTCTTGCAGGATTCTATCAAAGGTCCTGTGGGAGTGAGTTCCATAGGTCAACTCTGTGCTGCATGGACATTATTTTATCTGTCCTGAATCTTCCAGCTTCCAGCTTCATGGGATGCCCAGAGGTTGTTGAATTATGAGAGATGGGGGGGGGGGGGGGACTTTCCTCTATCCACTTCTTCCACACAATGCAGTTATCTAAATTTTCAGCATGTTGCCTTGCCATTTCTCTGAACTTAAAAGCATCCGAAGGCAACCCGGACCACTGTTTGCAGACCCCTCTGCTCAAAGGAGCACAAAGCAGTGTCCACAGAGTTCTCCTGCCCCATTTTATCCCCGCAACAACCCTGTGAGGTAGGCTAGGCTGAGAGAGAACGAAGAACACCTAGAGGGATGTGGGTCTCCCTTTCCCTCACCTGGGCAGAGATATCCCCCCTCTCCCAGAACCCACCTGGATTCCCTCGCCGCTTGTGTAGCAATATCTGCACAAAACTACAATTCCCGGCACCCTTGGAACTACAGTTCCTGGGATCTTTCACGGGGAAAGCCGTGCACTGGAGGCAGTTCCACCAAACGGTGTGGCCCTCTCCTTTTCTCTCTCATGAACCCTCCTGCACCCCCTCTTCTCTTAATCTCAGGGTCGTGGGTTCAAGCTCCACATTGGGCAAAAGATTCCTGCATTGCAGGGGGTTGGTCTAGATGACCCTTGGGGATCCCTCCCAAATCCACAATTTGGCGTTCCTGTGAAAATCCACACTGAAACACTGATGAACTTTCACAAGAACTTTAGAAGTTGCAAACTGAGGTTGAAATGTAGAATTTGCCCATCCATGCTTTGTTTATTATTAAATTTTGGTTCAGCCGCTTAGAATTGCAGAGTTGGAAGGTTCCCCAGGGGTCATCTAGTCCACCCCTGAACCCCCAGTTCCCTCCACCCCCCAGAGCGACGTCTGGAGGTTTTCTGGGGGATAGGGGGACGGACGACACCCACACCTCCCCTTTACGGCAGACCCCCTTGCAGCCTTCCCTGGCGGCGGAAACAATGGCCTGTGTTTGCTGGGAAGGAGAGAAAGAGTCGTCAAAAGAGTGTCTCGCTTGAAAGACTGAATGGAGGCCAGCCTGAGGAGGGGGGGTGCAGCCCCCTCGCCTATTGGAGGCCTGAACAGCTGTGAAAGGGGCTCGTCCAATTTTCCCACGCTCGGGCGAATGGTCCCGCCAGGGTCAACCCCCCCAACGCTAATATATACACAACCCGCGTCCTCCATTTGGAGGGGCGTTTGTTTAGTGCACAGAGACAGCCCTGACACTAATTTCACCGTCAATTTGCTTAAAAAAAAAACACACACACCTCGTCGTCCGTCCCATCCCCCCACTGCCCCACCGCCTTTTGTTGCTGCGGGGATAAAAGATGGGGAGCAAACACCCCCCCCCGCCCCCACCAAAACCATACTGAAAAACTGGGAGAAACAAAAAAGATGTCTCAGCGGCCCAGAAATTAAAACTCGGCCATGGACTCTCACAGAGACACACCAAACCCCTCTTTCGGCGTCTGGCTAGGTTGCCGGCAAGGTCAAGATGAAAGTTCGCGCAGAGGGATATTGGGGAAGGGGGCTGGAGGTTTCCGAAGGGCCATATGGTGGTGGGGTCAGGATGCAGTGAAGGTACAGAACATGGAAAATTTGCTCCCTCCAGTCTAGAGCATAATGGGTGGGATGGCAGTCAATGGATCGAGGCTGAATCCCAAGGAGTGCTGTTTCTGGGGGACAGGGGGCAGGCAGGTGGGGGGGACCTAAAGGACCAGGTGTGCAGCCTGTGGTTCATTTTGGACTCACCGCTGTTCAGGACGGATGCCTACCAGCTCCATCTGAGACCCTCCCTGCCTGCACACTGTCTCGCTAGGGTGGTCCGTGCTCTGGTTATCTCCTGCTTGGACGACTGCAATGTGCTCTACGTGGGGCTACCTTTAAAGGTGACTCAGAAAATACAACTAATCCAGAATGTGGCAGCTAGACTGGTGACTGGGACCATATAGCTCCAGTCTTAAAGGATCCTCACTGGCTCCCAGTACATTTCTGAGCTGGTGCTGAGCCCTAAAAAGCCTCGGCCTTGAAAACTGAAGGAGTGTCTCCACCCCCATCATTCAGCCTGGACACTGAGATCCAGCACTGAGGGCCTTCTGGCGGTTCCCTCACTGCAAGAAGTGAGTTAGAGGGAACCAGGCAGAGGGTCTTCTTGGTGGTGGCACCGGCCCTGTGGAACGCCCTCTCATCAGATTTCAAGGAGATAAACAACTATATGACTTTTATAGAAGATATCTGATGGCAGCCCTGTATGGGGAAGGTTTCAGTGTTCAATGTTTTACTGTGCTTAATGTGTTTAATTTGTTTAATTTGTTGGAAGCTGCCCAGAGTGTCAACCTAGTCAGATGGGTGCTTATAATAAAGTATTATTATTATTATTAATCTACCCAGTGTGCAGAAGGAGCATTGAAAAGAATCAGGCAAGGTGTCTCTCTTGGCCCCAATCCCCGGAGATTCAATGCCAGCTGAGAGTAGACTGCTTTCAGTCTCTGAGGAGATTGGGCCCAGTTCTTTGCTGGTGCCCGAAGAATACAGTAAGAACAAATTAAAACACAATAAGATCTGTCCACATGTTTTTGAGCCTGTGAGCCTGTTGCTGCAGGCATGAGGACTAGAGCCTTTTTAAAAAAGAAAGTAATCTCTTATAAGAAAAAAAACGGGGTTGGCTTTTACAGCCCATAGAATCATAGAATCATAGAGTTGGAAGAGACCACAAGGGCCATCGAGTCCAACCCCCTGCCCAACTCCCCATCAAGGGATGGCAGCGCACCCTAAGTCCATTATCATTCTGGGAAGAATGAGCAGAGACAGGAATGAGTTGAGGAAAGCAAGGAAGATCGGTTCCTCCTTTTGTAGCAGCACTCCCCCCCCGCCACTTTGTAAGGAGGTGAGGTGACCCAGAACAAGACCCAGAAGTTGCCCAACTCCTTAGCCAAAGTCCACCCCAAAGCATCGTACAGAAAGAGGCAGGCCACAACAGAAATTTGAGAGTGTGGCTTGTCTCCTGTCCATCAAGATACTGTACAGAATATGGCAATGCCACGACTGCATAGCGTCCTAGAATTGTAGCGTTGGACCGGACGCCCATGGATCATCTAGTCCAACCCATGGCAATGCAAGACTGACCTCTGACCCTCAGTTCTGAATGTGAAGCCAGGGGACCTGGAAATCTGGTCTCAACAGGAAGCTGAGCCAGGCAGGGGACTCTCCCAGTCCTTCCCTGGAGGTGCCCTCAGGGACTGAACCTGCATGTGAAACAGGGGCTCTGGAATGAAGCTGCAGCTCTCCTTCCCAGGACAGGACTACATGCCTGGCATTTGGTGGTAGGCTGCCACTGAACATGGAAGCTCTACTTAGCTCTTTAGCATTCAATGCCTCGGTCCATCCTCTGAGAAGCAATCTGTTTCCTTGCGAAAACCCAGCTTGGCTGCTGCACACAATCATAGAATCGTAGAGTTGGAGGGATCCCAGGGTCATCTAGTCCAACCCCCTGAAATGCAGGAATCAACAGTCTCTCAATCTCCATATTTTCTGCACTGACTGGCCAGGGTTTCAGACAGGGAGGTTCCCCTGGTCCTGCTGGGGATTTCAACCCAGGCTTGATGCTGAACAGCTGTGATCCCTGAAAACAGGAAAGCTAACTGCTAGGCCTCATGGTTCTGAATGAGTTGCTCGTCTCAATAAAAGCTACATGAAATAAAGCACACAGCCAAAATGATTTAAAATAGCCCAACGTCATTCTAGTACACCTCGTTTAGTATTGCATGCATGGATGGAAAATAGCAAGGCTTCTGCTTGTTCATTTCTTGGGCATGTGCAGAGTGCCCGTCCTGAAGCCCATAACTACAGCCAAGTTAAGGCTTCTGGTGTGGAAGAATGTTCATTTCAGAGTTTGGTACAAAGCCCTTGAGGGGTTTTCGTTTGCAACACCCAGTAGCCAGCATGCCCAATGGTCAGGGACAATCGAAGCCAGAATCAAGCAAGATGCAGAGAGCCACAGGTGCTTCTCCGTCTTGAGTCTTGACAATCTTCAGCTAAATGGTCCAACTCTGGGTAAAGCAACTTCTTGAACTCCTGTTTAAACCGGAGTCATGAGGAGCAGCATCTTGCTTTATTTTAAAGGGAAGAACCATCACTCAGCGGTAGGAGACCTTCTTTGCGGGCAAAAGAAGAAGAAGAAGAGTTTGGACTTGATATCCCGCTTTATCACTACCCAGAGGAGTCTCAAAGCGGCTAACATTCTCCTTTCCCTTCCTCTCCCATAAGGTGAGTGGGGCTGAGAGACTTCAGAGAAGGGTGACTGGCCCAAGGTCACCCAGCAGCTGCATGTGGAGGAGCGGAGATGCGAACCCGGTTCCCCAGATTAGGAGTCCACCGCTCTTAACCACTACACCACACTGGCTCTCCGGGGTATTGGGAAAAGTTTTCAATTAGCAATAATCGCGCCTCGGATTAACCTTATTGGTTACGATACTGCCACTGCGCAAAGCAGTGAAAAGGAAAGAAAAGAAAACACCCAAGTTGAGATGGAAATTCTCTGATCTGGAAGGGCGACTAGTCCGATTTGGTATACGGCAGCCAATTACGTCCCTGTCTTCCAAAGGGAGCCTGTCTAGCAATTGCAAAATTGTCATCATCAGGACATCTCAGAAGAAATAACCAGGAGCAGAAGCTCCACTCCAAACAAGGTGCAGCCACATCACTTTAAGAAGAAAGATTAGGTACATTCTCCCGAGGAAAGACAGGCCTATGGACCTTCTGTTAAGTCAGGATATTGAGGGAACACCCACACACAGGCACAGTCTACCTCAAAGTAGCAGCTCCCTGGGGATCAATGCCATGAGAGGCCTCACTGCCCTGTGGCCCTGATTGCATGGGCTTCCCCTTGAGGGCTGCTGAAACCAAGACGAGTCCATGATTTGATGCAGCCAAGATGGCTACGTTGAGCCTCCAGTTTCAGAGGCAGTCCAGCACTCTCTTTTATCCCCCTCCCCATCCAGGCATCATTATCATTCCCGTTCCCTTCAGGGTCTTTTTCTCCACTCACTCTGTTAAGATCCCACTCTGCAAAAAAGAAAAATTATCTTTCTTTCTCCGGATTGTAGGCTCCTGGAGGCAGAGGACTGCTATTCCTCTGTACTGCAATATGAAATGTTGTTGCTTTAATCGAGGGCACTGTGAGATCAGAAAACTTTATCCATTGCATGATTTTTGTAGAAATACTTAAAAAAAGGTAAATATAAATTAAATAATAACTGCTTTCTTTCACTCCCTGCAGGTAGAAACTTTGCATATAAAGGTGAGGAAATATATCAGCACATGATTCTATGATTCTGTTCTAGGAGATCTGGTGTTATATGAGAGAGGGAGAAAATATTTTCTCTATCCTCTTTCTCCCTGCCTTTTATACAGCTCAGTCATTTCTCATCTGAAACATGCCTTCCCCCTAATTTAAAAGCCCCAGACATTGCCACTTTTTCTCATCGGGGAGTTGCTCCAGCTCCTCAAGGACTGTCAGTAATGACCTCTAAATCGGGCAGCTTTAAAAAGGAATGACACAAAATCACGGAATAGTTTGCTCTTGCTGTTTCTTCCTCCCAGCTCTTCCTCCTTTCCTCGTGTGCCGTGTCCTTTAAAGCTGCGAGCCTGATATTTTTGCAAGAGAAATTACGCTGGTAGTTTCAGGACCGACAGAAGGAAGGATTTCCTCACATAGTGCAAAGTAAAAACACAGAATTTGCTCCCACAAGATTTAGTGATGGCCACCGACTGTAGAGGACAGTCATTATGATGACAATTTTATCATTAGACTGACTGTCAGTTTGCTTTTTCTTATGTTTTTCTTATGTTTTTATCACTGATGTTCTGTAATGTGTTTTTAATGTCGTACACTGCCCTGGGATCTTCTGATAAAGGATGGTATATAAATTGAAATAATAATAATAATAGGTGAGACCAATTCACAGATGCCCACAAGTTGTGGTGTTACATGAATGCATGAGGAAATCTTCTCTCAATCCACTTTCTCCATTCCACACACCATTTTATACCCTCCCTTAAACTAGCCTTTTCTCCAAACTTAAGAAAGCCCCCAAACTTTGCAAGCTTCCCTCATTGGGGAGTCGCTCCGTCCCCTTGATCATTTTTTTACATTTTTGTGGGGGTCCCTTTTCCTGCGCCTAAATTTATTCTAAGGATAATGAATTCCCCCCCTCTATCACCCAACACCCTTCATGCTTATACAAGCCTTTCTCTGTTCAGGCTGCCCCCCCCCCCCGCCTGCCTTCGAAGACTTTTTCCTGAAAGTGCCCCACTTCGCAAACCGGGAGACTGTTTAGCCCCTGAACAAAGAAGTTTTAAAAAGAACTTGGACTGGCAAATCTGAACTCGACTCTCAATATCCGCCCAGGCCAGGCAAGCCCATTCAGTGCCTGGTGGAGTCAAAACTGAACAGAAATGGCCTCCGATCCAGCTGCCTTGCCTTGGCACCGGGAGAGCGGGCACGGGTGGCCCTCCATTGTGGCACGGAGGAAGCTGGTGACAAAGCAAGCCTCCAAAGAACATAGGAAAATGGACCCAGCGAAATGCCAAAGGACCCCCCCACTGCCTTTTCAAGTGCCAACTGAGCTATTTCCGAGTCCTTGGCAGACTCATCCCTCTCATTGGGGTCATCCCTTGCCACAGTGTGCCAAGAACATAGCGACAAAAGCGAGGCTTCCGCAAAATGTTGGACCCTCCCGCCGACCAGCCAGCCCCTGCCCTCTGGCAGGCTACTCCATTACACCCCCCGCCCTCTCTGTTTTCTGTTACTTCTCCCCCACCCCAGTCAGCTGGTACTCCTTCTGCACAGGGAAAGCTCGGGCCCATTGCCACTCACTCCGGAACAGGGCAAATATTCCTTCCTCTCAGGGGGTTGGGCTAGATGACCCCTGGGGTCCTTCCAACTCTACAATTCTATCATTCTATGAAATACAGGGGGGAAGATAGATAGACAGAGAGCAGACCCTCCAAGTGTCCCAATTTTCCAGGGACAGTTCCGGAATTACAGAAGCCGTCCTGGTTTCTGATTTGATCCCGGAATGTCCCGGTTTCCCTTTTCCTCCATGTCTCGGAGAACAATTAAAAGTGGTTTGTGTGTAGGTGCAGAAAGAGAGTCCTGTTTATACGGAAAATGAAATCCCTGCGCCAAATGATGGAAACGGTGAAGCTGGCATACAAAGCCTTTCTTATATTTTTGGAAGAAAATGTCACCAATCCACTTTAAATTCTTCTGTTTTGGGAACATTTTTTGGAAGCCGTTTTTGGAGCTGTGCTCCATTTTGAGTGTTTTGTTTCTGTTTTGTTTTTAAAAATTGACATAGTGATAAAAAAGCTAAGCATTAGAAAATGGATTTTATACACAACCTGCTTTTTAAAAATATGTTTTGTATGTAATTGCAATTAGGGTTTTTCTGTTCTTAAAATTGTTTTTACACATAATGCAGTTTTTAAAAACTTTTGTGTGTGTGACATTATTGAACAGGAGTGCAATCGTTATGATTCTTAAATGAAATAAACGAACAAGGAAATCTCCTCATTGGAAACTGGCGTCCGGTAACTTTAACGTCTCTACTCTGAGTAGAACTTTGTTGGATACTTGCAGTGTTGTACCTCCCTCTCCCCACACACTGCGACTATGACTAGGACTTAGGAGAGACCCGAGTTCGAATCCGCCACTCAGCCACCAATCTCACTGGGGGACCTTGGGGCCAGTCACTTACCTCTCAGTTGTTGGTGGGAGAGAATGGAAAGGGCCAAGGAGCTCTGGGAGAGTGCCTGCTCTGCATGCAGGAGGTCTTGGGTTCGAATCCCTGGCAGCATCTCCAGGCAAGGCTGGGAGAGAGGCCTGCCTGAAATTCTGGAGTGCTGCTGCCAGCCAGTGTGGGCAACACCAAACAGCATGTGCCAGCTTCCAGTGTTCCTAAGGATAGCTAAATAATTGAGGGGATCCATGGTCTGGAAGTGGGACGCAGGTGGCGCTGTGGGTTAAATCACAGAGCCCAGGACTTGCCGATCAGAAGGTCGGTGGTTCGAATCCCCACGACGGGGTGAGCTCCCGTTGCTCGGTCCCTGCTCCTGCCAACCTAGCAGTCAAAGTGCAAGTAGATAAATAGGTAGCGCTATGGCAGGAAGGTAAACGGTGTTTCCGTGCGATGCTCTGTTTCGCCAGAAATGGCTTAGTCCTGCTGGCCACATGACCCGGAAGCTGTACGCCGGCTTCCTGGGCCAATAAAGCAAGATGAGCGCTGCAACCCCAGAGTCAGTCACGACTGGACCTAATGGTCAGGGATCCCTTTACCTGTACCTTATAGTCTGGAAATTAAAGCACAGTGGACAGGAAGTTTTTTGGAGAGAGTGGACTATTATAAGAAGAAAAGGGAAAACATCTAGTGAATGTCAACTATTAGATTTTCATACACGCAGAATGAAGGAAAGGAACGTAACTTTAGAAATGATAATTATTATCATGGGCTGATAATTTGTTGATTAACCTCACTTACAGATATTGCAAATGTTAAAATGTTGTACGTGCAGGAATTGGAAAGTGGATAGCTAATGGCTAAGGATAAGTTTAAAAACACACAAAAAACCTATTGTAATATAAGGTTAATTGTAAGGGATGGAATGTGAATTAGAAATAACGAGGGAAATAATGCAGCAACAAGAGAGAACTTTGGAAGCATCAAGAACGGAGTGCAGGAATTTTTGGGGGGGAAATTCATATGAAATTTGGCATTCAAAGATAGACTCTACCTGGACATGGACTTTCCACCAAGCTGACATATGAGTCATAAGGCCATCAGAATTGTCCTGCTGACTCAGTCCAGCATCCTGTCCTCCTGGGGGCTGGCCAAGGGCCCCAATCCTAAAAGCAAGGCATGAGCGACACCCTCCTCTCCTGTGGTTTCCAGCAGCTGCTATTCACAGACCCTCCAAGTGTCTCCATTTTCCAGGGACAGTCCTGGATTTACAGAAGCCGCCCGGTTTCTGATTTGATCCCGGAATGTCCTGCTTTTCCTTAGGACGTCCCTATTTTCATCAGAGAAACGTAGGAGGGTCTGGAGTTATGCAACCCCCTGAGCCAAGGAGATAAGTAACGAGACAACCTTTAGAAGACATCGGAAGGCAGCCCTGGATAAGGAAGTTTTTTTTAATGTTTAATGTTTTATTATGTTTTTATACATGTTTGAAGGGTATTGGTTATATGTGTTGGAAGCTGCCCAGAGTGGCTGGGGCAACCCAGTCAGATGGGTGGGGTAAGACGGGGTCCCTGCCATGGGAGCATATTCACCCAGTGCTTTACCAGTTGCACTGGCTCCTGGTGGAGTACAGGGTCAGGTTTAAGGTGCTAGTTTGGACCTTTAAAGCCCTTTGTGGCTTAGGGCCCTCGTACTTACAGGACCGCCTCTCCTGGTCTGCCCCGCAGAGGACCTTAAGGTGTATGAATAACCATAGTTTAGAGGTCCCAGGCCCTAAGGAAGTCAGACTATCCTCCACCAGGGCCAGGGCCTTCTCAGTGATGGCTCCAACCTGGTGGAGTGCTCTGTCCCATGAGACCAGGGCCCTGCAGGATTTAACCTCCTTCTGTCGGGCCTGTAAGACAGAGCTATTCCGCCTGGCCTTTAATTTGAATTCAGCCTGATCTTTTATTCCCCTTTCTTCCCTCCCCCTCCCCTTTTATGAAGCTCACCCGCTCTGAGACCCCACAGCTAATTCTCCCCTGGCCTCCTCGCTGGCCCAAGTAGGACCAATTCAGCCAGCTAGCCCTGGGGATTATCTAACTGATTTTTGAATTTTATTGTTATTCATGTTTTTATACTGTATTTTATGCTGCTTTTATAATTAAGTGTTTTAATTTTGTTGTTAGCTGCCCTGAGCCCGGTTTTTGAACTGGGAAGGGCGGGGTATAAATAAAAATTTAATAATAATAATAATAATAATAATAATAATAATAATAATAATGGCCATTGATAGCCTTCTCCTCCATGAGTTTGTGTGTGTGTGAGTGTTGACACTATAGTTGACCTTTTAAAAATATAAATCTAGGGCCAGATGATTTAGCAGAGTGAGGTGAGGCCACGGAGGCTGAGGGAAGAGAGAGATGGCCCAACTAGCTGTTTTCTATTCTCAGTGAACTACACAGATCATAAAACAGCCTGTCTCCCCACAATTCAGACTCCAGACAGATCCATTGTGTTGCCTCCTCTCCGACGGGCAGGTGGTCTTCTCGCTGTCAGGATTTGCGGAGACTGGGTCCCGGGGGTTTGTGTGTGTTGGGTCTAGATCAGAGCAGCTGGAACGAAGTGTGTCTGTGGATAACGTTTTTATTCAAAAGGTCACAGGGCCTTGGAATAAAATTTGGGAATCAACACTCTTAAAACCCACTTTGTAGGGGAAAACGCCTTGAAATTACTACACAGCTTTGCAAACCCTGGCGGTTCTTAAGGAGAGGTTGGGTACGATCTAGTGGAGATTCTTGCATTGCAGAGGGTTGGACTAGTGGACCTTAAGGACCCCTCCCAACCCCACAATTGTATGATACTATGATTCCACAGTTGATGCCAGGCATTTGATGCATATTCAACATTCACTTAAAGGCCGTGGTGTACCCCAAAGCAAATACAGGGGGTTGGACTAGACGACCCTCGGGGTCACTTCCAACTCTAGTGAAAGAGGCTTTTAATTTGCAAAACAAACAAACAAACAAACAAACAAACAAACAATTCTCATTTTACAGATCAGCCTGGAAGATTTTTCCTTTTCAGTTTCGTGTTGCTTTTTACAACTGACTGTTGTTCCCTTCCCTCGAATAGTTTCTGATGCTAGGATACGGAGAAGGTCTGTAATCTCCAGAAAATTAATGGCATTTGGAAGACGAGACCTTAAAGTGGAGCCTATTTTAAGATGTTCTTTCTGACTCATCGGCTTGCGCCTCTGTGGGGGGGGGGGGAAGAGTCCTCCCTCCCACCTTCTGCCACCTGCACAAACCAGGAAATTGTTATTTAACTACCTTTGCAGATAGTCCCCAGGAAGATGTTGCCCAAGCAAGATGGTGAAGCTGAATGAGGGTTGAAGGAAGCTGTCAAATTGTTGGCTCCCAGTACATTTCCGAGCACAATTCAAAGTGTTGGTGCTGACCTTTAAAGCCCTAAACAGCCTTGGTCCAGTATATCTGAAGGAGCGTCTCCACCCCCATCGTTCTGCCCGGACACTGAGGTCCAGCTCCGAGGGCCTTCTGGCGGTTCCCTCATTGCGAGAAGCAAAGCTACAGGGAACCAGGCAGAGGGCCTTCTCGGTGGTGGCGCCCTCCCTATGGAATGCCCTCCCATCAGATGTCAAAACGATAAACAACTACCTGACATTCAGAAGACATCTTAAGGCAGCCCTGTTCAGGAAAGTTTTTAATGTGTGATATTTTAGTGTATTTTTTGTTTCTATGGAAGCCGCCCAGAGTGGCTGGGGAAACGCAGCCAGATGGACGGGGTACATATAATAAATTATTATTATTATTATTATTACTGGGGCAAAACAGATCTTTAAAGGTGGGGAATCATTTTTGGTCTGAGGGATGCACTCAGCACATGAACAGAGAGGTCGAAGTTGCTGGAGCACTAAAAGTAATTTGTTACCTTTGAACACTACGCTGGTTTCTACAAACACAGACAGCAGCCCTCTCCACACACCCCCAGGCGAGTGAGAGGCGTGATCTGAAATTAAGGACACATTCCTGCCTTGCACGGGGTTGGGCTGGATGACCTTTGGGGTCCCTTCCAACTCTACAATTCCATGATTCTGCGATTCTATGAAAAATAATAGCAGTGATAATAAATTATTAGTTTTGTAACCAGGGCATTGCATATGCTTTGATTCTGTAGTAGCTTAAAAGGAAAGAAAAGCTTCATTGTTTCGAAAGAAAGAAAGTTCTAGCTCTCAGTTTTTAAGAAGATAGGCTTGAAAGTGTCTGGGCCAAGCCAAATGATATCTTGCCAGCCAGGGAGAGCGAGATTTTGAAGCCTGGCAGAAGCTCTCCTTGGTGATCCATCCCATAACTGGAATCCTAGAAATGTAGAATTGCAGGGTACCCCAAAGGTCATCCAGTCCAACCCCCTGCAGGAATAATTAGCAGTAATCTGAATAAATTAGGCACTTAAAAAAACAAACCTTCTGCAATTCTATGATTATTATTGCTGCTGCTGCTGCGGGCATCCATCTCTCTTGGGAGACAACAGAGGAGTGTGTCTGCTTCACCTGCTGAGCAGCAGCCTGAAGGAGCAGAAGGTGAGGTGACTCCACCTGTTGCTCATCAGCCTTCTTGCTCCTGATGTGAACCAGCTGACTCCAGCTTTCTCAAGCAGAATTTCCAGCCTCAGTCAGTTACTGGAAACAAAAATTTGTCGTTTCTGACCAGACCTTGCTGCTTTTTGTGACCTTGGGCCCTCGGCTTTCTTGACCCCCAGATCGTCTGGCTATGTGAACTGAGATACTCCTGACCTTAGGACTGGACCTTGCATTCGGACTCTACCTCCAGGCAAGGACCCCCTGAGACTTGGCTGGCTTCTCCCTCCACTGAGCTCTGCCATGGCAGGCAGCACAGGACTGCAACAGAGTGCGCCTTTGGGGCTGAGGTCAAGCTGACGGAAGATTGCAGCTCTTGCTGTGGCTGTAGAGAATGACGCAGGAGAGACATGTTTTGTTGCAGCAGGCGCAGAGGACTGAAGACTGAACCATAGAATCCTAAACTGTAGAGCTGGAAGGGACCCCGAGGGTCATCCAGTCCATCCCCCGGCAATGCAGGAACCTCAACTAAAGCATCCATGACAGATGGGACCTGGGACCTTCTACATGCCAAGCAAGTGCTCTGCCACTGACCTGTAGCCCAGCTGCACTGTAGACTGCTGGCATGAGCCACTGCTCTTCCAGGTAAAAACACACACACATAATTTCACAGAATTGCAGCCTTGGGAGTGGGCAAGGGGTGGGGCAGAGGAATGACTAATGCAACTGAGATGGCTCAGGCAGTAGAGCAGGACACTCTTAATCTCGGGAGGGGGGCTCTCTCCTTTTCTCTCTCGTGAACTCTCCCACATCCCTCTTCTCTTAATCTCAGGGCCGTGGGTTCAAGCCCCACATTGGGCAAAAGATTCCTGTATTTCAGGGGGTTGGGCTAGATGACCCTCAGGACCCCTTCCAGCCCTACTTCCACTGTCTTACCAGTGGTGCATGCTCTGGTTATCTCCCGCTTGGTCTACTGCCATGCACTCTACATGGGGCTGCCTTTGAAGGTGTCTCAGAAACTACAACTATTCCAGAATGAGGCAGTCAGACTGGTGACTGGGAGTGGCCACCTAGACCATATAACACCAGTCCTGAAAGACCTGCATTGGCTCCCAGTATGCTCCCAGACACGGAGGTCCAGCTCCAAGAGCCTTCTGGTCCTGCGAGAAGTGAGGTTACAGGGAACCAGGCAGAGGGCCTTCTTGGTAGTGGCACCCGCCCTGTGGAACGCCCTCCCATCAGATGTCACAGAGATAAAAAACTATAGTTGTAACTCAGTTTAAGAACAGCCCTATTTATGAACAATTTGGTTTACGAACTCCGCAAAACTGGAAGTAGTGTCCTGGTTTGTGAACTTTACCTCAGTCTAAGAAGGCAATCCAAATGGTGGAAGGGCACTGGTGGCGGGAGGCGTCATTAGGAAAAGCGTACCTCGGTTTAAGGACGGTTTTGGTTTAAGAATGGACTTCCAGAAGGGATTAAGTTTGTAAACCGAGGTACCACTGTATGACTTTTAGAAAATGTATTTAGTCAGCCCTGTAAGGAAGTTTTTAATGTTTGAGGTTTTATTGTGTTTTTATATCTGTTGGAAGCTGCTCAGAGTGGCTGGGGCCACCCAGTTAGATGGGTGGATTTTATTATTATTATTATTATTATTATTATTATTATTATTATACTCATGGTACCTTACAATTCTCAATTCTATTATTCTATTATCTAGTCCAACCCCCTGAAATGCAGGAATCTCAGCTAAAGCATCAATGATAGAAGACCATTTGAGGGACCCTGATCCGCCGTCCAACAGCTCTTACCGCCAGGATGTTCTTCCTAATAAAATCCCATCCCCGTTGAAAGCCAGCCAGAGGCCCTCAGAGAAGCCCTGTTCCCTGACGTTGCTGTTCCATTTTATTCTGTTATATTTACCCCCAGCCTTCTAGTTCAATTCCATCCTTCTCTTTCAACAAGTAAGATTTTAACTGGCCGCCTAAGAGAAAACTCTTCCTCTACATCCCACAATAATGTGAAAGGGGTCGCCTGCCCCCCCACCCCCTGCAACAATTCACAGGACCCTTTGCTGGAAGATGTAGACGTGGGGAGACATTTGCAAAAGCCGGGGTGCCCCGTCGAGTAGTGGGTGGGTTTATACATTCGGTTTTCTAGCTTTATGACATCATATATACTCATACAGCTAGATAACCAAAGAGAAAAACCAGCCCTATTGGGTAGGCCTTGCCCAAACAACTATGTATTTAGACCAAGGGGAAGGGGGGGGAATTCGATCTAGTTCACGCTTACATTCTGAGCCACCTGATGCATGTTTTTGGACACAAGACGGGAGACGTTTTTCGAAACTTTGCCCCTTACCTGAATTTCGCAGTGTGTCCAGAATTTGTGTCCAGAAATACATCTATCCCTGGTGTAGTGGTTAGAGCATCGGGCAAGGACATGGGAGGCCAGCGTTTGAAGCCCCACTCAGCTGTGAAGCTCACTGGGTGCGACCTGGGGGGGGCAGCCACTGCCTCTCAACCTAGTCTGCCTCGCAGGGTTGTTGTGTGGGGAGGGGGAGAGCATGCATGCCACCTTGAACTCCTTGAAGACAAAGCTGGGCTTTAAGTGCAGTGAAACAATAACCTGAAAAATGGCAAAGGCGTCCAAAAATAACCCTGCCGTCCAAACTGCCATTGGGACAGACACCCAAAGAGGCTTGCCCTCAAGGAATACCCCCCTTCCCCCCCCCAAATATGTGGCTTGGGAGATCTGCCGCCTCTTGCAGACTGCTCCCACGATAACAATATATATACCCCGCCAACCCCAGTCCAGGCCCACGCATATCCCACTGAGACCCCAGTTGCACCTGCCTCTAGAGTAACCCTGTGTGCAAAAATTCTCTCCCTCCCAAAGTTACTGGCTCTGCAGTTGCTGAGTCACAAACCCCAGGAGGAGGAAGACATGGTCTGTGCATCTTAAAGGGACCGGCCATAATTCTCCTGCCTCCCCCTGCCTACGATGCTGATAATTATTCTGATTATTTTGTTATTATCCTCAGCCTCCACTCCAGTTCGTGTAAATCTCTGGATGCTAAAAGAAAACCAAACCATTGCACAGCTTCCCAGGATTTCAACACATTTCTCTCTCTACCTGTCTGCATGCTCCGTCCCTTTGCAAATGCTTACAACCAGCACTACCAGCAAATTGCTTCGTTTGTTCCTATTTTGATCAAACCACAGTTCCTAATTGATTATTATTATTGGGGGGCCTTCCCCCCCCTTCACCGCCCTTGACCCCACCCGTGGGTAAATGCCACTTCTGAAATTTCATTTGCAGGTTTCCAAAACCGAGTCCCTAAAAACAAAGAGGTCTATCCAAGGATTTCGCCGGGCGAAATCATCATCCACAACTCGATTGGATCAGTTCATCGCAAAGTGCCTAACTCAGCTTGGCTACCCAACCCAAAGCCTGGAGGTGAGAGGAGGCAGAATTTTTTATTTTATTTTAAGCAACAACAGCAACATGTGCACACAAATATTAACACAGCAAACTGTTTTGCACGCTAGCAACCGGTTCATCTTGAACAGCTGCTTAAGATTTGCAGGTATGGGATACTTTCAGCCCCTCGAATGAATCTTTGGCCTAATTGATGCAAGACCTCCCTAACTCTTTAAGGATCTTCCAAAGTGAGTTGTTCTCAAGTTCCTTTGGGAGGAAGGATTGGATAGATGGATAGATAAATATTAACAAAGCATCTCTACCAGTGTATGGAATGGCAAAATGAATCTTGGAAGAGCCCTCCAATCAGGTCAAAAGTGTTACAAGAGTGTCCTCAATTAAATTTGTAAAAGAAGAGGAGATAATATAACCTATTCTCTCTCTCTGGACAGGGTAGCTGTTCAGCTGGTCTCACCTCAGAAGGTGAACCTACAAAGTTCACAATTTCATTACATTTCTTTTTTTATTAATCTAGATTTTAAAGATAGCCTACAAAAGAGAACCATAAAACAAACATAAAACAGATCAAAAACATCAGAAACAAAAGCAAATTCCCAGTTTTGAAAAATATATGGAAACCAGAAAACAGCTCCCTGTCAAAATTTGCACTTTTCTGAATTTTACAAGCCAGTTCTCCAGCCAAGTCATGCATATATATATATATTTGCATTATTTGACAGTAAAGTGTGGATAAAATGCATGATATTTGTGAAAACAAGAAATTAGCGTTTTAGGAAAAATTCAGCAATATCATGAGAACTTTTCCCCCTTAATAAAAATACAAATCACAAACTGCTGTGAAAATGTAAAGAACTAAGCTAAAGACTGGGGAAAGACAGAGTGAAATGGACTGATTTGCCTATCCCTACTAGTCCTTATTAAAAAAAAATTTAAAATCCTACAGCTTTAACAAAAGGCAAGTCAATTGTAGCCAATCCTACTCAGAAGTAGACCCATTGAAATTAGTGGCCATGACTCACTTAGGACAATTCAAATGGGTTATTTCCTCCTCCTACTTTCTATCTGGATTTGAGGCTCCGGATTTCACCCTGTGCAAAGCCTATTCCCCAAAAACGTCAAAACATTGCCCACAAGAGAGAGCCCATTTTCATTTCTGCAAAAGTTTGCTACTCACTCAGTCTCCTTCCCTGTCTCTTGCTGTCCAAAGTTGACGGTTCCGCCTAAATCGCCACGTTTTGCCATTTTTGCGTTCCCAAAGTGTGTGGTAAAGGGGGGGATGTCAAAAAGAGAGATTTTGGATGGGGAGAGAAAACTCAAAACAGACCCCCCCCCAGCCCTGCAAAATAAAAATCCTTTCAGCATATAAGTGTCCGGCTCCTCCAGCCACTCCGAATGTGAGGGGTCTCCTTCTCTTCACTAAACTTGATTGATTTTTAAAAACCGGCTCCGATGGGGCGGGAGAAAAAGATGGGGAAGGGTTGGGAGGGGGTGAACCTCTGAGAGCGACAGCATGGGAAAAAGAGGGGTGGGGGAGCAATATGGAAATGGAGGGACAATGGCCAGACAGGGGAGAAGACGACAGCCTTTCTATGCGGGAGAGCCAGACAGGGTCAGAGGTCGTCCTCCAAAGCCACCAGATGATGCGAATGTCATTTAGGGGTGCCTATTCAGACACAGATGAACAAGTTTGCATGAGGCTGCCTCTGAGGTAGATGTCTGGTTTAAATTTTTTTTTATATGCAAAACCAACAACCCGCCCTGGGCTCACAATGCCTGACCCCCCACACGCTCCCTTTCTCAAAGTCGGGTCCCAGTTAGAAGCGGGAAACGTTTTCCCAAAGGGTTGGCGTCCAATGGGTGAAAAACGACCCAGTTGGGTTGTTTATAAAGAGATGCCCTTGCTGGATCCGGCTCAAAATATCCTGCACCCTGGCTCGTGGTTTGGGGCTGAGCGTGGAAGCGGCAACCCCAGTTTGTCCCTGGGAGTGGCTGGGATTCAGAGTTGGGTGTCTTGGTTGGAAAAGGACAACACCAACAACCTTCTCAGGAGCTCACGTCATGCCCAATCCTGCCCCTGCCCCGCTAGCCAAGAAACCTTAATTTAAAAGGTGGGCATCCAATCTATATAACCAAAGGGGCAGAAGAATGACCCAGTTTGGCTGTCAATAATTTTTGCATATATTTGTAGTATTACTAAGCCACGTTCAAGATTCAAGCATGAACTGGCAAAATCCTGAGCAGCTTAGGTCGAGGATACCTCTGTTGCCTCCTGAACCCTTACATATCCCAGCTCCCTCAACATCGCTGGCTGCTCCCTGAGACAACATCAAGGACAACCGAGTCTTCACTGTCTTTGGCTTGGTCCTGTGGAACTCTCTGCCACTGGAGATTCAACGGGTGCCTTTTGTGGCAACTTTTAAATGCCTGCTGGAAACTTTTCTGCCAGGCCTACACAGGCACTTAAGAATAGATCCTTCTACAACAGTTAATTGAGATTTGTGTGGTTTTTTAAATGGTTATTTTATGGTTTTTATTGCTGTTATGGGCTTTTTTCAGCTGGAACTTGCGGGAACTCAGTTCTGGCACCTCTCAGGAGGGTGCCATAGCTATTTTAAGAGAACAAGGGAGGTGCTCCTGGTGAGTTCTGGCACCTCTTTTTCTAGAGCAATAGACTAATTTGCCTATTTTTTTCTGATTGGATGATTGCTTTCATGAGCCCTGCAGGAAGACCTGTAGAATTTGACTCGTCCTTCCAGGCCAGCAACATGGGTGTGAGATGCAAGATGCTGCAGGGGGTGGAAGGTCTGGACTTGAGCTGAGTTCAAATTGTGCTCTCTTTCCCTGTCTCTCCCTCCTTCTCTGTACCATGCCTACTTCACAGGGTGGTTGTGAGCATACAGTGGGGTGCAAGAGAGAACTGCCCTGAGCTTCTTAGGGAAAAGCTAGGATAAAAACACCAGTCATTTCAAACATTCACCCAAAAGGAAAGTGAAGCCCAACTTGGTGATAGCAGAATAAATGATGCAAGGAGGGAACTGCAGCCCAAGATGGGGAAAGAGGTAGTAAGGGAACACCTGGATACTTTAAATGAATTCAGATCTCCAGGGCCTGACGAGCTGCATCCAATTTCAGAGCCTTTGTCTATGATCTTTGAGAAATTGTGGAGAACAGGTGAGGTTCCTACAGACTAGAGGCCGGTAAGTGTTGTCCCTATCTTCAAAAAGGAAGACCCAGGTAATTACCGACAGGTGAGCTTGACATCAATACCAGGGAAGGTCCCAGAACAGATCATTCAACAGGTGGTCCGTGAGCATTTAGAAGAGGATGCTGTGATTACTAAGACACACCACAGGTTTCTCAAAAATAACTCATGACAGACAAACCTATTTTCTTTTTTTTCTTTCTTTTTTGATGGAATTACAAAGTTGGTGGATCAGGGAAATGCTGTGAACATAGTGTATCTTGTTTTCAGTAAGGCTTTTGACAAAGTCCCCCATGATATTCTCACAAGGAAGCTGCTAATATGTGGGTTGAATGAGGTAACTGTTATGTGGATTTGTAGCTGGTTGACTGATCAAACCCAAAGAGTTCCTCATCATCTTGGGGAAAAGTGAAAAGTGAGTTCTGTCTTGGGCCTGCTGTTGTTCAATAGTCTTTATAAGTGACTTGGTTGAAGAAATTGAGGAGAAGATCATCTAATATGCAGATAATACCAAACTGGGACAGGGAGCTAGCGGCACAGAAGACAGAATCAGGATTCAAAATGACCTTAACATGTTGAAGAACTGGGTCCAGGCTAGCAAAATGAATTTCAGTAGGGACCAATGTACTTAGGCAGGAAGAACCAGATGCACAAATATAGGACGGGGGACACCTGGCTTATTAGTAGTACATGTGAAAAAGATCAAGGGGTCTTGGTGGACCACAAGCTGAACATGAGTCCACAGGGTGATGCAGCAGCAGCAGAAAAAGTGAATGCTGTTCTAGGCTGCATCAACAGAGCAAGGGAAGTAATGGCCCTGCTCTATTCTGCCTTGGTCACACCACACTGGAAAACTGTGTCCAGTTCTGGGCACCACAATTTAAGAAGGATATTGATGGGCTGGAAGGTGTACAGAGGAGGGTGACTAAGATGATCAAGGATCTGGAAACCAAGCCTTATTAGGAACGTTTGAAGGAGCTGGATATGTTTAGCCTGGAAAAGAGGAGACTGAGAGGAGATAGGATAGTCATCTTCCAGTAATTGTAAAAAAAAAGATAGTCATCTTCCAGTATCTCAAGGACTGTCACATAGAAGAGGGAACAAGCTTGTTTTCTCCTGCTCTGGAAGGTAGGACTCGAACCCATGGCTTCAAGTTACAAGAAATGAGATTCCGACTAAATATCAGGAAGAACTTTCCAACAGTAAGAGCCATGTGACAGTGGAATGGTCAACCTTAGGAGGTTGTGGACTCTCCTTCCTGGGAGGTTTTTAAGCAGAGGTTGGACTGTCATCTGTCAGGGATGCTTGAGTTGAGATTCCTGCATTGCAGGGGGTTGGACTTGATGGCCCCCAGGGTCCTTACAGCTCTACAATTGATTTTATGATTCTACTAATCTTTCTCCAAACTAAAAAGTCCCAAACTCTGCAACCTTGCTTCATAGGACACCCCAGTGATCATTTGGGTGGTTCTTTTCTAACTCCATAGTATCCTTTGAGGTGAGGCAACCTAGAAGTCCTAACTTAGAGAGCCAGCTGGAAAAACAACAACCCACACTATGATCTAAAACTTAAAGTTTGCGTGTTCAGTTCAGACTTGAGGTGGGAAGGCCAACTGAGCACAGCAGGGCTTCTTTCTGTATAAACGTGGGCAGGATCCTGCTGGGTATTGGGACCAAAATGAGACTGGAAAACAAAGAAAGCAAATGGGATCCCCAAGAGATAGAGATGGCGGTGGAAGAACAGCCTTGTCCGTGGTGCTGAAATATCCTCCCTACTCCCTACTTTTTTTTTTTAGAAACATTACTTCTAAATTTCAAAAGTTTACAAAATGATATTGCTGCCATATACACATCCGTTTTGCGTTCAACTTCCCCTCCATGGTTTTCCCTGCAGTTTCTAAAGTTTCTGCATATTATAAATATTATATACATTATATTTTCCACACTGCACTCCAACAAGTATTCAGCTGCTGTTCTTCATTCAAATCCTATGTTTACAATGATTCTTTAAATATTCAACAAAAGGTATCCACTCCTCCTTAAAGTCTACCTCATCTTGATCTTTAGTTTACATAGTTATGTTTGCCAATTTGGCAAGGCTTTCTGCCAAAATCTCAGGGTTACGCCTATTACCGGTCCTACTCATAGAATCATAGAGTTGGAAGGGACCCTGAGGATCATCCAGTCCACCCCCTGCAATGCAGGAATAGGCAGCTGCCCCATGCAGGGATCACACCTGCAACTTTGGCGTTCCCAGCACCACGGTCTAACCAATGGAGCTATCCAGGCTGACAGTATATCCATTGAAAAAGAATGGGCTCAAGAAACTTAAGCCTGTAAATTTCAGCAGGTCCACTCAGAGTATTACGAAATTGGAGACAAACCTAAGTTCTGTGCATATTATACCCTTTTGAAGGGTCTTCAATACCCTTTGCGGTCTTCCTAGCCATATAGTTTTTTTTTTTAAAAAAAACCACACCCTGTAATAAGGGGCTGTTTCTAGAATGCAACTGTTATTTAAATTTGCTCCACACATCCCTGCATGAGGAAAGCTAGCATGGAACGGGGAGACTGTCATAGCAAGTGGTTGGTGCCCGACTAAGTCATAGTCTGAGCAGACTGGCTGAAATTCATTGAGATGACTAGTGGATGTCTCTTTTATTTCAAATAGATAGCGATTTACCTCCAAGTGCCTTTATGAGCTTTTCCAGAGTCACCTGCTTTGAGGGCTCCCTGATAGTTTGTGCCCTGCAGCAGTGAGTTCCTGCAGTGATCAAAGTGTGCACCATGTCATGCAGACTTTGGCCCTGGAAATTTTATTTTTATTTGCTTTCTTTAACATCTATAGCACACCTTCCTTCTGTCACAGAAATTCAAGTAGGCAGGCCATGTGCTTTTCAAGCTCTGTGTGTCTCCCATGCAGAACCTGACCAGGCCCAGGCCTGCTTAGCTTCAGCAAAGAGGTGGTCCTGTAAAACCATTTCTTCAGGATATTGTCTATGCCCCAGGGCCAGATCTGGCCCAATCACCTTCTAAATCCGGTCCGCAGACGGTCTGGGAATCAGCATGTTTTTACATGAATAGAATGTGTCCTTTTATTTAAAATGCATCTCTGGGTTATTTGTGGGGCATAGGAATTTGTTCACCCCCCCCCAAAAAAATAGTCCAGCCCACCACAAGGTCTGAGGGACAGTGGACTGCACCCCTGCTGAAAAAGTTTGCTGACCCCTGGTCTATGCTCTGGTAACCTAGCGGTTAGATTGCTGCAGTGTGTTATACGTAGGACTCCCTCTGAAGATGGTTTGGAAACTTCAGCCAGTGCAGAATTCAGCGGCCAGGTTGCTCACCGGAGCAAGACAGTTTGAACATATTGCACTGACCCTGGTCTGACTGCACTGGCTACCACTTAGTTTCCTAGCCCAATTCAAAGTGCTGGTTTTGACCTGCAGAGCCTTAAACGGCTCAGGACCACAATATCTCAAGGACCCGTGGCCTCTTTCCATATGAACCCACCCAGACCCTGAAGCCCTTCTTGGTGTGCCTTCTCCATGTGAGGTCTGGAGGGCGGCAACGCAAGAGCAGGCCTTTTCTGCAGTGACTTCCCATTTATGGAATGCTCTCCCCATGCTCTCTCAGGTTTAGGCGCCAGGCGAAAATGTTCCTCTCTAACCAGCCTGGGGCTGATTGACGTCTGATGCCCTTTTAAAACGTGTTGCTGAAGGCATTGTAGGAGATGATATTAATAGACAGGGTTGTAAGTTGTTTTTACGTGCAATGTCGGCAGCAAGAATATTATTGGCACAAAAATGGAAGCAAGAAGAATTACCGACGAAAGAAGAATGGCGGATGAAATTGATGGACTATGCAGAATTGGACAAATTAACAGGAAGGATTCGAAACCTGCGGGACCAGAGATTCTTAGAAGACTGGAGCAAATATATGAACTATTTGAAAAGTAACTGTAATGAACAGATTACACTAGTAGGATTGCAAGAAGTTTTGTAAGCTGATTATTTGAAATATTGCAAGAAAGACTATGAAGAGAACAATTAGTTAATGATAATTAAGAGTAATAGAGAAATTAAGAAATGCAGAATAAGTGATAAAGAACAGAAAATCACCAGAGGTGTCTAAAATATTGTATAAGATAGAAAGTTGTGTTATATGATTGTTGTAGATGATATGTTAAAAAAACTAATAAAATGTGTGTATGTGTGTGTGTATAGTGTTGCTGAAGGGGGGGCAGTTATTGCGTTGTTCATGTTTGCATTTTTCTTATTTATTTTGTGATTTTATGTTGCAAGGCACCCTGAGACCTGTAGGTATAGGGTGATATACACATTTTATAAATCATAATATGAACCAACCTTCCAATCTGGGAGAAAGAGATCAAGCACAGGGCAGTGGGAAGGGAACCCTCCACCATCTTTCTACTCTAACTACAAAACCAGGACTCAGACATGCCCCGTGGCTGGCAGCAGAAAGACCCCTTTGCCAAGCTACTCTAATAAAGCAATTCATCGTTCATCAGTTAACAGTGTGGCCCAGTGGTCGCTACAACCATCAGTTAAGAATCCTCATCATAGCTCAGTCTTGTATAGATTCCTACTTGGAAGAAACGTATACGACAGCAGCCTTTAGAAATATACTCCACAACACACACAGAGCAAGCTTTGAGAAGCACAGGTGAATTTTGCAAAAAATACCAGCTTCTGAGTGACAGCTGTCAAAGGCTGTGGTGCAATCTCCCAACATCTGTCCAATAACAGGTGCAAACATTTGTGGGCTACATCCAATGACGTCCCACTCAGAGTAGACTCTGATGACACTCCCAAGTTAGCCATGCCCATTCGCTGCAATGGGACTGTTTTGTTTTCATTTCATAAAATTTATACACCAAAAATCCCCCAAAACACCCTCAAAGTTTGCAAAAAGATAACACAATAAAATCCAGGAAAATCTGCAACAGTAGAAGGTTAAAATACTAAAACAGATACTAAATATAAAAAAGTACAGGGATGGCATCTGCTTGATCTCAATAGGCAGGGAGTTCCAAAGTGTAGGCGCTGCCACACGAAACAACCAAGTTCTTGCAAACGTGGAATGTTTGTGACCTTCATTCAGCTCAAGCATTTCTGAAATACTCACGGAGGTGTAATTCTATAGGCTGGACTCTCCAGACAGAATTAAGCCAACTCACAATTTAATCTCATCTACACATGCATGCCTGCACATGGGAACAAGGGACAGGGCCTTCTTGGTGGTGGCTCCTCCCAGGTTTGGGGACTCCCTCCCTAGAAAGGCCAGCCTGGCTCCCTCTTTCCTGACTCTTTTTAAAGGAAAGGGTCCTGTGCTGCTTTGATTATCTGCCTTTTAATAGCTTTGTTTATTTAAGATTGTTTTTCATTCCATTAGAGCTTAATTGGTTTTTTAACTATTTCCCTTTATATGTTTTTAGCTGTTCGTATTGTATCTGTGGTAGTTTTAATTTGAGCAGGTCGCCATGAGTTCCAGTCTTGGGAAAATAATAACAATATTCAGAAGGCGTTCTCATGGGGTCTCAAAATAGGTAGGCGACAGGATTGTTCTGGGAGACACTGAGCTCACTTCTGAGTAGACATGTTGAAGTGGCTGCTTTTAAGTGATCCTGTGAACGTTTACTCAGAAGAAAGCCCCATCATGTTCAATCTAACAGCGTTGCAGTTTTTGCACACATATAAAATGGCTCATGTATCTGTCACACAGATATAGATGCATGTGTTTCACATACAATGTAGAATTCATGCTTTTTAGCCGATTATTTTACTTGGAATATTTTATTTCATGACATTCCCAGGGTATTTTATTGGCTATGTTTTGCAATTTCAAACTCTCTTGTATATCTGCAGCAGATTTAAATGTTTGTTTTGATGTTAAAAGGACGCTTTATCTTGTTTTTCATTGTTTCTTATAGAACATGGAAATGTTCTGGTTTGTTTGTTTAAATTTAAATATGTTCCAACCTATGCTGCATATCCTCCAACATTTCTCTGATGAAAATAGGGGTGTCCTAAATAATAATAATAATAATAATAATAATAATAATAATAATAATATACCCATCTGACTGGGTTGCCCCAGTCACTCTAGGCGGCTTCCAACATATATATATATATAAACATAATAAAACATTAAACATTTAAGGACTGGCTTCATATGTCTTCTACTTATTTATCTCCTTGGCTTGGGGGTCATATAACTCCATCCCCTCCAATGAAAACAGGGGTGTCCTCTCATACTCTTCAACTGTTCTCCGATGGAAATGTCCTAAGGAAAAGCGGGACATTCCAGGATCAAGTCAGAAACTGGGGTGGCTTCTGTAAACCCGGGACTGTCCCTGGAAAATAGAGGTTTTAGGCTGTAAGCCATTTGGTGATCTGTTGACATATTAGCTGTTAATGAGAGCCAGAGTGGTGTGCAGTGGTTAGGGTTTGGGACAAAGACCCAGGAGAGAAGCTACTTCAAATTGCCCCCCCCCCAATGAAGATCACTGGGTGACGCTGGGTCACTGGCCTTGCCAACCTCGCAAGCTTGTTGTGAGGATAAATGGGGAGGACCACAAAATCTGGGGGGATATGGGTTTCCCCATCACTCATCCAGAGCGATGGTGAAGAAGCATCAAAGGAAACTTCAAAAGGGAAAAGGTCTTTATTATTATTATTATTATTATTATTATTATTATTATTATTATTATTAATTATTATTATTATTATACCATTCTGGAATTTGCTAGGATTGTGGGCACCCCCACTTCCCCAGAAATGTCTGTATGCCTAGCAAAGGGAGAACACAGACTGTTATTATTAATTTTATTACCCATTAATGGAAGCTGTTTTGTAAAAAAATCCACTACTGGATGTCACGTAAAATCTGCAACAGAAGATCCAACCTGTGAAAAATCTAGACCAGAAGGCAGAGGAAGTTGAGACTGAGGTGGTGAACAGTTCTGGGCTGAAGACCGTCATGCCCATAATTGTCAGTAGGTCTCCTCTAAGTAGGAGTAACACGGGCTGGTTACAACTCAGTATTTTTGTTTTAAATAGATAGCAAAGTACTAAGACTGTGGCCATATCAGAATGCATTGTAAGAATATTGCAATATTGCCTTCCTTTCATTGTGGCTCTTCAGCAAGCCGTTTACTGATGAGATGACATTGCTTTGTGATAAGTGGTTAAGAATAAAAACACAATGGCTAGGAATAAAAACAGATTGCTATTAAAGGGACATCTGCTCATTACATATGACCATGTGATATATATGTAGATATATATCTATCATTTTTGTTATTAATTATTACTATTATTGATGATTATTGTTATACCGTAATTATTATTACAGTTTATTTATTACGTATCCTTCACCACGGCAGGTTACAAGAATTAAAACACACTATTATAAAGACTTCAAAACAAAAAATCCGTATTTGAAGAAGTGTACATGCACACGAAAGCTTGTACTGTACCAGAACAAACTTAGTCGGTTTATAAGGTGCTACTGGACAATTTTTTACTTATTTTATTTTTATTTCTACTTCAAAAGAAAGTCTCTGTAGTTTTGTCTATCTGTATATCTATATCTATATATCCAGTGCTTTTTTTCTAAAAAAAAAATGTTTAGGCGTACTCTCACTTTGACTCAAGAAAATCGCCATTTTATAGTTCAAATCGGGGAAAATAAATACTGTAAATGGACAAAAGTACAAAGATTCACAAAATATTTAGGGGGATGCGTCCCCCCCCAGATTAAAGCACTGTATTTATCAATATATCTATCTGTATGTGTGTGTTAATATTTCTGTATCTCTATATATCAATCTCACATATGGACACATGCACAGATTAAAAAAACAAGGCTTGTAGGAATCCCTATGGAACATTTACAGTGCAAATATCTCCAGATCTATTCAGAAACAGCACACACACCCCAAAAAAAGTTCAGTGGGACTTACTCCTAGGTAAGTGAGCCTAGGGCTGCCCCCTCCCATTGCCCAGGGGTAGGAAAGGGAGCTTTCAGATTCCAGAGACAGAAAGGAGTGGGGAGAGTCAATATGATTTTGCTTTTGCTTTTATTTTTATAAATATCATCCCTACCACCAGAATACCAACAGAATATCTAGTCAAACGATGGAGATTAACAGGTTTCCCTGAAATGGATGATATGAAGTCACCCTAGAAAGTTTCATGAAATGCACAGAGAGAGAGTGAGAGAGAGAGAGAGAGAGAGAGAGAGTGAGTGCTGTAAATCTAAAAAAAGAAAATTATTCAGTGTCAATGTATTATGTTGAAATTTATTCTTCTTTTCTCTCATTCCTGGTGTCTTCAAAAAGGGCAGCACTGATTTAAAAATATATATATTTGAGGAGTTTATTTCAGATAGTAATGATGGTTGGTTACTACTCTAATTTAAGGTTTTTTGGTGGGGGTTGGGTGAGAGAGAATCTGATTCTTAAAAAAACCCATGTGAAATTTGCCAGGTGCTGGAGCACTCTGGGCAGAGATCCCAATCCAAGATAGCTTTAAAAAAATAAAATAAATCAGTTCAAATCCACAGTCAGAGAATACGTCTATCCAGGACATTTTAGAGAATTTCAGACATACAAAAGATGTTCAAAAAGGCGATTGACTGACTGACTGACTGATTGATTGATTGATTGATTGATTGGCTGGCACATAGATAGGATACTCTCAACAGATGCCTCTGGCTTCACCACATAGCCAGAAGTCCCATAGAGTCCAATGACTGACAGAGAGATAGGACTCTCCTCCTTTTTAAAATATCCTTATCAATAAAATAAAGTATATATTAATAGATGCCTAGAGATTCAAGAAATGTTAACACCTCAAGACCCATTGAATTCAATGGCTGATGGAGAGATAGATACTGTCTGTCTTAGATGAGACATAAATAAAAATGAATAAAATGTGCGTTACCAGGTGTCTGTCTAAAGGTTAGCCACACAGTCCAGTCTTATTCATGCTTACTTAGAAGTAAGACCCACTGAATTCAGTAAGACTTGATTCCCAAGAAACTTAACGATGCAGTTTGTTAATTTCTGGAGATCCTGAAAACTAACTCTCTCTCTCTCTCTCAGTGTATATATGCCGCTCTCCATTCATCAGTACCACTGAATGGGACTTACTCTTCAGTAAATGCTTTCTAGGATCTCAGCCTTAGCAGCAACAAGGTTTTGCAGACCTAAAACCAGAACATTAAAATCAAAGGCAAACAAACCCCAAAGCAGTTATTAATTCACATCTGCTTCCCTCCCCTGCTCATCCTGAAGCGCGACCCTAACCATGGTCTACTCAGAAGCAAATCCTGAGAAATCCAGTGGGCTTACTCCCAGGTAAAACGGGTCAGGGTTGCATCCTGCATCCGAAGTATGTGTGCTGGGAGGCGGGGGAGTTGGTTTTTCTTTAATGGCTGGCACCTCTAAAACGAGTCACTGATAGATATAGGGGTGCCAACTTGAATAAAATATTGGGGGGTCCACAAAATGTGGCAATGCCCATCAACTGGGGAGGGGGAAGCCCTCTCAAAAGGGACCTCCACCCCATGGAGTTTGATCCTATGGATGAAGAGATAGATTGGTATGCAAAACTTCGAGGAATAATTCTGCTCCTCCCCAGCCCCCTTCCTAATAATAATACAAAATCAATGTGATGGACTAGATTGTAGTCTGGAGATGGGTTGGGTGGGTTTGTCACTCGACCCAAAACAAAATAAACTAAAAAAATAAAATAGCAAGATATGAACATATTATGCTCCATAATTTCTCTGTAGGCTTATTATTTCTCCTCCTTAAATAAAGATATTGCTTGCTAAGGACAAAACACAACCAACCAACCCCCCCCCCCCCCAAACAAACCCCCCCAAAAAGGGAAACTGGATAAAATGCCTACGATATTCACGTTCGTAACAGGGATTCGTCTCCGAAACGGGTTGCAACCCCACTCTGCGCATCTTGGCTAGGAGGCGAAGCCCCATAGGGCTTACTCCTGTGTAAGAGGCTCAGGATGGCCCCCCTGGCGAAAGAGAGGAGACGGGGTGGGGGGAGGTGAGACCCCAGCCAGGGAAAGACAGGACGACACCCCCTTGGGCACACCCCCTGAGATGGGACCAACCATATGGAAGAAGGAGAAGGAATTATCTGCAACCCCCCCCTCCAAAAAATCCCCAACAACAGCAGTTTCCTGCAGAGTTGTTCGTAATTTCCATCTCTGGTTTGGCCACAATTATGCAACGCATTTTAGTGCTTTAAGAAAAATGGTTAGTTTTTCTAAATGAGTTTATGGCTCTCTTTCTAAAACCACATTGAGAGCGTTTTTTAAAAACCCTTAGAAACGGGGTTATTCGAAGCTCTTCCTACAGCACTACTACTACTAGTAGTAGTAGTAGTAATTATGATGGTGATGGTGGTGATATTATTTGTACCCCCGCCCATCTGACTGGGTTGCCACTCTGGGCATTAGAAGTTTGCAAACTGTCACTCTATTATTGGGTGTGGGGTTTTTTTGTTCATCCGTATATATTTAAGCCATAGATGGTACTATTCTGATATTATTCCATGTAGGCATCCATTAAACACTTATTGCATCTCTGTTGGGTTGTGGTCAACGTTAGAGTGGACCTATTGCAATTAAAGGGCATCACTTGCTGAGATCCATTCATTCCGATGAGTCTACTCTGAGTAGGACTTAGCAGGAGACAAGGCATAGCAGTCCTGAATACTGATAACAAAACAATTTATTTAATAAAAGTTAAATGGTGTACACCTAACCGCATCTACTCAGAAGTAAGGCCTATGGAATTACTTGGGGGCTTATTCCCAAATAAGCAGAGCTAGAATTCCAGCCTTAATAATAAGAATAATTGTATTATTTGTACTGCACCCATCTGGCTGGGTTTGTAAAAGAGGTTTAAAGGCTGCGCAAATCTAAAAAAAAAAAAAGTAGTATAAACACTGACAACTGGGAGACACTGGGCTGCGAGCGCTCCAGTTGGAGAACAGCCTTCGCCAAAGGTGTCCTGGGCTTGGAAGACACTCGAACTCAGGACGCAAGGGAGAAACGTGCTAAGAGGAAGGCACGCTTGGCAAATCCACACCGGGATCAACTCCCACCCGGAAACCTATGTCCCCACTGTGGAAGGACGTGTGGATCCAGAATTGGCCTCCACAGTCACTTACGGATTCACTGTTCGCGGAAGACAGTATTACTCAGCTAAGAGTGATCGCGTAGTAGTAATAAAATAGGTGTCAAAGACAAAGAAGCTAGCAGCCTTGAGTGATTTCCAAAGTGTGTATGTTGTTTTATTTCTGACTTTTCAAGATGAATCAGGGGTTGGGGGAATATTTCTAAATGGGCGGGAACCCCTTTGAGAGAGTAAAATCGACCGTAATATTTAATAACAATTTTTGTAATATATTATTTATTGTTATTATTCAATTTATTTATTAGTGTTATTAATAAAAAATAAACATCAGGAAAGGAGGGGTGGGATGTCAAGAAGTTTTGTATATACAATATATAAAAAACCTGCATATGATGTTAAGTGGTTTGAAATATCTTTAGAGACTTAATACTATCTATCTATCTATCTATCTATCTATCTATCATCTATCTATCTATCTATCTATCTATCTATCTATCATCTATCTATCTATCTATATCATCTCTCTCTCTCTCTCTCTCTCTCTCTCTCTCTCTCTCTCTCTCTCTCTCTCTCTCATCTCTCTATCTCTCTATCTATCATCTATCTATCTCTATATCTATCTATCATCTATCTATCTATCTATCTATCTATCTATCTATCTATCTATCTATCTATCTATGCCACCACCGGTGGTTGGAAAACAAATACAGTAAGGAGAAATCTAAAATCTGAAGTATTTCTGAGTAGCACAACCCAGAGCCCGTCTACTCTGAAGGAAGCCCCGTTGGATCCAATAGGGCTTGCTCCCAGGGAAGGGTGCCTATAGGATCGCTGCTTCTCAGGCGGAGGAGATCCCTCCCCATACCAATGGCTGGGAGGAGGGGGAGAAAAAAGATATAAAATCGATATAAAGGGAGTAAACAGACTTTTTTTCTCTTTTTTTGCTTAATATATTTTTACATTTCCTTTTTCTTTTTAGCGGAAGGAACATTCAACATCAAAGGTTTGTAGGCGGGGAGCAGAAAGGAGGGGAGGAAGGGGAAAAAAATAGAAATGAAACAAAATAGAAATAAATAAAATAAATAAATAAACACAAAATGAAAAATAAAATAATACAAATAATAAAAATTAAATTAAATTAAATTAACCCCCTTTACTAGGATTTCCTCCAGCGGTGGAGGATTTCGTAAGTTGGCCTTTCCTCTCTCCCCCCCCCCTTCCACCTCCATCTCACCTTTTGTAGGCCTAGTAACTTGGCGGCCGTTTTTAAATTATTTTCTCACGCACAAACAGACCCAGCGCCCCCCCCCCGCCCGCCCATTCCCCGAAAGGCGAAGAGAGAGAGCGCATTAATAACCAGCACAGACGACGTCAAGTTCAACAGCATGGGGCTCATTCTGAATTTCCATAAGAATTGAAGCAGCATTTCTATGCTCAAACAAGAGAGTGAGATGGGGGGGGGGGGGGGGGGCGGGTTTCACGAAAGCTTCCAGGAATGATCCAATCTATTCTCTCACCCCCCCCCCCCCCCCCCAGTGCTTTAAATCATCAGCCAAGCAGTTTGGAAAAGCTGGGAGAAGCTTTTTAAAACATTTTTTTTAAAAAAATTAATAATTTTGCCATTCATCAGAAATAATGGTTTTCTTAACTTTGATTATTTGCAGTCAGGTCCTCTGCGACCACCATCAAAACAAGCGGGGTGGAGAGGGGAGATAGAATGGTTTTTTGTGTAAGGGGGGTGCTTACAATGCAGGATTCGAAAACCAAACGTTGGCTAAAGTTTCCGCAGATTTGGTCATAAATACAGTTATGGTTTTGCATTTTGACACATTGCATCTGAAAAATCGGAATTGTTTTTGAAAATAAATTTACAAAGAAGAGGAAGGAATTTTTTTTTTGTCTGTTTATATTTTTGTGAAAATTAATATTTTATTTAAAATAAAAAAATAAAAAGAAGAGGAAGGAAATTGATGCCTGTTGCTGCATCAGCGCCAGAGTTTGACTTGCGGGCATCCTTAGACTTTAAGCCATTTAATTATGGGATATATACACTTTGTGGAGTAGAGAGTGAGTCGACTTCCTCAGATGCGCCTGGTGTGTTTTCTGAGCTGGAGGTGCGCGCGCGTGTGCACACACAAACACGTGTTTTTTCTGTGGGAGGGGGCTTGGAAACAGCGGGAATTCAAATGCACGGGACGCTTCGGGGTTTTAATAGTAACTGGCTGCCCAGCTGCAAAACCAATCCATAGAAACCTGGGCTGCAGAAAACAAAATCTGAGTGGATCAAGGCCTCTGCCAGAGATGCTTCCAAAGCAAAACTTGATGCCACGATGCATATTTTTAATTTTAAAAATTAATTAAAAATGGTATATTGTCTCCTCTGGCTTCCCCTAACACAGAGGGAGAAGCGGTGTGTCGCTGCGGGAGAGTCGATCTAGCTCACTCGAAGCCTTTCTGCGGGTCTACTCAGAAGAAAGACCCGAGGGGGAAAGCGACGGGGGTCTTTTAACAGCCACACCTGACACGTGTCTCCTTCTTAGGCCAGTGGGAAAATACTGTTCAGGTTTTTCGTCTTCTGGCTAGGTTTGATTCAAGAAAAAGCCGGCCCATCTGAGCGCAGCAGGATTTACTCCCGGGTAAAGTGTGCATAGGACCGAAACCTCACGCTTCTTTCTCTCCGAGAGCAATATTTTGATTTGGTTTTTTTGGCGCGGTCTCCAAAGGGCTTGAACTTGAGCTGGATCGGGACCCTCAGAACTTCCCATTACACGCTCCATTTTTTTCCTTGCTCCCCTCCATGCCAAGTTATCTCCCCCTCGCTCCCCCGCCCCCCCAAAAAATCCAAAGTAAAAAGTAAATAAATTCCAGCACTTACTTGGTCGCTTTCACCGGCGCGCCTCTTCCTTCGGTCTGCTTGCAAAGCCAAGCATATATTTTTTAGGGGGGGGTAGGAAGAGAAGTGCAAATATTCCAACCTCCTTGAGGATGGGAATGGTGAGGAGGGGGATTGCGAAGGAGCTAAGAAATTCCAGCCTCTTTTGCAATGCGGGGGGGGGGGGTCCCCCCCCCCCCCGCCAAAAAACCCCACCAAAACTTCATCAGAGCGCCTCATGCTTTGCAAAGTTTTCTTTCCCCCCCAAATTATGTATATATCGGTGGTTGCTTTTGCTTGGCTGGGCTGCAAAAGGAGGCGAGTGGGTGGTGGGTGTGAGAGACGGGTTATTCCCCCCCCCCTTTTCTCCCCTTTCCAAGTCCAGACAAATTTTCTCACAGATCCAAGGCGTGAGGAAATGGGGGGGGGGGGGGAGAGAGTTGAGGCTGGGCTGAGCGGGGGCTTTTCTGCCCCCCTTTCCCAAACCACCTTCCAACGTGTCTTGCAAACCAAACAGAGAACTCTTCCCCCCCAAATAAAGACCCTCCCCAAGAGGGCATTGTCTGCAGTTTGAAAAGAACCCGATTGTACTCCTGAACGCTGCCTGGACTGAAAAGAGGCGGGGGTTTAGGAATATATATATTTTTCCATCCGGGAGCTCCCTCCCACGCTCCCGAAAATAGAGGGGTGGGGGCGCGCACCTCACCAATCAGGACTCCTTAAAACCTTCCCCGCCCTGCAAGAGAGAAGGATGGGGGGGGGGGGAATAAAGCAACGACTCAGGAAAAATATACGAGGCGCTCAGCGCTACCGATTCATTCCGAAGAGAAGCACAGCGGGAGACGAGGCGTGGATTGGGGGGGGGGGCGTCAGAGGGTCCTGGAGAAGTTTCAAGTTCAAAAACTTCGAGGGAGGGGGGAGGCATCGAAGGGTTAAAAGAAGCGAGGGAGGCAGCGCCACTCATTTTTTAAAAAAATTGAAATGTACGCGCGCACGTGCGCGCACCCACAAAACGCACACATCTTTTCCTGAGGTGGTCGCTGGAAAAAAAAGATGATGATGATATAATAATAATAATAATAATAATAATAATAATAATAATAATTAAAAAAATAGCCAGATATCCTAGAGTCCAGCTCTCCAGCCATCAAACGCTCAAAGGAGCGCGCGTGTTGTGTAATAATTCCGGGCATCCCTCCCAGAGCCATCCGATTCAGCCGCATCCTTTCAACTTGGGTACCACTTTTGAGCCCAGAGAAAAAACATGCTAAGATGCTTTCTGGAGAAAGATACTGCTCTCTGCGAATCTCCCCCGCTTAGCAAGGATGCTTCACCGCAAAGAGGCGCAGGGCTTAGATCCGGGAAAGCCTCTGAAGTGAGAGAGGCGAGCAATTCTGGGAGATATGATGGAGGGAGGAGGAGTTACGTGGGGTTAGCGACGTCTGAGCCGGGTGTTGTTGCTACATAAAAAAAGAGGAATATATATACAGTATATGGCTGTAGTCCCTGCGAAATTGAGAAGAGGGGTTCTTGGTGCTGCCTCATCAAGTTCCCACCCTCCCCAGCCCCTCAATAAATCTATATTACAATTGCAGAAATCTCCCCCGCCTTTTTTTTTAAGGAGAAGAGAGGGGTTTTCTTCATATTTTACCACGCAAAGGCATGACGTCCTCACGCCCTCATCGTTGGATAGGCTGCTCAATTTTATTTTATTTTTAAAGATTTATTTCACGCACACACAAACACATCACTGCAGGCATGTGTATTCACGGAGGGAAAATCCCTGGGAAAGGAAAATACGAGCTTTATTGTGTTTTTTTTAAAAAATCAAATCAAAATATTTATTCTGGCCATAGACCAGCACAAAGTGAAAGTAGAGCATGCTAAATAAGCGATAGGGCAACTATAGAGGTTGGGGTACAAATACTTATTCTTTCAATTACGATAGTCCAGGGTAAGTATTTTTATTTACTTTAAAAAGTTAAAATATGCCGAAAGCAGCAGCGGCGAAGAACACACAGGACTATCTCCTTGCCTTTATTAATTAAAGTTAATTTGTCCTTTCCTCTTCCTTGCCCAAGATTCTGAGGCTTGCAAATCCGCCTTGAGATCTACGGATAGAGGGCAGTATACAAATAAATGACAATAAAAATAATAAGAATGATAAGAAAATAAAAAGACACGTAGTGTAATCCTATGCATGGCTGCTTTTTGAAGACACCCCCCTCCGCGAATTTGCCAACGTTGGTCCTACTCAAGAGTCGACTCACTGGAAATCTATTAAGGAACGTTGGTTTCAGTGGGCGGACTTTGGGGCTGCAAATCCTAACTCAACTTACTGGGGAGTAAGTGCCATTGGATTCCACAATTCTTACTTTCGAGTAACATCAGCTGGTTATCAGCAACTGAGATCAATTGCTTAGTCCCAAGTAAGTGGGTTTAGCAGAACAGAATCATAGAATTGTAGTTGGAAGGGACCCCCAGGGGTCATCTAGTCCCAGTGGAGTAGCGTGGGTTGTCAGCACCCGGGGCAAGGCAAGTAATTTGCGCCCCCTAACCTGTGGATTTGCGCCCCCTAACCCGTGGATTTGCCCTAACCCCAGATGTTGCGCCCGGTGCGGCCGGCCCCCCTTGCACCCCCCACGCTACGCCACTGTCTAGTCCCAAACCCTGCACCAGGGGTTAGGACTAGGTTTTAACCTCTGCTTAAAAATCTCCAAGGAGGGAGACCATTCTACTAACAACACTTGCTTCAGAAAGTTTTTCCTGATGTTTAGTCAGTTCTTGTGACTTGAAGCCACGGGTTCGAGTCCTGCCCTCCAGAGCAGGAGAAAACAAGCATGCTCCCTCTTCCATGTGACAGCCCTTGAGATATTTGGATCTCCAAATCCTATCTCCTCTCAGTCTCAGTCTCTTTTCCAGGCTAAACTTACCCAGCTCCTTCAACTGCTCCTCATCAGGCTTGGTCTCCCTCCTCTGCCCACCTTCCAGCTTGTCAACATCCTTCTTAAATTGCAGTGCCCAGAATTGGTCACAGTATTCCAGCTGTGGTCTGCCCAAGGCAGAATAGAGTGGGACTATTATTTCCCTTGACCAGGACACTTCTGTGGATGCAGCCTAGAATAGCGTTAGCCTTTGTTGCTGCTGCATCGCCCTGTGGACTCATGTTCAGCTTGTGGTCCACCAAGACCCCTCGGTCCTTTTCAAATGTACCACTGGCAAGCCAGGTGTCCCCCATCCCATATTTGTGCATCTGGTTCTTCCTGCCTAAGTGCAGAACCTGACATTTGCTCCTACGGAAATTCATTTTGCTAGCTTGGGCCCAGTTCCCCAATCTTCTAAGGTCATCTTGAATCCCGATTCTGTCTCCCCCTCCCAGTTTGGTGCGAGATGCAAACTGGAGTCTTCTTCTGCAGCCCCCACAGAGAGGGAGTTGACTTGCTTGCCCCTGGAGTTTGTTTGCTGGTTGCACCCCTGTTTGAGTCTCTGCTCCGTCTCTTCCCACCAACAGGCAGCTTCCTTACAGGATTAAATGTCTCTGCTGAGCTAAACTGGGACAGTCAAGTTACTCCAGGTGCAGAGGTGATGCTGTCGCATCTCTGCATGACCCTCTGTGCTGGGCTCACCTCCTTCTTGTCACATCCTTTTCACATGTCCTGATAGTAAGCCAGGTGTCCCCCATCCTTTATGAATCATAAAATCATAGAACCACGGAATTGGAAGGGCCCCCCCCAAGGGTCATCTAGTCCAACACCCTGCAGCCTTCCTCGGAAGTAAGACCCCAAGGAAACCTGCATTATCTTCTCCTGTGTTCTAATGGGCTACTGTTACATTGCAAAGCCGCCCGAAGTTACAACAACAAGAAGAAACTTGATTGAAAATGTGATCCCACAGTTGCAAAGTTTCTAAGTCTCGTGTTATTTGCTTCAATGATCTATAGAGCACCGAACAGCAGAATAACTGAATCACAGAGTTGGAAGGGAGCATGAATCTTTTTGCCCAATGTGGGGCTCAAACCTATGGGCCCGCCTCTCCTGGTATGCCCCATGGAGGACCTTAAGGTCCACAAATAACAACACTTTGGAGGTCCCAAGTTGCAAGGTTGGTCTCAGCTAGGGCCAGGGCCTTTTCAGCACTGGCCCCGACTTGGTGGAACGCTCTGTCCCAAGAGACCAGGGCCCAGCGGGACTTGACATCTTTCCGCAGGGCCTGCAAGACAGAGCTGTTCCGCCTGGCCTTTGGTTTGGACTCAGTCTGACCCTTATGTTCCCCCCCCTTATGGTCTTGATCTATGGGCTACTTTTAAAACGAGGCTGCATTTTAAATTGCATTTTAACCTGTATTTTAAATTGGGGTTTTTTCCTATTATGTTTCTACTGTAATTTTTCTGGTGTTAGGCTCTGGCCTGGGAGAGCGGGGTATAAATAATTTTTTTTATTGTTATTGTTATTTATTAAACCCATGGCGTTGAGATTAAGGGTCTCATGCTCTGCTGACTGAGCTATTCTATGGTTTCTAAGGTGTGTACAATGAGGTGCCCTGTGAAAAATGCAATAGAGATAAAATCAGAGTTAAGGTTTACCATGAAATAAGAGGAAAAAACCAAGAGATTCTGACTCAGCATCTGGAAGAACTTTCAACAGTAAGAGCCTTTCGACAGGAGCAGACTTCCTTGGGAGAAGATGGACTCTCCTTCCTTGGAGGTTTTTAAGCAGAGCTTGGGTGGCTTCTGTCATGGATGCTTCAGCTAAGATTCCTGCACTGAAGGGGGTTGGACTGGATGACCCCTGGGGTTTCCTTCCAATTCTACAATTCTATGATTTTATAAGATCAATAATGCAGCCCGTGGCAATAAAATTTACCATCAAATGAAACAAAGCTGCTTAAAATAAAAGGGGAAGGTTGAGAAACCAGCAAATTAAAAAGACTTGCAAAGTCTGGTATCTAGATTCTACTGACTGGGAAAATTTGAATTCCGAACAGCGGGAGTTGGATCAATATATTCACAGCTGATGGATGAAAAGAGGGGTGTGTGTGTGACATTAAAATCTGCATAGAAGCAGCCCATCTACCCCCAATGGGTGGCTAGAAGACCCCTCACCTCTCAACCTGCCTTAAAATATTCAAATGATATAGTAATCCAAAGCAAAACTCCCTCTTATTCACTGGCCAATTCAGATTGCTGGTTGAAATCAGCGACCTCTGGTGGGATGAAGGGACATTGGTCCAAGCTCGTTTTGGCTTAATTCACTCCAAATATTGCACTGAGTTTGGTTAGAAAATCTCAAAGGGAATTCCTCCTGAAGAAATCATATTTTATTAGAACACTTATTTCTAAACAAGGTGCATGGGGTGTTTAGGGGAACGGGGGGGGGGGGGGGGGGAAACACATTGTGCTCCTTCTGGGGCCGTTTTCCCACCTTTGGTCCCCACCTGCACCCAACTCTCACCTGTGGTTCCCAGACGCCGTCAGCAGGCGACAGCGGCCACAATCCTGGGAGCAGCTTCGATTGGCTGGCTAAATCAGGTGAGGTCTCAAACCCTCAGTGAGTCAGGGGCTTATCCTTCATGCGAAGCCAGGCTCTGATGGAGGGAGTGGACGAGACCAAGAGGGAGTCCAGTGGTCAAGAAGGGGGTTTCTGCATGTGCTATAGAGGGGAGTGAGGGGCAGGTGGGGCCCGTCCACCTGGGAAGGGAGCCCACCCAGGAGAAGGAAAACTCTGATACTAAACCTCCACTGCCTTGTGGGATCTCTTCTGGGAAGCAAAGGCCAAGGATTAAACCATGGCTAGGCAAACTAAGGCCCGGGGGCTGGATCCAGCTCAATCGCCTTCTCAATCCGACTCCGCTAAGGCGGAGGGTGTCTTTTCCTTCTGGCAACTCCCAAGCTGGTGCCCAACGTCTTGCTCTGCTTTCCTTCTTGTCATCTAGAATATAGTGCCACTGTATTCTGCTCTGGTCAGACCTCACCTGGAGTACTGTGTCCAGTTCTGGGCACCACAGTTCAAGAAGGACACTGACAAACTGGAACGTGCCCAGAGGAGGGCAACCAAAATGGTCAAAGGCCTGGAAACGATGCCTTATGAGGAACGGCTAAGGGAGCTGGGCATGTTTAGCCTGGAGAAGAGGAGGTTAAGGGGTGATATGATAGCCATGTTCAAATATATAAAGAGGAGGGAGAAAGGTTGTTTTCTGCTGCTCCGGAGAAGCGGACACGGAGCAATGGATCCAAACTGCAGGAAAGAAGATTCCACCTAAACATTAGGAAGAACTTCCTGACAGTAAGAGCTGTTCGACAGTGGAATTTGCTGCCAAGGAGTGTGGTGGAGTCTCCTTCTTTGGAGGTCTTTAAGCAGAGGCTTGACAACCATATGTCAGGAGTGCTCTGATGGTGTTTCCTGCTTGGCAGGGGGTTGGACTCAATGGCCCTTGTGGTCTCTTCCAACTCTATGATTCTATGATCTGGGCAGCCTAGGACTTCCAGACACACGGCCCAGGCTTGCGCTCTGGGGAGGCCACTTTGGTCCTGCTAACGTAGTTGTTTGACTTCCCCCCCAGAGGCACACTCCATTGTCTCCCGAGACAGGCAGATGCCAACAACGTTCCCCACCTTTCTTCCCAAGAGCTCCAGGTGGCGTGTAGAAGATTTCCCCCCTCTCCATTTACCATAATCCTCAGAACCCCCCTGCGATGGAGGCTCAGCTGAGAAGTCGCCCACAGAGCCTTATGGCCAGTTTGAACCCGGGCTTCCCAGGTCCTAGTCCAAAACTCTAACCATGCTGGTTCTAATTAGACTGGAGCTCTTTTGCTGCTGTGACAACGTCTCATTGTGTTCATTATCTTAAGATGTTGACAATGTGGACTAGCAACATATTCTTTAAAAAAACAAAATGTCAATTGTATTCAGTGGTTAGGGTATCAGAGGGCTTCCACCCATTTTTATGTTGACGATATAAATTGTTTGATCGTATTTAAAGCCCTCAAATCTACTAGCTTTCCTTTTGCATTCAGTTCAGCCGCAACAAAAACAAAACAAATGATAATTAAAAAAATTCTATCAGGGCTGTTTGCCGGTTAAAGACACTCTGGCTGGTTAACTGTAGGTGTTTTAATGGATCAAATCTGGAAATGGAGAAGAAAGGTTAGAGGATCCCCAAAGGGTCCAACCCACAACAGATTCGGGGAATCTTTAGCTTCTGGTTAAAAAATATCTAGTAGCAGAGAGTTCCCCACCTTCCATTCTACTGTGGAACAGATCGCACTAGCAGGAAGTCCCTCCTAATGTGTAGGGGGAAATCCACTTTTAAAACTCCAGGCCGGCCTGCGGAAAGGGTCCCTTCCACAGCTCCAAGGAGATGCTTCCAGTCAGTGCAGGCCATACTAAGCTAGCTGGACCAATGGCCTGACTCAGAATGGAAACCAGCTTTTTATGTTCCAGATTTGATATCATTTAAGATTAAAAACAAAACAAACCACAGACGAAGTACCAATAGCAAGATTTAGCTTCGATGTAGTGCATTTATGCAGAAATTGTTGTTCGAATAGGGTTTCAACCTCAAAGTTCCTCTTACACACACACACACACACACACACACACACACACACACACACACTCTACCCTGACTGTGAACCTCTCTCTTTGGTTCTATTCAAAACCCGCCGGTTGCCATAGCAAACCCAGACTTCAGCAAACAACCCCCAGCTAAGAATTGTGCAGTCTAGGAATGGCCCAATTTGCATATATGCTAATGATAGCATGGCAATCAGCAAACCCTCTCTAGAAAACAGGAGATGCCCTGCTATTATTCAAGGCAATTGGCTGGTCAAATTTCCTCTCCTCTTTGTCATTTCTCCAGGTGTGCACCCAAGGTTTATTTCCCCCCAAAGTATCCCCCTTCTAGCCACGTTTTTTTTCTTAGGGGGTGGAATTGATTTCATAACATTTACACACCTCTTTATTGTTTTAAATAAACCTCAAAGAGGTTTACAACAAGATATTCAATAAATGCATTTTTGGTGTTCATCGCTTCCTTTGAAAGCAGGCTGAGTCTCCTTCTTAAACATCCTTCTTAGATTGTGGTGCTCAGAACTGGACACTGGACTCCATGGCAGAACAGAGTGGGACTATGACTTCCCTTGATCTGAACGCTAGACTTCTGTTGATGCAGCCTAGAATGGTGTTAGCTTTTTTTGCTGCTGCATCACACTGTGGACTCAACATTAAGCTGGTGGTCCACCAAGACCCCTCAATCCTTTCCCCTTATACTAGTCGCAAGCCAGGTGTCCCCCACTTTATATTGTGCATTCCAGCCTAAGTGAAGAACCTTACATTTATCCCTGTTGAAACTCATGTTGCTACTTTTTACCCAGGTCTGTGAAGGTAATATTCAATCCTGATTTTGTCTTCTGTGCACAGGAGCCAACTCCTAGGGGCCGAGGTCCCTTCAACGGCCCCCCAATAAAAGATTTGGGGGGTCTGCCCACCCCCAAAGTTGACGTGAATTGCCATCCAAATAGTGTGTGCATGCTGCGTCATGTGATTATGTGGGGTGGGGCTTACCTGTTTTTCTCCCCACAGCACAAGACATTTGTTTGTTTATTTACTACATTCACGGACTCCAATGCAGGACACACCTGCAATGTTCAAGATTTACATGTTCAGTCATTTATTTATTTACTTTTGGGAGGGGTGCAATCTCTTCGCCGTGTTGCAAACTGGCCCTGGTTCGAGGATTCCCCTCCTGGCTCCCTGGTCTTCTCCCTCTTATCTCAAAAACAAGAAAACTTACCAAAGGCATTGCATTCTGAGGTATACTGCCCCTGCACGGTGAGGTTCCATTTAGCTGCCAGTGATAGTCCTTCTCCTTTGTGGGTTTCCTCTCAACCATTTTTCTAAGCCAGGAGACCTCGCCAGAGCTTGCTGCCAGTAATTCCACAAGTGATTTATACATAACGGGGTGAAATAATTTGCTTTTATAAATCCTGAAATCTGCTGTCAATCCCTTTTTATTTTTTTTCGAGGGGGGACTTTCCTCCCAAATCTCTGGAGATTTAGATGAGACAGGCAGTGGAGAAACAACAATCCCATCTTTTCTTTCAGTTGCTTTCCCAAATTGCCCCACCTATGGGTGCCGAGGGGTGGGCAAGGAGGGGAAGTGAAGTCCCCCCAATGAGCTGTAACCTCCAAATCCCCAGCTTTCATTTTAAAATTGGGAGCACGTTTCTAACATTTGCCGGAGCTGAGATAAGAGGCAAAATGTCCAAGCTACTCAGAGTAAATCCACTGGGTTTCATTCAATGACTTCCTACTCAGAGTCGACCCCTGCAATTAATAGAACAAAGTGAGCCATATCACATAGCTGTCAACTTTTCCATTTACTTGCGAGGAATCCTATTCGGAATAAGGGAATTTCCTTTTAAAAAAGGGAAATGTTAACAGCTATGCATATCGATTCATTTCAAAGGATCTGTTCTGAGGAGGACTAACATTGGCTGAAACCCCTTCCAATTAAATGACATGAATTACTTATTTGTATTAATGCCAATGGGTCTACTCAGTGTAGAATATCATTGGCTAAAGAACCCACTGGCACTGTTTTCATTTTGTGTGTGTGAGAAACTAGCCTGCTCCCCCAAATTTGGGCTAATTTACTCTCCCAACTCCTTGGAGAAAACTCCCTGTGAACGCTCAAGGCCACAGAAAGCCTGCTCTCGCACATTCACACAACCACATTCAGGCAGATGCTCCCTGGCTCCATCCGTACATGTGAACACGCTGAGCATGCCACTATCTCTGCCACTCATCCATGGCAGGTTGTGGGCGACGTGTGGGGACGCCGGGGTGCCTCTGCTCGTCTGCCAGGGGGCGGGAGAGGAGGAGAGAGTAATGGTAAGCCTTGACGTAGTCGTCTCGGGAGTGTAGGTCCATGGGGACATCAGCGAGCGAAGGGCGGGCGCACTGAGAGGCCTGGGGGCCAGTCGAGGCACAAGGGGCCGTCGGGGAAGCCCGTTCAGACTTGACACTGATGGGCGGGCGCAGGGGAGGCGAGCCAGAGACTAGCGCAGGCTGATCGCCGATTCGACCAATTGCTCTGCAGGGAATACAAGAAAAGGGGTGTGTGGAAACAATAGCGGTTCCTAACCTTCTTATTTGGAAGGCAAGCAAAGCACCTTGTATCATCAAGCCTGTCCAGATTTAAAGACCTGTTTTCCAAGAACTTCTTCTGTTGGCTTTCTGGATTGCTGCTCCCTAAGAACCGTATGTTCTGGGGTAGACTGCTCTTGCACATGGAGGCTCCTGTGCAGCTTTTGTGGCTAATGGTCACTGACGACTGGGCCTGGCAGCAAAGGGTTGGTTTCCATTCTTGGTTCTAATCAGAGCACATGGGCAGAGATGAATAGCTTCGGCCTGCTCATTTCAGGGAGGGTACTCAGAGTGAAACTTGGCCGGATGAAACCTTCTGGGTGCTGCCCCCCCCCCAAGCCTGAAACTTCAGCTCCCATCCTCAAATGTGCAAATAGTTCCAAAGACACACATAAATCTCAAGGGATGTTGCTGAGAACTGGCCCTCTGATTTGTGCCTCCTGGAAGCTTAGAAAATGAGGATGTAGAAGCAGAGCCTGAGACTCAAAGGCATCGTTGAATGAAGGTGCCACAAGGTGGCAGCAAAACCTCGCCCAAGAGGGCACTCCTGTCTCACTGATAGGGAATGGAGAGGTCGGTTTTTTGCATGATTGAGATCATAGAATCAGAATTGCAGAGTTGGAAGGGACCCTGAGGGTCATCTAGCCCAACCCGCTTCAATGTGCAGCTGTCCCTTACGGATATCGAACCTGCAACCTTGGCGTTATCAGCAACATGGTCTAAGCAGATGAGCTATCCAGACTCACAGAGGCATTTTGAGAACTTTACCTGTGGCAGACGTCCACATTTCTCACTGAATTGCAGTCATCTCCCCCAAAAAACTCTCTCTTTTCCTCCCCCCTTTCCTTTGAGTTTGTGTTTTCATTTACATTACTTTCTTTGACCTTCGATAAAAAGATATCAGATGTTTAATATTAACCTTTGCATATATATTTTTCAAACTTTAATCAAATCTATTGGAGGGGAGAGAGAAAAGGACTGGTCTTGTCTATTATTTTGGTGGAACAAATAGCTATTGCAGCTCAATGGGAAACAGCCCCAAATCATATGCTGGACACTTGGCGCCACTCACTCTGGGAAAGGACTAGAATGGAGAATTATGAGGCACAATTTGAGATTTCAACATGGCTAGAACCTCCAGGCACTTTTCACACGGCTGGGCTTTCCTTTCTGACATATCTTGAGCATCGTTTCTCAAGGCAACGTTTGCTGCAAGCCTGGCAAATCTGGAACTCTGCTGCATATAGTAACCCATATGGAACTGTGCTTATTTTACGCGCCTAATCTTATGGGTTATTTTATTTCATTTCATTTTTAAACTTCCATCTCTTGTCATATAAGTTGCCTCTGTTTGTTGAATATTTACAAACAAATTGCAAACAGATAAAAACATGGGCAGGATTATTGTAACAACCTGCAGTTTCATAGGAGTGTATATTTAAAGTAGGTGAATAAATGAACAAATTTAAGTTAATTTGGATGTGCAGGGAATATTAAAAAGTAAATTTAAGGAACAGCAGAAAGAGGGGGGGAAGGAAGTCAAGTTTTGAAATGTTAAAATGACTGTAAAATTATTGAAATGTATAAACCTGAAAATAAATAAATAAATAAATAAATAATAAGTCTCGTTATTTATAGTTATCTCCCTCCTCCATCTCTCTCTTTATCTCTCTCTCTCTCTCTCTCTCTCTCTCTCTCTATATGTGTTATTGTTGTTTAGTCATTTGTGAACGTTCATTGAAAGCCGAACATCTGACGCAGGGCCGGATTTAGGTTTGATGAGACCCTAAGCTACTGAAGGTAATGGGGCCCTTTATACGTCCAGCTGTCCTTTGTCAACGACAAATTGCCGCTGTTTTTTGTGTTGAATATATGCTACATGGTAATTTATGGACCTCATAGGTATCTAAAGCTATTGGCACATAGGAGCCTGCAGAACACAAAACACTCTTGCTGTTTGTAGGTTTTATTTTGTTTTTTATCTTCTATTTTGGAAATGGACATCCAGGGGAGGCAGAAATATTTTACCCCCACCCCCGCTCTGTAAAGTCATCCTCTTAGAAGCACTTGAGCTTCCCTTCCTGGTTCCTAGGAAACTGGGGGAAGTCAGCTGCAGGTTCTCCTCCCTGTTCTAAAAAGCAGGTGTCGTCCCCCAAAGGATCCTGGGAACTGTAGTTTGTAAGGGGTTCTGGGATTTGTAGGTCTGTGAGAGGGAATCTGCAATGCCCAGGATCATTTGGGGGACATCATGTGCTTTAAATGCTCACTGGATGCACTTTAAATCAGAGCATCCTAGAACTGTAGAGTTGTGAGGGACCCCGAGGGTCATCTAGTCCAACCTCTGCAATGCAGGAATCTCAACTCAAGAACCCATGGCAGGTGGCCGTCCAAGCTCTGCTGAAAAACCTCCAAGGAAGGAGAGTCGACCGCCTTCCGGGGGATTTCCTCCCACTGTCAAGCAGCTCTTGCTGCCAGAAAGTTCTTCCTGGAGTCGGAATCTCCTTTCTGGTCGCTTGAAGCCATGGCTTCAGGTCCTGAGGGCCTCTGGAGCAGGAGAAGACAAACTTCCTCCCTGGGACGCCCTTGAGATATTGACAGGGCTCTCATATCCATGTCCGGAGGGACAGGGAGCAAAACATCTCTCTCTCCCCTTTCCCCACCCCATGCAGAATGGCAAGGGGTCTGTGCATCCGTCTGGGAAGAAGGTGGTGGGAGTGTGGAGCCCAGCCAGGGGCTGGCTGTGGGCAGGATCCTTGCACTGCCGGGGGTTGGACTAGATGCCCCTTGGCACCCCTTCCAACTCTGCCATGCTATGATTCTCTCAAGCAGCTGAAGGAATGGATGGGGGAGCAAGATGCAGATGAAGGGGAGGCACAACCACACCCCCCAACAGCCCCCTCTGGCCTGACCCATGGTGGCCTCATCCCAGCACACTTTGACCCCCCCTGGTTTTATTTTTCTTCATTCAGCTGCCGGACAACCCAGCAGCCTGGCGCCCGTTTGCCAGCTGATGTCACAAAGTGCTGCTTTGCAAGCAAGCCTGATAATGCCCTGCAAGGGGGATGCCTGTCAGATGACAGTGAGAGATTTGTAGAGAAAGATGAATGCTGAAGGTAGGAGGCCCAGAGGAGATGAGCGGCATTATTATTATTATTATTATTATTATTATTATTATTATTAGCGTCACCCGTCACTGGCGCATGGGGCTTGGCTCCTTGGCTTGACTTGTTGACAGCTGTCGATAGCTTGCCAGGTCCCTGCCTCTCAGCAATGCAGCTGTGCAGAAATAGCCCCTTTTCACGCTGCAAGAGCCCCAAATGGTTTTAAGGGAAAGGCTACTAGCGGAGTTCAGCTTTCACGGGGCAGGAGCCTAGTGAGATTTATTTTTTATTATTTCTTTGCACCATTGCTGCATGTGACTCTTGATAAAAAGCAAAGAATTCCTTCCAGTAGCTCCTTAGAGACCAACTAAGTTTCTTATTGGTATGAGCATTTGTGTGCATGCACACTTCTTCAGATACCTCCAGATATCTGCACGCACATGAAAGCTCATACCAATAACAAACTTAGTTGGTCTCTAAGGTGCTACTGGAAGGAATTTTTTTATTTTGTTTCGACTACGGCAGACCAACACTGCTACCTACCTGTAACTAGAACCTTGACAAAAAGGTCCTTGCCCCGAGGGGCGTACAATCTTTTGTATGACACAGGGAGGGAACAGAGAACGGTTGAGGTCCAGGGTGGATCCTGAGTCCTCCTGCGACACATAAGTCAGAGTCTCTGAGTTTAGACTTTGGGATTCCTGGACATTTCCCCATCAGCCCCCTCTTCCCCTGTTTCCGCAATATGACAAATGGAGGTGATGCTCTTACAATTCCAAAGGGAATGTCAAGCAGGGAGGGAGGGGGAAGAGAGAGTGGAATTCTGGTGGAGACGGAAGATGGAAGGAGGCTTGGAAAGGGAGTTTGAAGGGGGGGCAGGTGAGAGTCGGTTGAGAGCGGTGGGTTCTAGAAGGGGGCACGGGGGGGGGGCTGAGGCTGAGCTGAACTGAGAAGCAGCAGAACAGCCGCCATTGCTATTGCTGTCAGGATGTGGCGGCAGGAGGATTCGTTTTGTTCAGGTGAGCCACAGAGCCAGGGCTTGGCTTCTGCAGAAATGGTACCTCTGGTTAATAAATTTGCTTCAGGATGCTTCAGGATGAGGACAGAAACTGTGCAACGGTGGCACGGCGACAGCGGGAGGCCCCATTAGCTAAAGTGGTAACTCGTATTAAGAACAGTTTCAGGTTAAGAACGGACCTCCAGAACGAATTAAGTTCTTAACCCGAGGTACCACTGCACTGCTAAAGCCCAGATGCCTCACACCCCCCCTCCAAGCTTCGCAGAACTGGGCTATGCCTGATTATCGTCTCCCAAAGCAACTTCTTCTTGTTATTTAGTCGTTTAGTCGTGTCCGACTCTTCGTGACCCCCTGGACCAGAGCATGCCAGGCACTCCTGTCTTCCACTGCCTCCCGCAGTTGGGTCAAACTCATGCTGGTAGCTTTGAGAACACTGTCCAACCATCTCGTCCTCTGTCGTCCCCTTCTCCTTGGGCCCTCCATCTTTCCCAACATCAGGGTCTTTTCCAGGGAGTCTTCTCTTCTCATGAGGTGGCCGAAGTATTGGAGCCTCAGCTTCAGGATCTGCCCTTACAGTGAGCACTCAGGGCTGGTTTCCTTCAGAATGGATAGGTTTGATCTTCTTGCAGTCCATGGGACTCTCAAGAGTCTCCTCCAGCAACAGAATTCAAAAGCATCCATTTTTCGGCTTCTTTATGGTCCAGCTCTCACTTCCATACATCACTACTGGGAAAACCATAGCTTTAACTATACAGACCTTTGTTGGCAAGGTGATGTCTCTGCTTTTTAAGATGCTGCCCAGGTTTGTCATTGCTTTCCCCCCCCAAGAAGCAGGCGTCTTTTAATTTCATGACTGCTGTCACCATCTGCAGTGATCATGGAGCCCAAGAAAGTAAAATCTCTCACTGCCTCCATTTCTCCCCCTTCTATTTGCCAGGAGGTGATGGGACCAGTGGCCATGATCTTAGTTTTTTGATGTTGAGCTTCAGACCATATTTTGCGCTCTCCTCTTTCACCTTCATTAAAAGGTTCTTTAATTCCTGCTCACTTTTTGCCATCAAGGTTTTGTCATCTGCATATCTCTGGTCTCAGGTTCCTCTGCCCCTTCAAAATCCAGCTTGCACTTCTGGGAGTTCTCGGTCCACATACTGCTTAAGCCTGCCTTGTAGAATTTTAAGCATAACCTTGCTAGCGTGTGAAATGAGTGCAATTGTGCAGTAGTTGGAGCATTCTTTGGCACTGCCCTTCTTTGGGATTGGGATGTAGACTGATCTTCTCCAATCCTCTGGCTACTGCTAAGTTTTCCAAACTTGCTGACATATTGAGTGTAGCACCTTAACAGAAGCTTCTTTTAAAAATTTAAATAGTTCAGCTGGAATACCATCACTTCCACTGGCCTTGTTATTAGCAGTGCTTTCTAAGGCCCATTTGACTTCACTCTCCAGGATGTCTGGCTCAAGGTCAGCAACCACACTACCTGGGGTGTACGAGACATCCATATCTTTCTGGTATAATTCCTCTGTGTATTCTTGCCACCTCTTCTTGATGTTTTCTGCTTCTGTTTGGTCCTTACCACTTTTGTCCTTGGTAATCTTTGAACGAAATGTTCCTTTCATATCTCCCATTTTCTTGAACAGATCTCTGGTTCTTCCCATTCTGTTGTTTTCCTCTATTTCTTTGCATTGCTCGTTTAAGAAGGCCCTTTTGTCTCTCCTTACTATTCTTTGAAATTTGCATTCAATTTCCTGTATCTTTCACTATCTCCCCCTCGCATTTTGCTTGCCTTCTCTCCCCCGCTATTTGTAAGGCCTCGTTGGACAGCCACTTTGCTTTCTTGCATTTCCTTTTCATTGGGATGGTTTTCATTGCTGCCTCCTGTATAATGTTACAAGCCTCCATCCATAGTTCTTCAGGCACTCTGTCCACCAAATCTAAATCCTTAAACCTGTTCCTCACTTCCACTGTGTATTCATAAGGGATTTGACTTAGATTGTATCTTACCGGCCCAGTGGTTTTTCCTACTTTCTTCAGTTTAAGCTTGAATTTTGCTATAAGAAGCTGATGATCTGAGCCACAGTCAGCTCCAGGTCTTGTTTTTGCTGACTGTATAGAGCTTCTCCATCTTTGGCTGCAGAGAATATAATCAATCTGATTTCGACACTGCCCATCTGGTGATGTCCATGTGTAGAGTCGTCTCTTGTGTTGTTGGAAAAGAGTGTTTGTGATGACCAGCTTGTTCTCTTGGCAGAACTCTATTAGCCTTTGCCCTTAGTTTTGAACTCCAAGGCCAAACTTGCCACTTGTTCCTTTTATCTCTTGACTCCCTACTTTAGCATTCCAATCCCCTATAATGAGAAGAACATAGAATCATAGAATAGAATCATAGAATCATAGAGTTGGAAGAGACCACAAGGGCCATCGAGTCCAACCCCCTGCCAAGCAGGAAACACCATCAGAGCACTCCTGACATATGGTTGTCAAGCCTCTGCTCAAAGACCTCCAAAGAAGGAGACTCCACCACACTCCTTGGCAGCAAATTCCATTGTCGGACAGCTCTTACTGTCAGGAAGTTCTTCCTAATGTTTATTGTTTACTAATGTTTTTTATTTTCCTTTCTGTCTCCTAGGACAAAAGAGGCTGCTGAGGCGGCAAAGCATTAATCCACCACTGGAGATTGTGGTAAGTTAATTGCATGGGAATCCATTCCCCACATGTGCAGGGAGGTCATGGCGCTGACCTGCGTGAAACAGGGCTGGGTTGGGGGGTTGCAGGCTGGTCTCGCCCCAGCCCCTCACCCCCCTCCTTCCAAGCCAGGGGTCAGGCGCCCAGGCAGGAGCAGGTTGGCAGCCTGTGGTGACGTGGGCATGGGCACCCTGGCAGGGGTGCTTGTTCTGCCCCCCTAGAGAGTACAATGTCCTTCTTCCTTTGCAGGGCCGTGGTTTGGGGAACCAGCAGCAGCCCAGCGGTGCAGGGAAAACCAGCAAAATCCAGAGGTATGTTGTGACCTTGTGTGGCAGGGGAAGTGTTTCCCAGTGATCTTGGGGGTGGAGGAGGAAGGCCTGATTTAGGGATCCCTGTACTTTTATGAAGAGGGTTTCTCTGTAGTCCAGGCAGGGCCCTCGCTAGGGGGTGGTGAGGTGGGCCCCTGCCAGGGGTGCAGGTGAGGGGTGGAGCACAAAATCGGCTCCAAAAGATGTCCATCAATATGTCTAAATATAGAGGTGATAATAATGAATATTATCATCTATATATTTATTTGGTTCCAACTCCTCCAAGCAATCAGACTAACAGAACTTGTTTCTTCCTTAGGCGAGAGGCCCGCCAGTACGAGGGGGGAAAGGCTCCCACTTCAGGTAAGTGGAAATGCCAACAGAGTGCCCCATATTTTAGGAATGTTTCCTTCCTGTGTCCCCCCTCCCTCATGCGCCAGACTGGTGCTATCATCTGGGATCCAGGCGCTTGCTGATTCCTCCATTTCCTTTGCAGGGAGGGAGCCTTTCCCCAACGTCTACTTCGTGCTGGCGAAATCCCTGGAGGGACGTGGCGAATGTGGCAAACATCAGGTACTGGGACAGAAGGAAGGAGTCCTTGTGGAACCTCTTTTTTGGGGGGGTCATAAAAAATGGGGCAGTAGTTTTTCATCCACCCCAGCCCCTTCTCATCAGATGCTTTCTGCTTCCTCCACAGGACCACGCCTCCAGGGATGAGGCTCCAGCGCCTGCTCCCGGGATCAAGAATGACAGAACATCGCGGCGGTTCCCAGCGCCTGATCCTGATCCTCGCCTGCCTCACCCTCCGTCGGTTCTCCGTACGGGCATGGCTCCTTCCCGGCCGTACTTGGCGCAGAAGCAGCAGCCAAGGTTTCCCCCCATCAAAAACACCTCAAGGGTGATTCTGGAGCCGGGGGAGACTTTGGCTGCTGCCTCTGTGCCAGGCCGGTCGGGACGGAGCCCAGACGCCCGCATGGAGGAGTTCAGGGTGGGGCAGTTAATAAGATCAGGTAGGAGAATATGCCCCCTTCCCAGGTCCCCACCCTCCTGCCCCAGACTGGGGCTCGCGTGTCTGGGAGCCAGGCGCCGGCTGATGTCTCCCTTTGTTTTGCAGCGAGGAGAAGGCTCAGCCTGGGAGCCGCCGCATCCCGGGAGGGCCTGGAGCCGAGGCAACGGCCTCTCGCCTCACAGGTAAGGGGACGGGGGGATTTCATTGCTTTGCCGCTCTATGCTTTGCCGCTCGCGATTTGCGGGTTTGGGGGGCGCGGGCAGGGGGCGCGTCAGAATGTCACCCCCCTTCAGGATGGCACTTGGGGCAGCCCGCCCCCCTGCCCCCCATCGTACGCCCCTGGCCACAAACAGGATTCGAGCCCAAGAGCCCTCTGCTCACCTGGGACTTCCTGCAACGACTTCTTGAAGCCCCGTCCCTGGTCGTTTGGTCAGTGACAGACCATTCACACATTCAGGGATTCCTTCTTTCTTGCAGGGTATGTCTTCTGCACCGCTGGGGCTGCTGCTGAAACCCCCTCCCCGCAAATAATACAGGTAAGAGGGAGAAGGGAGAATTTGCATGGAGCGGGGAGAACACCCTGCTCCAGATTTCCAGACCAACTCTCTGACTTAAAACCAAGGCGTTCCTACAAGAGTTGGTATCAAAATCACATGGAAGCAGTACATATGGCGTCCACGTCCACTTGTAAGCTAGTGTGGCTCACCCCGGTGACGGCTAGCCCGTTATGGTTTTCCCAGGGGCTTGCCGCTTTGCGTAGAAGGCATTTCGACGAGCCACCACTGAGGGCTGTGGCGAAAAGTGCCCCTTCAGCTGTTCCATTATTGTTTTGTATGGAACAGTAGCGACGTCTTCAGGCGCAAGGAGAGCCCGGGCGATTTCAAACGTCTCCTCTCCGCAGACGCTGAAGAATATCGCCCTCTTCCTGGCGTCCTCTTCATCGGTGACCCCTTTGGCTTCTAGGAGGAAGGTGAAATGGGAGGCATACGCTCCCCAGTCTCCGGATGCTGGGTTGAACGGCGAGAAGCTGCTGTCGGTTTCCATTCTGAGTTCCTTGTGTCCCGGAGCTGAAGCCTGGATACATGGTGCGAGGCAGCGGTGCGGCAGGTGGCGGTGCTGCGGTGCTGTGTGTGGCAGTCAGCTCAGCGGGATCCCATCCACGTCGCCAGTAAAATATACTCTGAGTCGCAAAGTGATTTCTTGCTCTTTATTCAGCTCATAGTGGTGAGGAGGAATGAATGGAAGTCCCCTCAAAGTATCTGCTTTATATACATTATTTACACAATGGGCTGCACATGATTGGCTAATTCCGGAATTCTACTGTAAGCCAATCAGGTTGTGGATTCACTTCTATCTGGAGCATGATTGGGTGGTTCCTGCCAACCAATCATACTGCTGCATTGTTCTAGGACCAATCAGACTGCTGCATTCTGAATCCTATTGTTCTAGGACCAATCAGACTCCTGCATTCTGGATCCTATTGTTCTAGGACCAATCAGACTGCTGCAGTTTGGATCCTATTCAACTCAGTACATAACACCTAGGCTGGCTGAACATCCATTTACCAGGACATCATAACTCAAATGAACACGACTCCCGTCTCATTAACAGTAAATAGGAGGAGAAACATACAAACAGTTGTGTGCCCTCTTATGACCCAATGGTCATCAGAGCCTAGTGGGGTTGGACTAGATGGCCCCTGGGGGTCCCTTCCAACTTGATAATTCTATGATCAGTCAACACTAATATCCTTTACCCGTACATTGCTACTATAATGAACACACAACAGTGCTCACCCTGCGTGCCCATTTTACAGTTTTGCCTTCACCCTCTTGATTTTTGTTTGCTGTTGTCATCGTTCTCTCTGCTTTATATACGTCACAAAAAGGAAATTTAAAAACACATCGCCGAGGGCGGCACTCTGATTTCTTGTTATGAGTAGCAGTATGTATAAATATCTTCAATTAATGAATGAAGTAAATGACTCTTCAGCAGGCTATAACCCCACGGCTTATATGGGTATCCCTGTTACACACACTTGCACTTCCAGCCATGTTTGGAGGTTGTAGGTGGCTGCCTAGGCCCTTTCTCCCAGGCTGAGGACCCCCGTCCCTGTCCCCAAGTTCTCTCTTACCCCAGCGCTGGGTGGGAGGCAACGGACATCTCTCGGTGCGGCCAAGTGGACACTGCGCTCGCCTGCAGGCCGAAGGCGTGTGAAGAAGGTCCGTCACCAGGGGCAAACTCTGCAGGACAGATGTTGGGGAAAGAAGAAGACCGTCAGGATTTGAGGGTCTCTGGAGACGGGAGGGAAGCAACTGTGATCTCAGCTGGGACATGAAACCTCCTGTGGGCTAGCGGAGGGGATAACATTTTGGGCTGCGGGCTGCTGCTGCTGCTGCTGAGCACCTCTGCCTTTCTCTCCTTAAGACCACCAGAACGATGTCAATCAACATTTGATGATCTCCTTCTACCGGTCCACAATAGAAAGTGTCCTTTCATACTGCATCACGGTGTGGTACTCTGGTTTGACATCAACTGATAGGAAGTGCCTACAGAGTGTGGTGAATACAGCACAAGATATTATGGGCTGTCCCGTGAATCCACTGGATAACGTTGCCTCAGGAGAGTGAGGAAAATTCTCAGGGATGATTCACACCCTGGCCGGCACTTTCTTGATCTCCTGCCCTCGGGCAGAAGATATAGAAGCAGGATTCGTGGCACCAACAGGGTAAAGAACAGCTTCTATCCCTGGGCTGTTAGGCTGCTGAATGAAAAGATAACAACAGGGCAACTGACTTTCAGGTTTGGTGGGCGTGCGTCAGTAAACGAGGGGAATTAAGACCAAGAGAGCTGAGTGGGGGGAGCTTGTGTAATCTCACTGTATACAAGTTGTACAAGTGACAATAAAGTATTTCAATTTCAATTACAATTTCAACCAGAAGTGCCCTGTCACCCTGTCCTCACAGCAGCCAGCCAGGGCCTCCAAAGGAAAACCCACAACCGGGGCTTGAGCACCAGAGCATTCTCCTTTGAGGTTTCCAGCAACTGGGGTTTGGAAGCATCGCTGCCGTGGGGGCAGAGCATTGCCATTGTGGCTACTGGCTCTCAGTAGCTCTCTCCCCATCCATGAATCTGTCCAATCCTCTTTTAAAGCCATCCAGCTTGGTGCCCACCACTGCCTCCTGTGGCAGGGAGTTCCACAGTTTAACGATGAAATGTGTGCATAAGGCTCTTCCTATTATCTGCTCTGAAATCTTTTTTTTAAAAAAACAATTTTTATTGCATACACTCCAACATTTATCCAATTAAAATAGGGACATCCTCCAACATTTATCTGATGAAAATACAGGTGCCCTATTCCATACCCACCAACATTTCTCTGAGGATAATGGGGACATCCTACCATTGCCTCCAACATTTTGCCATTGGAAATAGGGATGCCCTACAGTGTTCTCGAAGCTACCAGCATGAGTTGGACCAAACTGCGGGAGGCAGTGGAAGACAGGAGGGCCTGGCATGCTCTGGTCCATGGGGTCACAAAGAGTCGGACATGACTAAACAACAACAAAGGTAAAGTGGGACATTCCAGGATCAAATCAGAAACCGGGATGGCTTCTGTCAATCCAGGACCGTCCCTGGAAAACAGGGGCACTTGGAGGGTCTGTTACTGGTTTTTAAACAAATTCAAATCCAATAACCATTGAACATGCATCCAGCAGAACATCTAATGGTGTTTGTTTTATCCATTGACTCTAGGCATGCACTTCACACATTCAGCATTCAAATGTATTACATAACGCAGCCCCTCCACGGAGAATATTGAGTGGCTGGTATAAGAAGATCTTGATTTTGGTCATTAGCAGTCAGGCTGGCAAAAATTAATCCCCCCCCTTTCCCCTTTATGTTGGGAGGGCTGAGGAAATCTGAGTTCATTTATTCATGTTTGGCGGGGATTCCATCACGTTAAAAACTTTTGGAATAGAGTTTTCTCCATTATATCCACAATTACAGGCCAACCCCTTTCTTCAAATTGGCTCTGAATCTTCCTTCCTTCCTTCCCTTCTCCACTTCCTCTCCCTCTCCCTCCGTTCCAGTCTTTATTTAGAACAGGGATCAGTTAACTTTTTCAGCAGGGTGCCCATCCACCATCCCTCAGACCTTGTGGGGGGGCAGGACTATATTTTTTGGGGGGAAATATGAACGAATTCCTATGCCCCACAAATAACCCAGAGATGCATTTTAAATAAAAGGACACATTCTACTCATGTAAAAACACGCTGATTCCTGGACTGTCGGTGGGCTGGATTTAGAAGGCGATTGGGCTGGATCCGGCCCCCGGGCCTTAGTTTGCCTACCCATGATTTAGAACATGGGTAGCACTGGGAACTTTTAAGGGAAGAGTTGCAGTTCGGTGGCTTTGCACAAAGAGTGCTGGGTTCTGTTTCCGGCAGTCTCTTCAGGTGAGGCTGGGGAGGTCCGAAACCCCAGAGAGACGCTGCCAGTCTGTGTCAGCAATACTGAGCTAGCTGGGTGAGATATTTAAGGAGGCTTACTCTGCTCTGCAGGGGCGGGGATGGCGCTGTGGGTTAAACCACAGAGCCTAGGGCTTGCCAACCAGAAGGTTGGCGGTTCGAATCCCCGCGACGGGGTGAGCTCCTGTTGCTTGGTCCCTGCTCCTGCCAACCTAGCAGTTCGAAAGCACAAAAAGTGCAAGTAGATAAATAGGTACTGCTCCAGCGGGAAGGTAAACGGCGTTTCCATGCGCTGCTCTGGTTCGCCAGAAACGGCTTAGTCATGCTAGCCACATGAGCTGTACGCCAGCTCCCTTGGCCAATAAAGCGAGATGAGCGCCACAACCCCAGAGTTGTCCGCGAATGGACCTAATGGTCAGGGGTCCCTTTACCTTTACCCTGCTCTGCACCCCAACCGGGCTCAGGAAGGAGGTGGCAAACTACAGTTCCCAGAAGTTCACTAGGGCACAGGTCTGAGCCTGAGGACAGGAGTTCCACAGTTCCCCCCCCCCCCAGTGCCCTCAGCAAGATGACGCCTGATAGGCTGACCAAAAGCATACCTGGGTGGCTAGAGGAGAGGGAGTAGTAGCCTGGCAGCCCGTGCCCTGGGAGACAGGTGCTTCCTGCAGACAAGGCGGCACTCGTGCTCTGAAGTCCAGGGTACAAGGAATGCTGTGCGGGGAGATAATCCATGGTCACAGGAGTGCGCCACTCAGTGGTCAGGCCAGTCAAAGTTGGAGCAGGGACTGCAGGGCTCTCACAGAGCACCACTGGAATGTTAGACCAAAGTCCCCCACTGGGGAAAGGACCATAGCACAGTGGGGTGGAGCTTGCCCTTCCAGGCAGGGCTGGGAACATCCCCTGCCCGAAACACCCGGCACACGATTTCCTAGGTTCAGATTAAATCAGTCGTAATAATAATAATAATAATATTTTTTTATTTATACCCCGCCCTTCCCGGTTCAGAAAACCAGGCTCAGGGCGGCTAACAACAAATTTAAAACGCTTAATTGATGCAACAAGAAAACAGCATAAAATACAGTATAAAATGTGAATAACAATAAATTCAGAATTCAAAAATCAGTTTAGGGGGGAAATCCATCCAATAAACATTAGATGATCACCAGGGCTAGCTGGCTGAGTTGGTCCTACTTGGGCCAGCGAGGAGACCAGGGGAGAATTAGCTGTGGGGTCTCAGAGCGTAATCTTCATAAAAAGGGGAGAGGGAGGGAAGGAAGGGGAATAAAAGATCAGGCTAAAAGCCAGGCGGAATAGCTCTGTCTTACAGGCCCTGTGGAAGGAAATTCAATCCTGCAGGGCCCTAGTCTCATGGGACAGAGCCTTCCACCAGGTCGGAGCCATCACTAAAAAGGCCCTGGCCCTGGTGGAGACTTCCTTAGGGCCTGGGACCTCTAAACTGTGATTATTCATGGACCTTAAGGTCCTCTGAGGGGCAGACCAGGAGAGGCGGTCCCGTAAGTATGAGGGCCCTAGAACCGTAGAGCTGGAAGGGACCCGAGGGTCATCTAGTCTGACCCCGTGCAGCGTGGAATCATGAGGACGGGCAGCTTAGTGTACACAATGCGAGGCTAGGTGGAAAATGTTGAATGGCTGCACTCATTAGGTGGTGGCCCCCTTGCTTATCAATAGGAACAAATGTAAGAGTTTGCACTTGTCAAAAGGGTGATGAATCCACAGTAGTCTAGCGACCAGATCAAGGGGAGTAACAGTCCCACTCTGTTCTGCCTTGGTCAGATCACACCTAGAGTCCTGTGTCCAGTTCTGGGCAGGTCAGTTTAAGAAGGACGCTGACCAGCTGAAAGGTGTGCAGAGGAGGGCAACCAAGATGCTCAAGGGTCGAAACCAAGCCTGATGAGGAACAGTTGAAGGAGCTGGGGATGTTCAGCTTGGAAAAGAGGAGACTAAGAAGAGGGAGCAAGCTTATTTTCTCCTGCTCTGGAGGGGAGGACTCGAACCCATGGCTTCAAGATACATGAAAGGAGATTCCGACTAAACATCAGAAAGAATTTTCTGACAGTAACAGCTGTTCGACAGCACAACACGCTCCCTCAGGAGGTTGTGGACTCTCCTTGGGGATTTTCAGCAGAGGTTGGGTGGCCATCTGTCCTGGATGCTTTAGCTGAGACTCCTGCATTGCAGGGGGTTGGACTAGATGACCCTCAGGATCCCTCCCAAGTCTACGATTCTATTATTCTTATCTTGCCTCTCCTCCACCCCACTGCAGGCAGATGCCCAACCTTGGCACCCCCAGAAAGCGCCCCACCCAGGAGAAGGAGGCTTCATGAGCCACGATCTACTCACGGCCGACACCACGTGGCTCCTGCCAGCAGACAGGGGTCCTTCCCCTCGACGGGGGTCAGCCCCCAGGTAAAGCGGAGGAGGGGGCTTGCTGGACAACGCCCGACCCAGGTTGCCGTGGGAGAAGAGAGGGTAGCCCATCCCTGCAGGGGCAGAAAAGCAGGCAGGTGAGGGGCTCCCAATCCCAAGAACCTTCATGCTTCATTTTTTATTTATTTCATAAAAAATCATATACTGCTTGGTTGTGAAAAGGAACTCTAAATGAGCATGTGTATCTGAAGAAGTGTGCATGCACACAAAAGCTTATACCCAGAACAAACTTAGCTGGTCTCTAAGGTAAAGGTAAAGGTACCCCTGCCCGTCCGGGCCAGTCGTGACCGACTCTAGGGTTGCACGCTCATCTCGCTCAAGAGGCCGGGAGCCGGCGCTGTCCGAAGACACTTCCGGGTCACGTGGCCAGCGTGACATCGCTGCTCTGGCGAGCCGGCACCAGCGCAGCACACAGAAATGCCGTTTACCTTCCCGCTATAAAGCGGTACCTATTTATCTACTTGCACTTAGGGGTGCTTTCGAACTGCTAGGTGGGCAGGAGCTGGGACCGAATGACGGGAGCTCACCCTGCCGCGGGGATTTGAACCGCCGACCTTACGATCGGCAAGTCCTAGGCACTGAGGTTTTACCCACAGCGCCACCCGCGTCCCACCCGGGTCTCTAAGGTGCTACTGGACAATTTTTTAATTTATTTCTAAATGAACAGTTTGCAAAAAAGAATAAGAAGAGACCAAGAAGAACAACAATTTAAAATATTGGGGGAGGGAGAATAATTAAAATTAGCTATAATAATAATAATAATCAGAGCACATGATCCACATTCTTTTTTTATCTCATGGAATTTATATGCTGCTTGATTTTATTTAACTAAAAACAACAACAACATATTGCCCTTCATCAAAAGATCTCAGGCCAGTTCACAGAATAAAATAAAAATAAAAAACCCAGCAACTTGAAGCAGTGTGCAAAACAAAAAGAGCAAGACCATTAGTGAAAACAGTTGAACAGCTATTTAAAACATTTAGAAATGGTTGTTTGTCGGTTTATTGCATTCATATCCCCCCTTTTCCCTCCACGGAGCTGAAGGTGTCTTACGTGGTTCTCTCTCTCCTTCAATCCCAACAATAACCAACCAACCCATGAGATTCCTGGTTGACTGAGAATTCGAACCCAGGTCCTGGTGCGCCCAGGTGAGTTTCGGAAGCACCCGCCCCAGACCCCAATCCCAGCCCATGAAGGTCTCCTGCTGCGGTCGCAACATACCTGTTCCCAGGGGCGTTGGAGACCGCACTGGAGGGGTGGCGTGCTTGGGGAGGGCTGGCAGGTGCCTCTGCTGGTGAGGGGACTCCCGGGGGCCGCCCGCCCCACCTTCGCTCCCAGAGAGGGGAGTCCTCATCGACCCCCCTTCCAGGCTGGAGAGGGAAGGTGCAGACTGAAAGGAAGATGGAGCAACAAAGAGCTTTAGCCAAGGAAAGGTGTGGTGCTGAGAATTGTGGATGCCTCTTGAACTCGGAACCCGGGGAATATCGGACGGGGTGTTCTCCCACCTGCAACCAGACAGATCTGGAGGCCCAGGGAGCCTGCGCTCTGGGTTTAAGGAGCCAGGCATGGCCCAGCTTTTACAAACCCATAAATACTGTTGCATGCACTGTTAGAAACTGAGATATATAAGCTAGGTGCCAAATGACTCCTCAAACCAAGGCTGCAGTTGTGAAAACAGAAAGTCTACTTGCCATTTTGGGGCCAGATGGCTCTGAAGTCTTAGTTTTCAAATAATGCACTGGCTGTGATTGATTCTCAGTTAAACATCTGGCTGGTTCAACCTTGAGCTTGATTAAGAACTTTGAAGACTTAAAGAAGAAAAGCCACTTGCTCCAGTCCACATATATATTGGCCCATTCCAACCTCTTTTTTTGACCCTGAGATTAAGAGCCTGTTGCTCGGGGTCGTTTTAATGTTTCGCTTTGCTTTTGTAAACCGCTTAGAGTTTGTCTTTACAATCAAGTGGTTTATGCATGATGGGGAATAGAGTAAAATGAAGCAAATGATGAACGGAAGTCTATTGATTTCAAGGGCTCTACTCTGAGAATAACTCAGCACCTAGTATTTAAAGCATCTAGTGGTTCAGAAATGCTTTTAAATAAATATTTCCAGGCAGAGCTGGAATTGCCTGTTGCCCGAAACCCAGGAGGCAGCTGACAGTGTAGGCAATATCAATGGTCTGAATCCTGTGCCCGTTCTCTCCCTAAAAGCTGTTACTCACACAGAGCTTGGGTTGGGCCAGAGTGAGGTCCACACCCTCGCTGAGTTGCCTCAGTTTCCTCGCTGGCTCCAGAGCTTCTTCCAGATCCAGGTCGGGACCTTCAATGCCCAAGCCCTTCCTTTTCAGGGTCTACAGAGTGCAGGCGACAGAGAAGGAGTTTTGGGGTTGGGGGGCAAACAATCAGCAACAATCCCACCGCGCCCCCCCCCAGAAACGCCCAACCCTCCCCATAAATAATACTGACCCCAATTGCAAACGATGTTCACATCCCACAAATGTGCAAGAAGGATAAGTCAGCAAGAACAGGAAAAGCATCTCGATAGAATGGCATGACCAATATTGCTGTTATTTGATTTTTTGCAGTGCCTTAATCAATGCACGCTTAAGTAAATAAGAAGGGGTCCATCCAACAGACCTCCATTATTATATTATATTAAATGCAAAGAGATATAAAGGGAAAAGGTGCCCAGGACGTCGCTGTTTGGCAACGTTCCAATATCTCTGTTTGTTCTCTCCATTAAGTCTAGGGAATGTGAGCGGTTCAGTTTGCATTTAAAGCAAAAACCTACCAAATTTGCCCTTTCCGGAATGGTACCAAAACCCAAAACGCAGCCACCCCTTGAGATTTTGCAACCAATGTAAAAAATGCATATATTTTGGGGGAAAGGGTGCACTGAAGTGGATGGTGTCAGTGAACACAGCACGCAGGGTGGGCTACAGCAGTAAAACACAATGGCAGAAAAACATTTAGAACAATTTTCAAATTCCTGCATTGCAGGGGGTTGGACTAGATGACCCCTGGGGGTCCCTTGCAGCTCTGCAATTCCAGGATTCCATGAAAAGCGAATAGGCAAACATGCATTTTACCTCCAGGATGTCGGCGTTGGTCCGGCTTTCATGGGGCTCACTATACTCTGTGTACTTGAGAAGCACTTTGTCCATGTCTGTGCTGGCGTACTGGAAGAGCCGGTTGGCACTGTTGAAGATGATGAGGGCGATCTCGCAGTCGCACAGGACGCTGAGCTCATACGCCTTCTTCATGAGCCCAAACTTCCTCTTGGTGAAAGTGACCTGGAAGGGGAGAGTGGCGGAACCGCAGAGTCGGACGAGGCACCCAGGGGTCATCCATCCCAACCCCACACAATGCAGGAGCTGCAGCTGAAGAAGCCCTGCTGGGAGAGGGGGTGTGGCTATCTGAGGAGGTGTGGCCTAAGGAGATTCATGAGGGCCAGGCAGAGAGCTTTGGGGGCCCACATTCAGACCTTGGGCCTGAGGCTTCCTCTCCTTGGTCCAGTCTCTACAGCCCTCTTTGTAACTGGTTTTCGCTTTTGTTTTTTAAAAAGTGCTTACCTGCCGATTCCTTTGGTCCAAAATCCGGCTAATCTGGATCTTTTTCCGGCCCATTGCAATTCGGGGCAGATGGAGGCAGCTTTGTAGGGTAAAGAAAATAAAAATGTATGATTTTACACACACGGTAGATATATTGGGTTGATATATTGACAAATTGTCTGAAACCAGTATAGCGTTAGATCGAGATGCCAGTTTCAGACAATTTGAGATAGGGAGGAAGAAGCAGCCAAGATGCATTCCAGATATTGTGTTTTATCAGTGTATGGAGGTGTTTAATCTGCTGATAGGGACGTGGGTGGTGCTGTGGGATAAACCACAGAGCCTAGGACTTGCCGATCAGAAGGTTGGCGGTTTAAATTCCCGTGACGGGGTGAGCTCCCGTTGCTCAGTCCCTGCTCCTGCCCACCTAGCAGTTTGAAAGCACGTCAAAGTGCAAGTAGATAAATACCGTAGGTACCGCTCCAGTGGGAAGGTAAACGGCGTTTCCGTGCGCTGCTCTGGTTCGCCAGAAGTGGCTTAGTCCTGCTGGCCACATGACCCGGAAGCTGTACGCCGGCTCCCTCGGCCAATAAAGAGAGATGAGCGCCGCAACCCCAGAGTCAGTCATGACTGGACCTAACGGTCAGGGGTCCCTTTACCTTTACCTAAGCTGCTGATATATCACAATGTTACTGGATGTTACCCAGGCCTAACAGGGAGGGAACTCCCAGATTGTCTTTGGGGTTTTTTTGCAGGTTTCAATCACGTACTGCAAAATCAGGTTGCCCAATTTAACATGGACTTCTTGCAAAGACACTTCCTCCCCCAAAACCGGACTTTTAGTGAAAATGGAAAGCGTAGGCTGGCGTTTTGCCTTTTCAAGCTCGTGGGGGGAGGCAGGACCGTTTGTCAGAGCATTAAAATAACGTAAGAAGGGTCTGTTGGATCAGGCCCATGGCCCACCCAGTCCAGCATCCTGTTCTCGCAGTGACCAAATACCCCAAAGAACCTGGGGAGCCAGATAGACTGCCCCTGGACTGGGAGGCTCCATAGGAACAAGCGAAGAGACTGGCTGGAGACAGAGCATCACCACTGCGGCTAGTAGCCATCGACAGCCCTTTCCTCCATGAATTAGTCCAATCCTTCTTAAAAGCCATCCAAGTTGGCTGTCGCTGCTTCCTGCAGCAGTGAGTTCCACAGTTTAACTTTGCTCTGTGTGGAAAATTGCTTTCCTTTATCTGTTGTGATTCTTTCAGCAGAACATCTCTGCAGCCGCCACCTAGTCTCAGACTCTTGATCGTTGTCCTCTAGCCCTGCCTGTAGAGATCTGCACTCAGGGCCTGACATGTAGCAATTATAAACCTTGAATAAAGGGTAGTTTTTTCCTGACTTGCAGTTAACAGCCCCTCTTGCAGCATTTGTGATGGAGCCTTTGCAAAATCTGAAAATTATTATTTTAAACTTCTCTCTCGCCCTTCCTCCCAAAGCTGACCCAAGGCAGCAAATGAGCAAAGCAATTAGAAAGAAAAATAAATAATTATACAAACATTAAGAGTATCACAAACAAACAAACAAACAAAAACATCTGTTGTGTCCTGGTACAGCCTTAGGGTGACAAGAAGGGGCTGTACCACAGCAGAAGGTGAGTGACTTTTCTTCTTCCATGATCCCCAAAGCGGGGAAAACTCATCGCAAGTAGAAACACCACAGGGCAGCTGGCACACAACATCTCTCCCTTAGCTGTGATTCCCGCATCGCGGGGGGCTGGACTAGATGAGCCCTGGGTATCCAGTCCAGCTCTACAATTCTATGACCTGAAATATCCAAATCTGTTGCAAATCAAACAGCTCCATTTCCGGCGGTGGGTTCCGAATCACTGCTTTTTTTAAAAAAAAAATCCGCTTCAGGTCCTGTTGTGTCTTATTGAGCGCTGGGGACTAAATATAGCCAATCAGAACTAATTTTAAGTAGATGGGAGGAAGCAGTGACGCCGTTCCCACGACAGCGGCCGTTCAGGTCACCACCCACACAGGGCGCCAAAAGGTACCGTAATTAAAAAATAAATTGCCCAGAAAAATGCACACGGGAAACTCAGTTTGGTAACAGAGAACTCTGGAAACATTCCTGCAGGGAAGCCCACCCCCGTTCTCCCCCAACAGCATCTCCAGACATCAAACATTGGGAAAAGTGCTTGTTTAAGTACTAAATTTTCCAATAGAATCATAGAACTGTACAGTCAGAATCTTTAGCAACAGCCATCAATCAAGGATGGGTCTCCTGCCAGACCAGGGACGGTGGGGAAATCCAATTCAGTCTGCATTCGAACCCGAATCTAGCTGATCTGTACCTTCCAAAACAATGCACCCAATGAAGCACAGCTGTCCTTCGAGATTCACACTCCTCTGAATTTTGCAAACCGGTTTTTACAAAAAGGCATCTGCCAAGGTAAAACAGGAATAAAAATGCTACGTTGGAGAAAGCACCTGCCCAGGTTATGAGATCTTGTGGGGAGGCCCTTCTCCCAGTCCCGCCACCCTCTCAGACAGGGCCTTCTCAGTGGCGGCTCCTCCCAGGCAACGTAGGAACTCCTTCCCTGGGGAAGCCAGACTGGCTCCCTCCTTGCTCTCCTTCACCAATGGCAGGTGAAGACTCTCTTGTTCCAATAGGCTTTTGGGAACTGACTGTTTTTAATGAGGGGGCTGGTGCCATGATAGTTTCATTTTAATTACCTGTATGTTTTAATAGTACACACACATGCAGAGTTTTAATTATAATTAGTACTTAATGGCTTTTTAATTATTGTTTCTCTCTCTCTAGGTTTTTAGCTGCTTCTGTTTTATCTGTAAGACACCTTGAGTCCCTGTCTGGGAAGGAGGTGGGATATAAATAAATATAATAATAAAATGTGGTTGTTGGTAGAGCACGAGACTCTTAATTTCGGGGTTGTGGGTTCGAGCCCCACCTTGGGCAAAAGATCCCTGCATTGCAGGGGGTTGGCCCAGCTCTAGTATATATATATATCCACTTAGAAGACTTTTGTTTAAGGTTCAATTATGTAGGCTGACAATGGCATTAAGCAGAATCCAGTCGATGTTGCAACTGAATGTTGCAGCGCATGCGACACTTCAGGTCACAGCCGAGTTGACCAGCTGTACCCTCTCTCATGTGCTCTTCGCTGCTCTCCATTTCCCCTTATTGGTTTATCTAGACTTTAAGGTTTCTTTCCTTTTTTTCTTTTTACAATCAAGTTTTGTGTACGTTTTATGAAATAGATAAATGAATGAACAAAGGAACAGTGAGAGAGCAACGTGCAACCAGGTTGAACTACGAAGGAGCAGAGAGGCACTTGTTGTCTTTTAAATGGAAGAGTCAGCCAAAGTGAGAGGAAGCTTTTGGTCCCACCTGGAATCCGGATCTCCAGTCACTCTGTAGGGCATACAGCTAACATAAGGTAAAGGTAAAGGGACCCCTGACCATTAGGTCCAGTTGTGGCCGACTCTGGGGTTGCGGCGCTCATCTCGCTTTACTGGCTGAGGGAGCCGGCGTACAGCTTCTGGGTCATGTGGCCAGCAGGACGAAGCCGCTTCTGGCAAACCAGAGCAGCGCACGGAAACGCCGTTTACCTTCCCGCCGGAGCGGTACCTATTTATCTACTTGCACTTTGACGTGCTTTCGAACTGCTAAGTGGGCAGGAGCAGGGACCGAGCAACGGGAGCTCACCCCGTCGCAGGGATTCAAACTGCCGACCTTCTGATCGGCAAGTCTTAGGCTCTGTGGTTTAGACCACAGCGCCACCCGCGTCCCAAGGCTAATGTATTAATAGATTTTTTTTATTATTTGTACAGCAGAAGACCCTCAGTGCTGGACCTCAGTGTGCAGGCTGAACATTGGGGGCAGAGATGCTCCTTCAAGCATACAGGACCATGGCCGTTTAGGTTTTTCTTTCTTTCTTTCTTTATATAATTTTTATTACATTTTCTGTTTTACAATTTAGAATACTCATTCAAACATCCTTAAAATATCAATGACTTCCCCGCTTCTCTTTCCATGATTCATTTTGCATATCATAAATCCTTGCATATTTTACATAAACTAAACCATTCAGTATTCCATTATTACACCCATCAAAACTTATTTACATTGCTGAATTTATCTTAACGCTGGCAACGTTTTCAAGTGTACACAATTCCCCCCATATATTAAATAAACATTTTCCAATCTTTGGCCATTTAGGTCTTTAAAGCTCAGTACAGTGGTACCTCGTGTTAAGAACTTAATTCGTTCCAGAGGTCCGTTCTTAACCTGAAACTGTTCTTAACCTGAGGTACCACTTTAGCTAATGGGGCCTCCCGCGGCCGCTGCACCGCTGGAGCACGATTTCTCTTCTCATTCTGAAGCAAAGTTCTTAACCCGAGGTACTATTTCTGGGTTAGCGGAGTCTGTAACCTGAAGCATCTGTAACCTGAAGAGTCTGTAACCCGAGGTACCACTGTACAGTGATACCTCATGTTACGTTTGCTTCATGTTATGTTCTTTCACGTTACGTCCCGTGGCGACCTGGAAGTACCGGAAAGGGTTACTTCCGGGTTTCGCCACTCGTGCATGCACAGAAGCGCTAAATTGCACTTTGCTCATGTGCACAAGACCAAATCGCACCGCGCACCTGCGCAGATATGGCACTTCAGTTTGCACTCTTTTCATGTTGCGAACGGGCCTCTGGAACGGATCCCGTTTGCAACCAGAGGTACCATTGTACCAACACTTTGAATTGTGCTCGGAAACGTACTGGGAGTCAGTGAAGATCCTTTAGGACTGGAGTTATATGGTCCCGGCAGCTGCTCCCAGTCCCCAGTCTGGCTGCCGCATTCTGGATTAGTTGTAGTTTCCGGGTCACCTTCCAAGGCAGCCCCGTGTAGAGTGCATGCAGTAGTCCAAGCAGGAGAAAACCAGAGCATGCACCACTCTGGCAAGACAGTCTGCGGGCAGGGAGGGTCTCAGTTGAAGCTGGGAGACAGCTGCCCTGGATGCAGAACTGACCTGTGCCTCCATGGACAGCGGTGAGTCCAAAATGACCCCCAGGCTGTACACCTGGTCCTTCAGGGGCACCATTACCCCACGAAGGACCAGGGATTCCGAACTCCCCAACCCGCCCACCAGAAACAGCACTTCTGTTGTGTCAGGATTCAGCCTCCAGAACGCAGGCAGGAAAAGCTTATGTAAGGAGCTGCCCAGTTTCATCAGCTGCTTCCTCCCTGGGAAACTCATTAGAGGAGGCAGGAAAGAGGAAGAGAAGGGGGGGGGAGTTGCTTGTGTGAGGGAGAGGGAGAGGCAAGGATGGTCTCCCCAATCATTCCCCTGTTTGCCAATTTTTACTACATTTCAAAATTTCTAACAAATGAACATCAAATAATACCCATTTATAAGTTGACTTCCCTCCCCACCAGATTGATGTTTCACTTCTCACCTTTATTTGCTAATCATTTATTTGTTTGCTAATCAATATTACATCCCATTTCCAAATTACATTTCAAAAACTTAAAATATTTCAGCATTTCGTCCTTAATTTTTTTCTATTTTCTTCTTATTCATTTCCCATCGACTGCTCTTTCTAAAATTCCTGCTAGACTTTTACTTTGCTGTAGCACAGCCCCAAATATCACAAAGAGTTACTCTTGACTTTTAGTCCGTTTACATAAAGCCTTAGTTATAAATCAGTAATCCACAAATACAGCCCATCTCCCTGATCATTTTCCTATAAGGGTTACTAGGAGCCTCAGAAACTGCCTTACAATCATAGAATTGTAGAGCTGGAAGGGGCCACCCAGGGTCATCTAGTCCAACCTTCTGTGACACAGGAATCTTCTGTGCAAGGTGAGGCTTGAACCCACAACCCTGAACTTAAGAGTCTTGTGGTCTCCCGACTGAGCTTTGTCAGTGCATCCTACACCGACTGGCATGCAAAACTCTGTCCCTGAGCTATGGTCCCTTGATCTACGTGCCATGGGAACTCCGCAAGTTTCTAGTCCTCAAGAGATGGTTTGAGAAATGTTGGAAGGTATGGAAATGAAAAGTGAAATGAAATCCATTATTTGGAGATAAAATTATCCCTCTAGGCTCAATAAAACTACCAAAAGAGGGGAAGTGCATAATCTGAGATCCCCTTCAACATAAAAGCAAGGAACATCCTCTCAGGCACAGAAGATAGCTTCTAGACCAGGGGTCCCCAAACTAAGGCCCGCGGGCCAGATAAGGCCAGAGGGACTCATTTATCCGACCCCCACTGCCCGCTGCTACTGGCGTGGCGCTGCGCGGCTGCCCACTTCTGGGTTGGAGGAGCACCAGAAATAGCTTGTGCGCATGCGCAAGCAATATTTGCGCATGCGTGCAAGCAATATTTCCAGTGCACATCCGGGTCGGAGGAGGCCTGTGAATATGTGCACAAGCTATTTCCAATGCTCCTCCGACCTGGAAGTGCGCCGGAAATATCATGTGTGCACGCGTATAGGCACACGCTCCCTCGCCCTCCACACAATCAGCGCTGGAGACCCTGGCCCGAGGCGCGGTAAGCTTGCTGACCCCTGTTCTAGACCATGGGTAGGCAAACTAAGGCCCAGGGGCCGGATCCAGCCCAATCGCCTTCTCAATCCAGCCCACGGACAGTCCGGGAATCAGAGTGTTTTTACATGAATAGAATGTGTGCTTTTATTTAAAACCCATCCCTGGGTTATTTGTGGGGCATAGGAATTCATTCATCCCCCTCCCCAAAATATAGTCTGGCCCCCCACAAGGTCTGAGGGACAGTGGACCGGCCCCCTGCTGAAAAATTTTGCTGACCCCTGTTCTAGATGGCCCTCCTCTTGGTGTTTATACAGAAGTTAAGCTCCTAGTCCTCATGAGGGTAAAGAAATGAGTTGATTGACATCATGTGAGGGCAATGGATTTTCCTCCCTGTTTTCCAAACCGGACAGAGGGGCTGTATATGCAGTTAGTGATGATTTTCACTTCTCTTGCTTCTGTTTGACACATTCTCCCTCTCTGAGGAAGTGTGAAACACGCAGCCATCTAAGAACATAAGATGAATTTCAGACCTTCCAAGTGTCCCTATTTTCCAGGGACAGACCCAGATTTACAGAAGCCATCCCGGTTTTTTATTTAATCCCAGAATGTCCCGCTTTTCCTTAGGACGTCCCTGTTTTCATCAGAGAAATGTAGGCGGGTATGTAAAAGATATAACTTAAATTTTTTTTTATCTCTAATAAAGTAATATTCAGCAATCCATTAAAATATTATGGCACACAACAAAACTGATTCTCAAAATACCAGCAAATAACTATTAAACAGAAATCCGCTCCTATTTTGTTCTTCCCTCAGCCTGTGTCTTTGCTTCTCAAAATGCATTGTGTTACAGTGGTAACTCGGGTTACATATGCTTCAGGTTACATACGCTTCAGGTTACAGACTCCGCTAACCCAGAAATATTACCTCGGGTTAAGAACTTTGCTTCAGGATGAGAACAGAAATCATGCTCCTGCGGTACAGCGGGAGCGGGAGGCCCCATTAGCTAAAGTGGTGCTTCAGGTTAAGAACAGTTTCAGGTTAAGAACGGACCTCCAGAACGATTTAAGTTCTTAACCCAAGGTACCACTGTATTTTACGCCCTGTGACTTTTATTGATTACAATTATAAATCAATGTAATTAAGAGTGAATTTCTGTTTAATTATTTGTTGATCTTTAATTTCCTTGCGTACTATTATATGGTATTCTAATGGATTATTGAATATTACTTTATTTGATATAAACTGTTCATTTTAAAGTTATGCATCTTTTGCTCTAGGAGGCTGTTTGGTCAGAATTGAGTCTACACTTCCAGAGTTAGCACTAAATAGATTACTAAATAGTGGGACGCGAGTGGCACTGTGGGTTAAACCACAGAGCCTAGGACTTGCTGATCAGAAGGTTGGCGGTTCGAATCCCCACGATCCCGTTGCTCAGTCCCTGCTCTTGCCCACCTAGCAGTTCGAAAGCACATCAAAGTGGAAGTAGATAAATAGGTACCGCTCCGGCGGGAAGGTAAACGGTGTTTCCGTGCGCTGCTCTGGTTCGCCAGAAGCGGCTTAGTCCTGCTGGCCACATGACCCGGAAGCTATACGCCAGCTCCCTCGGCCAGTAAAGAGAGATGAGCACTGCAACCCCAGAGTCGGACACGACTGGACCTAATGGTCAGGGGTCCCTTTACCTTTACCTACATTACTAAATACTAAATGCATTGCTGGATTACGAAGAAAGCCAGAAAGACATCTACTTCTGCTTCATTGACTATGCTAAAGCCTTTGACTGTGTCGACCACAGCAAACTATGGCAAGTTCTTAAAGAAATGGGAGTGCCTGATCACCTCATCTGTCTCCTGAGAAATCTCTATGTGGGACAAGAAGCTACAGTTAGAAGTGGATATGGAACAACTGATTGGTTCAAAATTGGGAAAGCAAGGCTGCATATTGTCTCCCTGCTTATTTAACTTATATGCAGAATTCATCATGTGAAAGGCTGGGCTGGATGAATCCCTAGCCAGAATTAAGATTGCTGGAAGAAATATCAACAACCTCAGATATGCAGATGACACAACCTTGATGGCAGAAAGTGAGGAGGAATTAAAGAACCTTTTAATGAGGATGAAAGAGGAGAGCGCAAAATATGGTCTGAAGCTCAACATCAAAAAAACGAAGATCATGGCCACTGGTCCCATCACCTCCTGGCAAATAGAAGGGGAAGAAATGGAGGCAGTGAGAGATTTTACTTTCTTGGGCTCCATGATCACTGCAGATGGTGACAGCAGCCATGAAATTAAAAGACGCCTGCTTCTTGGGAGAAAAGTGATGACAAACCTAGACAGCATCTTATAAAGCAGAGACATCACCTTGCCGACAAAGGTCCAAATAGTTAAAGCCATGGTTTTCCCAGTAGTGATGTATGGAAGTGAGAGCTGGACCATAAAGAAGGCTGATCGCCAAAGAATGGATGCTTTGAATCTCTTGAGAGTCCCATGGACTGCAAGAAGATCAAACCGATCCATTCTGAAGAAAATCAGCCCTGAGTGCTCACTGGAAGGACAGATCCTGAAGCTGAGGCTCCAATACTTTGGCCACCTCATGAGAAAAGAAGACTCCCTGGAAAAGACCCTGATGTTGGAAAAGATGGAGGGTACAAGGAGAAGGGGACGACAGAGGACGAGATGGTGGGACAGTGTTCTCGTGGTCCAGGGGGTCATGAAGAGTCGGACACGACCAAGCAACAACAACATTACTTCTGGTAAATGAGCCATCAGAGTTGCTAGAGGGCCATGAAAAACTGTGTCCCGGGATTTTTAGACTTGTCTACCTACGTACTGGTACATGGGTGGCGCTGTGGGTTAAACCACAGAGCCTAGGGCTTGCTGATCAGAAGGTCGGCAGTTCGAATCCCCGCAACGGAGTGAGCTCCAGTTCCTCAGTCCTTACTCCTGCCCACCTAGCAGTTCGAAAGCACGTCAAAGTGCAAGTAGATAAATAGGTACCACTCTGGCGGGAAGGTAAACGGCGTTTCCGTGCGCTGCTCTGGTTCGCCAGAAGCTGCTTAGTCATGCTGGCCACATGACCCGGAAGCTGTACGTCGGCTCCCTTGTCCAATAAAGCGAGATGAGCACCGCAACCCCAGAGTCGGCCACGACTGGACCTAATGGTCAGGGGTCCCTTTACCTATGTACTATCGGATACCCAAGGGACGCAAGGGTTTCCAGTGTGGATTTCCCCCCCAGCTCTCCTACCCTACTATTGAGGTGTGTTTCATTAACTCTACAATTCTATGATTCTGTGCTGAAGTACATCAGAAGAACCTTGCAGCTGTTCCAGGCCAAAGGGGGCCCATCTAGTCCAGAATCATAGACTTGCACGGGACCCCTGATGGTCATCTAGTCCAACCCCCTGCAAAGCAGGAATCTCAGCTCAAGCATCCAGGACAGGTGGCCACCCAAGCTCCACTTCAAAACCTCCAAGGAAGGGCACCCCACAACTTCAAAAGGGAGTCCACTTTTTTATGGCAGAAATAAAATTTGATTTCTCCCTCAGCGTGTACCTGGTTTTGTTTTGAACTTTCCAAGCAACTTCCCAGGCCCAGAAAATTAGGCTTAAGCACTGGCTGGACCTCCCTGCCATATGATGAAGACATTTATGGCTCTTCTGCATCGCGGCAGAGTCTGCAAACTTCCTCCTCGGAGCTGTAATGAGAGCTGTGAGATGAGGGAGGGCAAAACTCCCCAGAGGTACTTTCTGTTATTTTTTCCATGCATCTCAGTGCGGCACATGGGTGTCGAGGGATAGGGGGCCATTGTTTGCCCTGGAAGGTGGGGTTAAGGGTTAGATGACCTGTGGGTGCCTTCCAGCGCTACAATTCTATGGGTCACATGGCTGGGTCTGTCTCCAAATGGATGCACACACAAATCAATAGGGTCAGGATGAAGGGCTACAGCGCACTGAAAGGTTCAAAAGTGTGCACTTTGTGTCTCAGCATCTATATATATATGGACCCGTCAGTCTCTTGCAAATTTTGAGGGGTGAAGGGGAGAAATCCACCCCCCCCTTTAGGGAGACATCCTAGTGGTGACCATTTTCCTCTTCAAAGTCCACTAGGATATCTGCACGGCATCATCGACAAGTATTGCCTCCCTGGGGACTGGGGGTTTCCAGGGAGAACACCATCAGCGGGGAGCAAATTTCGCACACATCCCTCACCCAAATCCCTCCAGCAGCAAAAATACCCCCCTCCATTTCACCACTCACAACAAGGGCAGGAAAAAAGGTGTGTGCGAGAACGGCATTTTGGCCCAGCCCTAACTCTAGCCTAACCTTTTCCCAGAAAAGCTAGATTTCTATGTGCAGGGATTTTTAAAATATCCATTGAATCCTCTCAGATTAGTAGTACAGCCCACACACAAGCTACCAACACAGTGAGGCCAGGAGGAAAACCCCTTACTGGATGAGGCTCAATAGCCTCAATCCTCAATAGATGAGGATCTTCCAAGCGTCCCTATTTTCTAGGGACAGTGCCGGATTTACATAAGCTGTCATGGTTTCTGATTTGATCCTGGAATGTCACGTTTTTCCTTAGAATGTCCCTATTTTCACTGGAGAAAAGTTGGAGGGTGTGGAGTTATGCGACCCCTGAGCCAAGGAGATAACTATACAACCTTTAGAGGACATCTGAAAGCAGCCCTGTATGGAGACGCTTTTTAATGTTTAATGTTTCATTATGTTTTTATATATGCTGGGAGCCACCTAGAGTGTCTGGGGGAACCCAGTCAGATGAGCGGGGTATATATAATAAAAATTATTTTTTATTATTATTTTTATTATTATTATTATTATTGAAAAGGATGTCCCTATTGTCATCAGAGAAATGTTGGAGGGGATGTATCCTGATTTCAGCGCTGGACAGCCAACGTTTCTGCCCAAGCAATTCAAGGTGGAGGGCAATGGGGAGAAAAAGGAAGCCCGCCTCTGCAGCTTGTTCCATTCCAAGATAGACTGCCCCTCACTGTGAAGGTTCCACATGTTCACTGGAGCTCAGCTCCTCTCAGTGCAGACCTGGCCTCCTTCCTGGGCCTTCTGCTCCTCCCTCCTTAGGATCCAACAGTCTCTCAGGGCTTACACCCCAGGATCTGGGCTGCACAGGTGTCCCTCGTCACCCCTGTTGCTAATTTCCCCAATAAATGTTTCTGGGTCATCCGCCCGTTGGAAAGTTAACAGAACTGCTTGCTTCTCTCACAGTAGGGATGGGACAGCCTGCCGATTTCACTTGGTTCCTCACTTTTTCGTGTTCAATTCAGGGACCCACCTTTCCCCAAAATTGGCTTGACATTATTATATTTTAAAATCGCCCCGTGAAAACTATAATCAGCATTTTAGTACAAATTACACCTAACACACACGTCTTTGGATGTGAATTTTGTCTAGCGGAAATGTTTTTTGCAAAGCCATTTCCTCTTTTGACCCTCAATGGGGGTGTGTGTGATTGTACCTTACTCTTGTGTAAGTTGTTTTCAATAGTTTTCAATACAGTGGTACCTCGGGTTAAGTACTTAATTCGTTCCGGAGGTCAGTTCTTAACCTGAAATTGTTCTTAACCTGAAGCACCACTTTAGCTAATGGGGCCTCCCGCTGCCGCCGCGCTGCCGGAGCACAATTTCTGTTCTCATCCTGAAGCAAAGTTCTTAACCTGAAGCACTATTTCTGGTTTAGCGGAGTCTGTAACCTGAAGCGTCTGTAACCCGAGGTACCACTATATGGTGTTTTAACATTGCAATCCACCAGGGAACCTTAGGGTAAAGGATACATGATACATGAACAACATATTGCATGGATTTGAGTGTGATTTTTTTGTGGAATCTTCACCCTACTGTTTGAATATTTACGGAAATTATTCGGCTGGAGAGCTGTACCTGCAAGATTCGGCAACGTGTGAAAGTCAGAGGGTGGTTTGCGTTCCAGTTTACAGGTTGCTTCCGAAAGTGCGGATCATTTTCCTGGATTTTGCTGTTTGTTTGTTTGTTTGCGTCTGCCTGCTTCCAAACGCTTAAGCATGGGAAGACGATAATGTGGAAATAAAATGCAAAAAAAGAGAGCGCTGAAAATAAGAATGGAGGCTAAGCCAAGGTCCCAAAATAAAACAGACGACAGGAAACCGGGGGAAGAGGCTGGCCGTGACCACAAAAATAGGTAGCCAGGAAGAGCGGGGGGCCGGGGGGGGGGGTGTCTTGCCTTCGGAAGCGCCAGTCAGGACCGTGTGTCGGAGAGCAAAAAGTCCCTCTCTGCCTTGAACAGAACGGCCAAGATTTGACCGGTTCAAAAATGCTTGGGGGGACCCCCCCCACAAAGCTCTCCCCACAAATAGCACAACTGGGCTGCAAATAAAGACTGCATCCTCTCCTTAGAACATAGAGAGAGCTCTGCTGGATCAGGTCAAAGCCAAGCGTCCTAGAATCACAGATTCATTGCATTGTCAAGTTGGAAGGGGCCACGAGGGTCATCTAGTCCAACCCCCGGCAAGGCGAGAATCTTTTGCCCAGTATTGAACCCACAACCCTGAGATTAAGAATCCTGTGCTCTACCCTCTGGGCTATCCCAGATGGTAGTTGTTTGACGAGGGTGCAAAAAGGGCTGGTGGGGGAGCTTTAGGATAGGTTCAAGGGCCGTATAGTGAGGACTCTGGGGGCCACCCACATTCCACCCCCCCAAATAGCCATTCCTGCTTTACAAAGATGCCCACTAAGTGGATATAAAGATGGTCAACTGGTAACTCGGGGTGCCAGCCACCCCTTCCCAAATCCTTTGCAGCCTCTTGTGAATTTTATAATTTGATTTTTCTCGTGATTGTGCTGTTTAATGTGTTTTTAAAGTTGTTTTGTTAATAGTGTGAGAATCTTTGTTAATAGAATCTTTCACCCAATGCAGGGCTCGAACCTACGACCCCCGGAATTAAGAGTCTGGTGCTCTGCTGACTGAGCTACCCAAGAGCTGCCCTGTTCTCACAGTAGCCAGACAGGCGCCCCAAACGCCAAGCAGGATGTGAGATCAACAGCCTCCTCCCACTCTTGCCCTCGGCCGTTCTAAGGAAGACTGGCTCTGTCCATGGAAGCTCCATTTAGGAAGCACACATGATTTCAATCCTCTCAAGAGCCTCCCAAGATTTGAGAAAATTCATTTTAAAAATGCTTGTGAGGTCCGATCCCTGTCTCACGTCTAACAGACTCCCCCACCCTCCCCGCTGGTCAAAGTGACTTTCCCCACAAACTGCTCGTCTGGAATGTGAAATGTGCAAGAAGATCGCCAAATATCCAACAGCAGCCAGAATCTTATCTGCGAAGAACTGGAAAGAAGAACGGCTCCTACAAATCAGCGCTCTCTGCAGAACTGGCAAAGCTAACAGCATGAACAAGAGATCTGCACGATGGACAGCTTATGGCAGCGTGGAAGCCTTTGGGGTCAATTAAATGAAATCATGGGCAGGATTTGAAATCTGAGCAATGCGGAGAAATGATAATATGTGAAAAAGAGGAATGTATATTAATGACATGCACAATGTACAGTTGAAACTTGAAAAATTAGAATATCGAGGAAAAGTTCATTTATTTCAGTAATATAACTTAAAAGGTGAAACTAATATATGAGATAGACTCATGACATGCAAAGCGAGATATGTCAAGCCTTTATTTGTTATAATTGTGATGATTATGAACTTTTCCATGATACAGTGGTACCTCGGGTTACATATGCTTCAGGTTACAGACTCCGCTAACCCAGAAATATTGCTTCAGGTTAAGAACTTTGCTTCAGGATGAGAACAGAAATTGTGCTCTGGCGGCACAGCAGCAGCGGGAGGCCCCATTAGCTAAAGTGGTGCTTCAGGTTAAGAACAGTTTCAGGTTAAGAACAGACCTCCAGAATAAATTAAGTACCAGTACTTAACCCGAGGTACCACTGTATTCTAATTTTTCAAGTTTCACCTGTAATAGAGGAATATGTAGGAAGTGGGAGACCCAGGTTCAAATTCCACTCGGCCACAAAACTCAGTGAGCAGTTCTGGAGCTGTTGTTGCCTTGGCCAACCTTGCAGGGTTGCAGTGAGGATTAAATGAGGATGAAGATTTTTATTTTTATTTTTAAAGTCATCCTCTTTCAGCTCATTGGGGGAGGGGGAGAGCTCATTGGGGGAGGGGGAGAGCTGCGATATATATGAAGTCCCTCCAAGCACATTAACACCTGCATTCCTTATTTTTAAGAATGATTTACGATCTGAAAAACTGTCGGTTCAGAGGCCAAAGGCTCAAGCGTTTGACACTTGGGTGTTTGTTTGGCAGCAAAACGCTCAGCAGCGTATTGGGATTCCGAACTTAAAAACTCATCTAGAGATTATCAGGCTCACCCAAATACATCAGGTTGGGGTTTTTTTTTCTTGGCCTCTACAGAAATAGTCATTTTTATTTTTATTTTTAAAGTCCTGGCTTCTGCGTCACGCACAGAAATGCCACCTGCCCTTGCTGATTCTGGCTAATTTCTGGAGTGACACAGAGTGAAAGTCGCAGTTTATTTTGGGGGGGTAGCAGTTCCCCATTCGCTGTTCCGGTCACAAGCCTCCTCTGCAAAGTGGTCGGGGTGGGGGGTGGGAAGGGGGTTTATACTGAGACAGGGGGCGGAGGGGGTGGGAATCCCACCCAGCCTTGAGGAAAGAAAAATGACCTAAAATCCCAAAGTGAGATGGAGCCTCCTCAGGCAGGGAAAATCTACCTCTGGGCATCAGTCTGGGGTGAGAGAGAAAAATATTGCGGGAGTGTTTACATCTTCAGGTCCTGTATCCCTGAAGGGGCGTCTCCCCCCCATCGTCCAGCCCAGACACAGAGGTCCAGCTCCGAGGGTCTTCTGGCAGTTCCCTCCCTGTGAGAAGTTACAGGGAACCAGGCAGAGGGCCTTCTTGGTGGTGGTGCCTGCCTATCAGACGTCAAGGAGATAATTGTATTAGTTGTATTATTTTATTGTTGTTAGCCGCCCTGAGCCCGGCTTCGGCTGGGGAGGGCGGGATATAAATAAAATTTATTATTATTATTATAAAGGACTGAGTTTTAGAAGACAGCCCTGAATAGGGAAGCTTTTCATGTTTGATGTTTTCTTGTGTTTTTATGTTTTGCTGGAAGCCTCTCAGTCCAATGGGTGGCATATAAATAATAATAATAATAATAATAATAATAATAATAATAATAATAATAATAATAATATTGGCAAGCATGTTTGGCCAACTGTGGTGGGTGAAAGGATGTCAGAATAGATATGTGCTTGCTTTGACACCCAACAAGACACTTTATATGACATTCTATTGGGATTGAACCTCCATGTGCAGGGGCAGTCTACAGCAAGTTGCTCAATGCTGGACACCAGGAATCCAATGAGGGCTGTTTCATAGAATTGGAAGGGAGCCTGAGCAGCATCTAGTCCAACCCCCTGCAATGCAGGAATATGCAGCTGTCCCATAAGGGGATCAAACCTACAACCTTGGCACCATCAGCACCACACTTTAACCAGCTGAGCTATCCAGTTTCATCAGGCTTGTGGGCTGACCACTGTTGGAGAAAGGACATTAGGTGGACCTGCTGTCTGAATCCAGTGAGGGTGATGGCCACTTAAGACTGCAAGCCTAACCCTACTTACCTGGGAGCAAGCCCTATTAAATTCTACTTCCAAGTAGACCTGGTTAAGCTGTGTAACAGAGACATTGTGTACCCTGCTCAGAGAATCCCACAGTCTGGCCTCCAAGGCTCCGCCGCCCAAATTTAAGATTCTAGAATCAGATCCCTGGATATGCAGAGTGGGTTTTGTTCCAGCATCTAAGGCACGGGGGAGAATTTTGATCCAGTTCACATTTAAATTGATCAAATCTGCAGCATCCAAAAAATAATAATGCAAGAAGGAGGACGCAGGCATTCTTGGAGATTCACACTTATCCAAACTTTGCAATGCAGTTTTCCAAACACGGATATCTTAGTACCTAAAAAGAAAGACAACCTACAACGAGGAGATATTTCCTAGTTGAAACGGCCTACAAAAATGTGTTTATTATCTTTTGTTGCACTTATATCCTGGTTTTTCCTCTAATCTCTACAACATCCCTGTGAGGTAGGTTAGAAGCCTAGAAGCAGTGACTAGCCCAGGATCACACCCACTGAGCTTCATGCCCAAGCGGATATTCCAACCCCGGTCCTGGGTCAATATTCTAGCCACGGCAACAAACTAGAGAAATTTGCACTAAATTATTGGAGATTCCCCCCCCCCCCCCCCAATTTTTAAAGACAAATTGCTACGGAAATGCAGGGAATAGAATTTAAATTCAAAAAATGAGAAGCTTAGATCGAAAAATGACAGCAGTTTATAAAATCATGCTAGGCATGGAGAATGTGGACGGAGAAAAGTTTTTATCCCTCTTTCCTAACATTTTGTGAAAATCCAAGGAAGCTGAATACAGGAAGGTTCAGAAAATAAAGTCTTTCTTCACACAGTGCAGAGTTAAACTATGGAACTCCCTCCCACAGGAATGTTCACCAGCTCGGGTGCATTTTTTAGGGGCTGGGGGAAAATCAAGGTTTATAGCCCTCCTCTGATCTCGGCCTCGCTGTCATTTAACTAACGGATACCAAGTTCTGAAACAGCAAATAACAACAAAAATCACAAATTAATTCTCTCTGCAATTGAAATGCCTGGGAAAGTTTCCACTGCCAAAAGTGTCAGATCTCTGGGGAGAGAGTCCTTTCCAGAAATTAATTTCAGGTGGGGAGGAGAGAAGCTGGAGGAGCGTTTACTGCTTAATGCTCCCTTGTGGGGAAGGAGCACGATTTCGGGTTTTTCCCACTTAAGAAGGTCTCTGCAGCAGGTCATAGGGGTCGGGCCCATCTAGTCCAGTCTCCGGTCAAAATAAGTGACCAACCAGATTCTTCCCCCCCCCCCCCCCGGAAAGGGCTGCCTTCAGGTTGTAGTGCATTTAATTATGGGGTATCAGAGTTTTTAGGGGGCTAACCAGGCTGGGATAGCAGGCTTCTTGGTTTCTGAATGTCTGGTGTAGATTTTCAGTTTCGTTGTTCTGTATGGGACAATGGCAAGAAAGATTATCGTATCATCTAGTTACTTATCTCCTTGGCTCGGGGGTCACATAACTCCAGACCCTCCAACACTTCTCAGATGGAAACAGTTACATCCTAAGGAAAAGCAGGACATTCTAGGATCAAATCAGAAACCGGGACTGCTTCTGTAAATCCAGGACTGTCCCTGGAAAAGAGGAGTCTGAATTCTCTGTGCTGCCTAAAGCAGTCCTTCCTTTTGTCTGCCCGGAGACTTCCAAACATTCACCTTCACTGGAGGCTCTCCTTGGAAGGGGGTACAAGAGAGGAACAAAAACTTCTCCCTGTTAATTTTATCCACGCTGTGCATCATTTTGTGCCCATTTCCCATGATCAGCTTCCTGGAGACCCCTTGACTGCCCACTGTTGAAGGCAGGAGACTCAGCCAGATACGACCTGGGCTACAATCCTGCAGGGCTCTATGTTACTCTGCAATGCTTTGGCCCTGTCTCCACCCCCCTCGTCCGTCCCAGACACGGAGGTCCAGCTCCGAGGGCCTTCTGGCCGTTCCATCACTGCAAAAAGTGAGATTAGAGGGAGCCAGGCAGAGGGCCTTCTCAGTGCTGCCCAGAGTGGCCAGGCCAACCCAGTCAGATGGACAGGGTATGAAAAATAAATACAGTGGTACCTTGGGTTAAGAACTTAATTCATTCTGGAGGTCCGTTCTTAACCTGAAACTGTTCTTAATCTGAAGCACCACTTTAGCTAATGGGGCCTCCTGCTGCTGCCGCGCTGCCGGAACACGATTTCTGTTCTCATCCTGAAGCAAAGTTCTTAACCCGCAGTACTATTTCTAGGTTAGCAGAGTCTGTAACCTGAAGCATCTGCAACCTGAAGCATCTGTAACCTGAAGCGTATGTAACCCGAGGTACCACTGTACACACCTTTCTTGCGGAAATCGCACTCGCTGCCCATCTGCTACCATGGGCAGAGCTGAGGGGGGCAGCTGCCCTCCATTAAATCAAAATCAATGCAAATCTGAGGTTCTGCCCCCCCCCCCTCACAAAAGCCCCCCCCCCCAAAATATATTGGCTATGTCCATGCCCAGTGGCGTGGCGTGGGGGGTGCAAGGGGGGCCGGCCGCACCGGGCGCAACATCTGGGGTTAGGGCAAATCCACGGGTTAGGGGGCGCAAATCCACGGGTTAGGGGGCGCAAAATTACTTGCCTTGCCCCGGGTGCTGACAACCCACGCTACTCCACTGTCCATGCCTGCTACAAAGTTCAAGGCTTTGGCACAACTATATCAAGCTCTAGAGAGCTCAGGAAACAGGATTCTCAAGAGCATGGGTAGGCAAACTAAGGCCCGGGGGCCGGATCCGGCCCAATCGCCTTCTAAATCTGGCCTGTGGATGGTCCGGGAATTAGAATGTTTTTACATGAGTAGAATGTGCCCTTTTATTTAAAATGCATCTCTGAGTTATTTGTGGGGCAAAGGAATTTGTTCATTATTAATTTTTTCAAAATATAGTCCGGCCCCCCACAAGGTCTGAGGGACAGTGGACCGGCCCCCTGCTGAAAAAATTTGCTGACCCCTGCTCAAGAGTTACTCTGGCAGGTGCCTAAAATATCAGGCGCTCTCTCCACAGTAACTCAAAGCAGGGCTTTTGAGGTGACCTTGTCAGCATATATCTGCTCAGAGATCTGCACTGGTTGCCAGTTTGCTACTGGGCCGAGTTTAAGAAAGCCCTTAAAAACTTGGGACCAGTTTTCCTGCGCGATCATCCGACCCCTTACATGCCCTCTCCATAGTTTGGAACCGTGGCATTGGGACGGTTTACAGGTGCCCGCGTAATACCCGTTCCCCTTTTGCAAGAAATCAATCTTTTATCGTGGCAGCATCTACACTCTGGAATTCCCTGCCCTTTGACATCAGCGCAGCACGTATCTTTTTCCCCAGCACCTGCTAAAACATGTTTGTTAGGCAAAGCCAACCTGGACACATCAAATGTTGCTGTATGTTTAAATACATTTTTAGTTTCTTGTTGATTTTATCATTTGAACGTTTAAAGAGTAGTTTTTACTTTATTGTTCTCATTCTCTTTGTAAAGCACTTTGAGGTTTGTTTGTTTGTTTGTTCCCAATTAAGCGGTATATAAATTTTATGAAATAAATATGTAAGTGCTGAGATTTATCAAGGGCCCGCTCTCAGTACTTTCTCTTTCCGGAAAGCCATTTTTGTTTTGACAAGTTTTTCCACCTTACGAAAATGTGCACCTGCTGTTTATTTTAAAACAATCTTTGTTTGTACTTTGTGTCATTTCTTAAAAAACCCCTATTCTTAGCAGGTTTTAGGGCAAGTCTGCAATTCGCCATGAGACATCCCAAACTCGTACAGTTCCAGACGCAGTTACAGATAGGTAGCCGTGTTGGTCTGCCATAGTCAAAACAAAAAAATTTTTTTCTTTCCAGTAGCACCTTAAAGACCAACTAAGTTAGTTCTTGGTATGAGCTTTCGTGTGCATGCACACTTCTTCAGTTCCAGACGCATTACTGATGCGATGAAAGGTTGTAGATGTGGGGGGGAAAGTACGCTTCACGGTGGTCGTGGAATCGCTTTAAATTTTTCAAAAATATCACTCTTGTCATTGCAAGGACAAGAGAATGGAGGCATCGCAAAAACTTTGCAGACCATGACTTTAGGAACAGCAGAAGCAGTTGGGAAGAGAGGAGTTCAGGGATATTTTAAAAAATAATTTTGCAAATTGTGTGTCCTTGTTTCTCAATCTGACCCTTTCCCATGGTTTGTATGTTTTGTGGTATTTTATGCATTGTGACTTGCTATTATTTTTATTGATTAAAGTTTGGTAAATTCTTTATTGTAATTGTTAGGTGTAAACTGTTTAATGATTATTTGCTGATATTTAATTTTACCATTTACTATTATATTACAATGAATTATTGAATATTGCTTTATTTGATATGTTGTTTATTTTAAAGTTATGTTTTCATTGTGACTTTTTTGTATTGGCTCAGATCGTTATTAGGTGTGTGATCTTGGCTGTCTATTTTGTTGTTTCTTCAGCTTGCAAATTTTCTTTTTATTTATTAAATCTGTATACCACCATTTATCTGCAGATCTCATGGCAGTTAAAAAAAAATACAATGTAAAAACCACAGTGTGAGTCAAAAACTCAGTTTCTATACTGTATTTTAGAAAAATATGACACCTTTTGAAAGATAGAAATAGTGTGTGTACTCAGATGCCCGACTTGTGTATAGAAAGGCAGTACACAAATTAAAAGTGAAATGAAATAGTAATTGCAACTCAGTGAAAAACAACCCAAAATCTGACACGGGATGCTTGGTGCCACTCACCTTGGAAGAATGGAGAGAATTACATGAAAATTTAAGATATTGGCAAGGACTAGAACCTCTTTTTTATTATTTGACATTTCTCCATAACATATACTGTATAGTGGAAGCATCATTTGGAAGACAAACCACATCTCAAGCCTGGCAAATCTGGATCTCTACTTGATCATCAGATAACGCCAATATTATTTACTTGGACTTGCTATTTTAGCTCCCGTGCAACTGTGCTCATTCGACACACCTGTTTTAAAGTTTTGCTCCTCATCTTTCAGTTTGCATCTGTGGTTACAACTGCTCTTTTTGTTTTATATACGTTATAAAATGAAATAAAAAATCCTTATGAAGGAAAAGCAGATTGCAATGCTGAGTTGCTATTTAAAACTTCCCACGAATCCCCAAGAATCCTCCCCTTTTTTTGTTAAAGAGAGTGGGATTAGATTTTAGAAAGGAGACCCAAGCTTAACAACTGAGTCTACCTCCTCTAGGGAAAGATGGAGGAGATTGGGAGAATTAATATGTTTAATCTTCCCTCACCCCCATTAAGCAGAAGGCCGGATCACTTATCTAACATCCTTTAATTTCCCCGTTTTGTCCTTGCAAGAAGAATTTGGAGAGATGGCTTTGTGGTGGGACCAGTCTAGATAACTCTCTTGTGCCTCCCATGCCTGACACCATAAATAAGAACAGCACAACACCTCCATTTCAGAAGGAAATTCAGAGCCCCTGTCTGCAAATTGGGGTTACCACACCAGGTGCGAGGAACATGTAACTCCGAAAGGTTATTTTGCTTTTCGTCTTTCGATTTGCACCTGCTCTCGCTTGCTTTCCTTTCCCCTCCCATTCCGTTTTCCTTTAGTGCCACAACTATCAAGAGGACAAGGCTTCCCGCAGAAACGGTGCAAAGATCTGAATCTCTCTACAGCACCCAGCAAATCTCCAGCACTTTATAAATAATGATAATGATGATCGTATATATATATGCAATCATAGAATTACAGAATTATAGAGTTGGAAGGGACTCCAAGGGTCATCTAATCCACCCCCCCCCCCGGAATGCAGGAATCCCAGGTTCGACCCCAAGTTGAACTCCTATTCTGAAACTCCAGAGAGCCACTTCCAGCGAGTGTAGACAATACCGAGGTGCATCAGGAGGACCCGTTTCCTGCAAGGATGGCAGGCGTGGAGACCTCTGAGCATGTGCAGAGCGCCTTCCCAGCCTTCCAGGTGTCCCCCACCCCAACCAACACACCTTTCTCTCTAAGCTTCGCCAGCCCATTCATTCTTCGGAGTCCTCGCCTCCCCTGGGGCTTACCTGACGCACCTGTGCTCAGGTGTGCGGTCCTGCTATCCCTCTGCCGGGGGGAAAGCCGAGCTCTCCGCTTCAGTAGCAGATCCTCTGCCCCGGCGCCGCTGCCCGGAGGGGTCCTCCTCTTGCAAACAGCATTGCATGAATTGCAAAAACTGAAATATGATGAGTGCTGTTGCAAAGCGTCCTTGCCCAACGCTCGCCCGCAACAATCCGCGCCTGACTCGCCTCCCGCATCGGGGCTCGGAATGGGAAGGCTCCTCTTCTGCATAGCCGCGCCCCCCTCGCTCCTGATTGGGCCGGATTCGGCCGGGTCGTTTGCATATGCAGGCTCGATTGGCTGACAGAGGGAAAGGGGTGGGGTGGGCAGAAAGGTACACAGTCACCTCCGCGCAAGCCCCGCCCTCAGAACGCCTGCTGGCCCCGCCCACCACGTGGTTTCAGACACGCTTCTGAAACGCCGCTTTCACACGTGAGTCAGACACGCGGTGCGCTTAAAGATGTTTCCTTTGTAAAGCAAAGAGAGAGGGCAGCAATCACTGCGTTTCAAGATTTGTATTCTGTGTTTTCTGATTTGTATTTGGGTTTTTGTTTTTTAAATTTGAATTGTATTTTATTCTTTGCGTACACCACGCAGAAAACTTGGTTGGATGCCGTGGGGGGGTATGCGAATTGAATTAATGGAATAAATAGGTAAATGGAACACTTGGGATAGTCAGTCAGTAGAGCATGAGACTCTTAATCTCAGGGTCGTGGGTTGGGCAAAAGACTCCTGCATTTCAGGGGGCTGGACTAGATGGCCCCTGTGGTCCCTTCCAACTCAGCTCCACTCAGAATGGACCCTTTGAAATTAAGGTAGCTGTGCCATTGATTTCAGAGTATGGTGGGTGCAGCTTACAGAGTTACACTGATAACAGGTAGCTAAGAACTTGGCTCTGAACTTGCTTATTTCTTTCTCCCTCCCAATCCGTTTTCCTTTTGTGCCGTTATCTTTTCAGCTTGTCATTTGCAAGCCTGAGGGGAGGGTGCCTTGTTGTGGTTTTTAGCCAGAGTGGCATTAAAAATCATTTAAACCGACAAATTTCTCTGCACTTGGAGGAGCTTACAAAGAAAAGCCAACAGGAGAAAAATCAGGCAAATGTAGACAAACTGCCTCCCTTTAAAAGACTGGGTGCAGTTGGCAAGGAGGACAATGAGGCAATGTCACACACAGACATGTGTGGTTGTCTCCCTTAAGGAGTCAAGCACTCTTTGCGTTCTCAGAGACACACGCCTCAAGGCACCAGAAATGCGGAAAACGAAAATCTGAAGCCCTGCAGGAGATTCTGCCCCAGAGTAAGAACATAACAGGAATGTGCCGGATCAGGGCAAAGAGATGCCTAGGCATCATGGCTGAAAGCTATTGGCAACCTCTTCCTCTTCCATGAATTTCTCTAATCCTCTTTCATGCCATCTAGGGTGGCTTCCATCGCTGCTTCCAGTGGCAGTGAGTTCCATAGTATAACTATGCAGTGTGTGAAGGGTATTTCTTGGACCCTTGGTATTACCCCCCCCCCTCAAGCTGCTGATTTAGTACAAGTGACAGGATTCCCCACTTCTCATTTTGTAGACATACACTAGTACAAATTTGCAGCCCCATTTTAGCTCTTTAAAATCTGGTCCGAATTTGCTGAGCTCATGCTTGAAAGGCCTGCAATCTTATAAAACAGGGACAACTGTGTCCTAGGCGGATTAATCCAGAATAAAGATTGCCCCATTTCCCCCATGCTTCACTTCTAACAACCTCATGCTGGAACTCCAAATTGACACACATGGATAGCTCAACTGGGTAGAGCACGAGACTCTTAATCTTAGAGTTGTGGGTTCAAGCCCCACATTGGCCAAAAGATTGCTGCATTGCAGGGGGCTGGACTAGAAGGCCCTTGGGGGTCCCAACTCCGCAATTCTATAATTCTCTGATTTTAACAGTGTCTGTGCAAGACTAGAGAGCTTGCTCCTCTTTCCATCGTGCACCTCGCACGGCAAACCTCTCTCTCTCTCTCTGATAAGAGAGGTCTCTCTGGTTGCTGAATCCCCCATCCTTAGAGAACGAGAGACAGCCAGAGAGTCCCCAGAGAAAGTTTTGTGTTTACAAGCGCTGGAGGGGAAACTGATGCAACCCAGAGCCTCCGGTTACATGCGCCCGGTTGGCAGGAGGCCAGGAGAGTAGGAGGGAGTGTAGCGGAGATGTAGCAGCCCAGGAAAGGGCTGATCTGGTACCCTGCGTCCTTCGAAAGAGAGATGATGAGCTTGTTCCTTTCTCTCCTTTTTCAGTACTCCCTTTCCTCTTAAAGCAGTGCTTTTTTTCTGGGGGGGAAAGGTGGGAGAACTCACCACAAAGTTTCTTTTTTTCTTTGTTCACTGCGGGCCCAGTCGCAGTGTCACACACACAAACACACCTGCAGCGGCTAAGTGTAAGATGTGATTAATAAACTCAAGCCAACAAAGATCTGGATTAGAAATGGCCGCAACTTTATTGATCACGGATATAGGTGGGTTTTGCACTCAGGCATTTGGTGTACATTGAACGCTTGGGTTGTGAATGTGATCCGTGCGGGAAGCACGCTCGCAACCCGCAGCGTCCGCAACCCGCAGCACCACGTCTGCACACGCGCGGGTTGCGAATCGGCGCTTCTGCTCATGTGCAAAGAACGATTTAGTGCTTTGCGCATGCACAAGCGCCGAAACCCGGAAGTAACCCGTTCCGGTACTTCTGGGTTCGGCGTGGTGCACAACCCGAAATCGCACAACCTGAAGCGTCTGTAACCCAAGGTATGACTGTATATCCATCCTACCCCCCAGACTATCAATCACAGGGGTTGGCAACCTAAGGCCTGGGGGCTGGATGCAGCCCAATCGCCTTCTCAATCTGGCCCGCGGATGGTCCGGGAATCAATGTGTTTTTACATGAGTAGAATGTGTCCATTTATTTAAAATGCATCTCTGGGTTATTTGTGGGGCATAGGAATTTGTTCATTCCCCCCCCCCAAAAAAAAATATAGTCCGGCCCCCCACATGGTCTGAGGGACGGTGGACCGGCCCACAGCTGAAAAAGGTTGCCTACCTACCTACCTATCATCTATCTATCTCTATCATCTATCTCTATCATCTATCTATCTAATCTATCTATCTCTATAATTTTTTAAAAGGTAATGGAACTCAGTCCTGCTTTTAAGTATTTTATGACGGACACTGGAAGGTAAAATGAAACCAATCAAACATTATGACAGAAAGGGGGGTTTTAATGCAAAACAAAACAAAACAAAAACTTAAGAGGAGCCTCCTGGATCAGGCCGAAAGGTGCCATCTCGTCCAGCATCCTCTTCAACGGGAAACCCACAAGCAGGATCAGAGCGCAAGAGCCCTTCTTCCAGCAACAGAGATTTAGAAGCCTTTATACTGCCTCTGATCATAAAGGCAGAGCAGAGCCATCAAGGCCAGCAGCCACCAATAGGTCTGGATAGCTCAGTTGGTTAGAGTGTGGTGCTGATAATGCCAAGGTTGCAGGTTCGATCCCCGTATGGGATGATAGCTGCATATTCCTGCATTGCACGGGGTTGGGCTGGATGACCCTCAGGGTCCCTTCCAACTTGACATTTCTCTGATTCCTCCGCTAACTTGCCCAGTCCTCTTTCAAAGCCATTTAAGCTGGTTTGCCATTTTTGTCTCCTGTGGGAGGGAGTTCTGTAGTTTTAACTCTGCACTTCATGAATCTGTATATATAATCTGTCCCGAATCATCAGACATTGAGCTTAATGGGACGTCTACAAGTTCTAATGTTATGAGAGAGGGAGAAAAACTTGCAGAACTTCTATAAACTGTAAAAAAAATTTAGAAATATTGGTGTGGTACAGAGAAAGTGAACAGCAAAGAGTCCCGCCCCCCATGCACTTTCTCCATTCCATGCATATTTAAAAAAAATTCTATCATGTCCTCTCTTCCTCACCTTTTCTCTAAAGTAAAGAGCCCCACATGCTGCAGCTTTTCCTCACAGCAGGAGTCAATTTTGGGTGTTTTTCTGAACCTTTTCCAACCCTACAACATCGGTTTTTTGAGATGTGGCCAGAGCAGATCCCTCTATGGGCTTCAGCTGTGCAAACCTAGGCCCCCCTAATTCTGGCTTGGGATTAGGCAGCTGTGAAGATTCAATTCCATTAGCCCTTTCTTCACCTGCATAAGGACTGGACCTGTGGGCTCTGCACACACTTCCATTGACTGATGGTTTGGGAAGCAGTGTACAGTGGTAAAGGTAAAGGGACCCCTGACCGTTAGGTCTAGTCGTGACCGACTCTGGGGTTGGGGCACTCATCTCGCTTTATTGGCCGAGGGATCCGGCATACAGCTTCCGGGTCATGTGGCCAGCATGACTAAGCCGCTTCTGGCGAACCAGAGCAGCGCACGGAAATGCCGTTTACCTTCCTGCCGGAGTGGTACCTATTCATCTACTTGCACTTTGCCGTGCTTTAGAACTGCTAGGTGGGCAGGAGCAGGGACCGAGCAACGGGAGCTCACCTCATCATGGGGATTCGAACCACTGACCTTCTGATCGGCAAGTCTTAGGCTCTGTGGTTTAAACCACAGTGCCACCCGCGTCCCATTGTACAGTGGTACCTCGGGTTAAAAACTTAATTCGTTCTGGAGGTCCGTTCTTAACCTGAAACTGTTCTTAACCTGAGGTACCACTTTAGCTAATGGGGCCTCCCGCTGCCGCCGCACGATTTCTGTTCTCATCCTGAAGCAAAGTTCTTAACCCGAGGTAATAGTTCTGGGTTAGCGGAGTCAGTAATCTGAAGCGTCTATAACCCGAGGTACCACTGTACACATGATGTTGGCCACAGTCGTTCTCTATCCTCAGGACCAGTTTACTTGCAAAGTAAACTGATTTTTTTTTGGGGGGGGGGAGGTCCAGAAGAAACACATCTGCACACTGTTTTTGGGGAGCAGGGTCTGCAGAGGACAAATGCATCAGAAATGATTCTCCCCCCATCATCTCTGGGAGCAATTAAGATTAGCAATTAAACCATTAGGATTAGTTCATTAACACCCCTTTTAATTGCCTGCCCCTCTCTGCAGAATTGGAAGATTTAACCACAGTCCCTAGAAAGATGCATGTTTACTGCCTCAGAGGGCACCCCATGTTGAAGCATCCTCAGTTCAAGGCAGAACATGGTTGGCATCTGTCTGTCTCCCCGGGGTGCAAGCCTGGGCCGTGGGTCTGGGGGTCCTGGGCTGCCCAGGTGACAAGACCTCCCTCTTGGCCTCTCTGAGGGGGTCCAAAGGAAAGCAGAGCAAGATGTTTGGCACCAGCTGGGCTGCAGGAGTTGCCAGAAGGAGGCTTGCAAGGCGCCATCCAACCGCCTTAGGGACTTGTGAATTTGTGTAGGAATTACTCCTGAGCCTTTATCTTCTCCCAAAGATATCCTGCAAGGCAGTGGAGATTTAGGATCAGAGTTTCCTTCTCGCAGATGGACTCCCTTTCCAGGTGGATGAGAACCCGTCTGCCCCTCACTTCCCTCTGCAGCCTTCTTGACCGTTGGACCCCCTCTTGACCTCATCCACTCTGTCCGCCAGAGCCTGACTTTGCAGGCAGGGATGTCCCTAAGTCACCAAGGATTTGAGCTGCCCTCACCTGGTTTAGCCGGCCAGTCAAAGCCATTATGTATGCTAACATGCCCTCCAACATTTCTCCAGTGAAAAGAGGGATGTCCTATATAATAATAATAATAATAATAATAATAATAATAGCAATTATATTATTTATACCCCACCCATCTGACATTAAACCCTAAAAACTTCCCTATGCAGGGCTGCCTTCCAGTGTCCTTGGCTCAGGGGTCACAAAACTCCCCACCCTACAACATTTCTCCGATGAAAACAGGGACGTCCTAAGGAAAAGCGGGACATTATGGGATCAAATCAGAAGCCAGGACGGCTTCTGTAAATCCTGGACTGTCCCTGGAAAATAGGGTCACTTGGAGGGTCTGCAATTCAAGAGACAAAATGCAGGCATTGATTCCTGACACCGCCAAATAGAGACTGGGTGTGCCCCCCCCCCCATTGGAAACCTTTGAGAGCTGCTGCCAGTCTGTGTGGACAGTACTGAGTTCCATGGACCAGCTGTATTCGACTATGTAGAAGGCAACTTCCTGTTTAAAATAAGCACTTAAAATCATGAGGACTAGAACAGTTCGCAAACTTCATCTGGTGCAGAATTCAGCAGCCAGGTTGCTCACCAGAGCAAGACTGTTTGAGCATATTGCACCGATCCTGGTCCAACTGCACTGGCTGCCAATTAGTTTCCGGGCCCAATTAAAAGTGCTGGTTTTGACCTATAAAGCCTTAAATGGCTCAGGAGCGCAATACCTCAAGGACTGCCTATTTCCATATGAACCCACCTGGACCCTGAGATCATCTTCTAAGACCCTCCTTCATGTGCCTCCTCCTCAAGAGGTCAAGAGGGTGGCAACACGAGAACAGGGCCTTCTCTGCAGTGGCTCCCCATTCATGGAATGCTCTCCCCAGGGCGCAATATTGAGGTAGATGGTCTCTTATCTTCTTTTCCTCCAGGTTCTTGGCCAATTCTTGCATTGCAGGTGGTTGGGAAAAATGACCCTCACGGTCCCTTCCAACTCTATGATTCTAAGATTCTTTAATATGCCAGTATTGTGAATGATCTACTACTGATTATCTTAAAAACCAACCGTAGGGATTCTCATCTGGAATATTTCTGATCTTAAAAGTTCTGACTGTTTCTTCCTGCTGAGTTTGCTGCGTCTTTCTCTGCCGTTGACTCTAGAGAAGGCCTGGCGCCCTCTTCAGGCGCTATAATTCACTCATCGTAACCTCGCGTCATACATGTAAAGCACAAAGATTCCTGGCAATCATCGTTTGTTAAGGGTGCTGGGAGTTGCAGCTCTCTGAGGGGGTAAACTACAGTTCCCAGGATTCCTTGGGGGGGGGAGAGATGTACTTAAAATGTGTTTTTAAGAGCCTCCAATCCTTTTCAGAGTGAAGGACAGCTCACTCGGTAGAGCATGAGGCTCTTGTTCTCACGGCCACGGGTTCGAGCCCCATGTCGGGCAAGATTCCTGCACTGGAGGGGGCTGGACTGGATGACCCTCAGGGTCCCTTCCCGCTCTATGTTTCTGTGATTCCACATCTTGAGGCAAAACGTTTCATAGGCTATGTGCTCTGCAAAGAAAGGCATCATCTTTGTTTGGGTCTGAGTCTTCTGTCAACCCATTTCACTGGAGGGTGGACTGAGTTCAGGCTACATGTCATAAAACATAATTTTCTATGTTCTCAATTTGACCCTTTTCCATGGTTTTGTATGTATTTTATGCATTGTGACTTGCAGTTATTTTTACTTATCATAGTTCAGTAATTATTTATTGTAATTGCTAAGAGTGAATTTCTGATTAATTGTTATTTGCTGTTGTTTTGAGAGTCCATTTCATTGTGTGCTACTATATTCTAATAGATCATTGAATATTACTTTATTTGATATAAGTCGGTCCAATTTCAAGTTATGTTTTATCATGACATTTTGTATTGGATCAGGTTATTATAAGACGTGTGTTCTTTGTTGTCTATTTTGTTGCTGTAAAGTGAAATGAAATGTCAAAAAGCGATAAAAAGTACTAAGTGTACGTTGAAAGGGGAAATGGCCCCCTGCCATGGCCCTGCCAAACAGGTGGCGCAGGTTTCTGTGGCGCTCTTTGCAAGCCTACTGGACCTGTTGAAATGGGCAGAGAAATGGTCACAAATCCTCTTTTCCGAGCCCGATTCAGGCCTCTTCAGAGCATCATCTCTGATCCTGGCCGGCCACTGCATCCCTGGCGACGTGGGACCTGGAAAATCCCAGGGGCTGCATGGCATCAGGAGCCCAGACGGCCTGTCCTGCCAAAGTCAACAATCCCTTCCCCGCAAAATTAGAGGCTGGCTCCCATTTCCCCCCAACAGAGCTCTGTGGCGGAAGAAGCCACCCACGGAAAGCAGGCCTGGCCGCTGACCCTTCCGTCTGGGTCGGACGCTCACGGGCTTCTCTCCCACGCTGGGGAGAAAGGCTCTTTTGGGCACGGCCTTCAGATGGCAGCACACGAAAGCTTATACCAAGAACAAACGTAGTTGCGCGCTCTCTCTCTCTCTCTCTCTCTCTCTCTTTTATTAAAGATTTTCTTGATTTACAAAAGTGTGTGCAATGTCTCTCTCTCGTATTTTTTCTTTTCCATGTAACATTTTTACAAATCAGCTTCATTTGTTTAGACATTAGGAAGAAAAGGGGGGGAGATGGGGGGGGGTTGGGTGGCAATGTTTCTATTTTACTTAATATATGTGGGGTTTGGTGTCAGCGTCGCTTGTGCACGTTCTCTGCTGTTCACTTGTGTTCCTTTGGTGGTGAGAGAGGTTGGGGTTGGCCTAGGCCAGGCATCCCATCCCCAGATTTGGCCCTCCAGATGTTTTGGGACTACAACTCCCATCCCTAGCTAACAGGACCAGTGGTCAGGGATGATGGGAGTTGTAGTCCCAAAACATCTGGAGGGCCGAGTTTGGGGGTGCCTGGCCTAGGGTGTGGTTATTCATTTGTGGTTGGCTGTGGTGGTCTTTGTTTTTGTGTGTGAGTGAGGTGGGCGGGTGTTTTGGAACAGATTAGCCATATTTGTATGCTGTTGGTGGATTTTTGTCAATGTCTTGTTGGGCTGTGTGTGTGATAAAGGGGAGCCATACTGGGGTGAAGGCATCTTCTTCTGTTTGTCCCCGTGTCAGTTTCAGTTTATTGGTTATTTTTTCTAGTAGGGCTGTTTCCCATACTATTTGGTACCATTGGTCCATGCTTACTCCTGACAGGTCTCTCCAGTGTCTGGTTATGGTGTTTCTGGCTGCTGAAAGTAGGTGGGTTATGAGTTCTTTGTGGTGTAAATGGGCGTTGTTGCCTTGGAAGATGTTTAGTAAGGCCAATTCTGGGGTGATTTCTAATACTAGCTTGGTTATTTTACATATTTCTCGTATGGCTGTTGTCCAGAATAGTTGGATTTTGGGGCACTCCCACCACATGTGGAGGTATGTGCCTGTGGAGTTGCACCCTCTCCAGCATTTTGGTGAGGTTACTGGGCATATTAGCATATTAGCACTATATTAGCACTAGTTTTCCCATAGTTGGTCTCTAGGGTGCTACTGGACAGGGTTGGTTTTTTTAATATATATATATTTAGACTGTGTCAGACTAACACGGCTGCTACCACCTGAATCTATGCATCTGGCTGGCAGGCTCTTGCCCTGTTTCAGGGAGAGGAAAAGGCAGAATCATAGAATTGTGGAGTTGGAAGGGACCCTGGGGGTCATCTAGTCCAACCCCTGCAAGGCAGGAATCTTTTCCCCAACTTGGTTTGCCGTCTGGTTAAGAGGTCTGCCAGCTGCTTGGGACCAGTGTTGCCCTGGGCCTTGGGTGCCAGTCGCTGAGTCTCAGCCTAACTTTCCTCACAGGGTTGTTGTTTCTTTAGGCATTTTCAAATTTTCACAAACAACTCCAGAAGGAACAGGGATAACAGCTGGAGGAAATTAAAACAAAACTGTAAGAGGCAGGCAGAATGAGTGGTTGCACAGGTGTTGAAATGACAAAAAGTCCATAATATCAGCGTTACCAAGTCTAGTTCCAGGTTTGCCAGAAAATCATGGTGTATGTCAATTTCAAGGCGCTAGTCCCTAATCCGCGGAAGCAGCGAAGGCGGCGCTGCGACGGGCGATCGCGGGCGGCGGCGATGGCTCCAGCGCCTCCATCCTCCGCTGCAGTAGCCCCCCCCGGCTCCCGATCTCTGCTCTCCCTCCCCGATGCAGCTGACAAATGTCAAGGCGCTAGTCCCTAAGGTGGGGGGAAGAAAATCAGAGCCGCCGCCCTCCAAGCGCCCCCTTTCCTGGCTCCTGGCTCCGCTGCAGCTGACCAGTTTCAAGGCGCTAGTCCCTTAGGCGGGCGAGCTGGGCAGGCGGCGGCGCGCCCGGCGAGCGGGGGGCGGCAGGATGGGACCACCCCTTCGAGGCGCCTCCCCGCTCGCTCTCTCGCTCCCTCTCTCTCGCCTCCGCCTCCCGAGCGCTGCCTCGACGGCGCCCAGGGACCTTCTCCCGTCTCGGCTCTCGCCGCGGCCCCGATCCGGCCCCATGCCGGCGCCCCCGCCTTCCCCCTACGGGCCCCGCGCCCTGGCCGCCCTGCTGCTCTTCGGCACCGTCTCGGGCCTGACGGCCGTCCTGGCCTCCCTGCTCATCTTCCAGGTCCAGGCGGGCGGGCGGGCCGGGGCGGCGGGCGCGGCGGCGGGTCTCCCCGAGGGGGCGCGCCGGGTGCTGCTGCCGCTCTCGGCGGTGCTGGCCTCGCTCTGCCTGGTGCTGAGCCTCAGCTGCCTCCTGCTCAGCCTCCTGCACGGCTACTGCGGCGCCGAGCGGTGCGCGCCCACGGGGGGCGCCCTGGGGCCCGACAGGTGCGTCATGGCCGGGACAAGAGGGCCGGGGGCTCCCGGGGGGCGCGCCGGGGGGGGACGTCGATCTGAAGTTGGCCTCTTTGGGCGGGAGGGGGCTCTTAAGCCGGCTCTAACAATAATAATAATTTATTATTTGTACCCCGCGCATCTGGGCAACTTCCAACAAAATATTAAAATACAATAACCTGTTAAACATTAAAAGCTTCCCTAAACAGGGCTGCCCTCAGGTGTCTTCTAAAAGTCTGGTAGTTCTTGTTCTCTTTGACATCTGCTGGGAGGGCGTTCCATATGGCGGGCGCCACCACCGAGAAGGCCCTCTGCCTGGTTCCCTGTAACTTGGCTTCTCGCAGCGAGGGAACTGCCAGAAGGCCCTCGGCGCCGGACCTCAGTGTCTGGGCAGAACGGTGGGGGTGGAGACGCTCCTTCAGGGATACTGGGCCGTTTAGGGCTTTCAAGGTCAGCATCAAAACTTTGAATTGTGCTTGGAAATGTACTGGGAGCCAATGTAGGTCTTTCAGGTCCCGTGTTATGTGGTCTCAGCGGCCGCTCCCAGTCCCCAGTCTGGCTGCCGCATTCTGGATTAGTTGTGGTTTCCGGGTCACCTTCAAAGGTAGTCCCACGTAGAGCGCATTGCAGTAGTCCAAGCAGGAGAAAACCAGAGCATGCACCACTCTGGCGAGACAGTCCGCGGGCAGGTAGGGTCTCACCTGGCATAGACACAGAACTGACCTGCACCTCCATGGACAGCTGTGAGTCCAAAATGACTCCCAGGCTGTGCACCTGGTCCTTCAGGGGCACAGTTACCCCACGAAGGACCAGGGAGTCCCCCACACCTGCCCGCCTCCTGTCCCCCAAGAACAGTACTTCTGTCTTGTCAGGATTCAATCTCAATCTGTTGCTTTCCTATCCTGAGGTGCTTTGGAAGAAAAGCGAGATACAACCATAGAATGGCAGAGTTGGAAGGGACCATGAGGGTCATCTAGTCCAACCCGCTGTGAGGCAGAAATCTTTCGTCCAGCGTGGAGCTTGAACCCACAACCCTGAGATTAAGGGGTCTCGGGCTCTACCAGTATGTATGAGCTATAAATGAAATCCGCCCACCCATCCAAGGAACTCCCCGTAATTAACTCGCCATGGGCTTCCGGGGTCTTGTTGCGCCCGAGTTTATTACAGGTCTTCCAGAAGAAAGGCCTTCTTCTGAACACGCGACCCAGAGGCCGGGGTCTGGCTCACCTTCGTCAAAGGTGGCTGTTCATGCTCCCGCCTCTCCTTGCCCCTTGCAGCCCTCCTCCAAATCATTAACCAAAGGCATGTCCAAATTGTCTCCGAACACGAAAGAAACGACGGCATCCGCCATGCATTACATGCGTTAGCACGGCTCAGAAACGACACGCTGGGATGTCAGAAGGTCAGGGTTAAATTGCTGGAAGCAGAAGGCAGGGAGCAAGTTGGCTGAACTGGCGCCACAACTGCAGGTGTTTAAGATTCAAGCGGGCATTGCCCTGGCACTTCCCTGAAGGTCATCATAAGGTCCAGAAACTTGGATTTCTAAACACACACACATCCAGTCATAATGCCTAGACCCAGAAACATAGAATCATAGAATTGTAGAGTTGGAAGGGATCCTGAGGGTCATCCAGTCCAACCCCCTGCAAGGCAGGAATATTCTGCCCAACCTGGGGCTCAAACCCATGACCCAGAGATTAAGAGTCTCATGCCAGATTAATTGTTATTTTAAATTTTACAAAATGTACGTACTTTTTGATTGTAAGCTAACCTCTGGTTCACAGGGATGTAGAGCAATTCATTGAAATTAACAGGTATTTTTAAATATTCAAAGGATAAAAATCAATATAGATTCATAGCAGGGACCTCGGGGGTCATCTAGTCCAACCCCTGCAATGCAGGAATCTTTTTGCCCAACACAGGGCCCAAACTCACAGCCCTGGGATTAAGAGTCTCATGCACTACCGACTGAGCTGTCCTAGGAGCATGAGACACATCAATGCATGTCCAACTTGGTTTTTTAAACACACAGACACCCACAGTCATAGGGACTAGAAACTTTTCATGCATGTCCAGTGTCATGAGGTCTAGAAACATGTTTTAAACACATACACACACTCCTAAGTTCTACAAACTTTCACAGACCTTCAAAGTGCCCCTATTTTCCAGGGACTTACAGAAGCCATTCCGGTTTCTGATTTAATCCCGGAATGTCCCGCTTCACCTTAGGACACCCTATTTTCATCAGAGAAATGTTGGAGGGCTGGAGTTATATGACCTCCCCAAGCCAAGGAGATAAGTAACTAGACAACCTTTGGAAGACATCTGAAGACAGTCCTGTAGAGGGAAGTTGTTTAATGTTTAATGTTTGATGTTTTATTATGTTTTTATATATGTTGGAACCCACAGAGAGTGGTGGCAGCAAACCAGTTTAGATGGGTAGGGTATAAATAATAAAATTATTATTATTATTATTATTATGCAATAGGATGCCCCTATTTTCATTGCAGAAATATTGGAGGGTATGCTTTCATGAATGTGGTGTAGTGTCATGAGGCCAGAAACATGGGTTTTTAAACATACATACACACACAGGACTAGAAACTTGCATGCACATCTTGTGTCACAACAAGGTCTCGAAACGAGGTTTAAACACTCACACCTCCATAGTGGTAAATACTTAAAAGCCACACAAACCCCAGATTGAAGCAGGCGTTGCCCACATATTCAGGCATGTCTGTGATCAAAAGATCCAGAAACATGGTTTTTCTTAAAAGCATTCGCGCACACAGCCAGATTCAAGCTAGCATTGCCCACACATTTTCAAGCACACTGTAAGGTCCAGAAGTTGAACCAGACTGAAGCGGGCACTGCAATGTCGAGTACAGTCAATAAGACCTAGAAACGTAGGGATTTTTTTGCCTTTTAAAAAATAAATAAGAGCCATAGCTGGTGAACCATCCATAATTGAAAAATACTGGAGCACTTTCAGGCACACCTGTCATGTGGTCTAGAAACTTGGTTTTTTAAAAACAGCAACAACGCATTTGCAGGAAGGACAGATTTGACAGCCGCTGCTGCAATTTCTGGACTTAATCAGCCATTGCATGATACTGGCTTTTACGTTACTCCGCAGAGTGCTGGGGCCCCCATCCGCACCCGTCCAAAAATTCCTGCCGTATGAGAAACTCTGCTCATTATCCTTCCAACTCACGTCCGCCAACTTTTCCCACATTGCCGCTGTCATTCTGAATTACCACTTTGAGGTTTTCTTTTCTGAGATTCCCCCCTCCCCTCCATGCTTTCTCTCCCTGTTTCATTTTCCTTTTTTTTCTCAGAGTTTTGCAAACAAAGTCTGTCCAGGCCTGCAGCGAACCCCCCTCCTTTTTTCGGAAAGTAGGGGACGGTCAAAACAAAGCTCTCTCTATTCTTGGGGACAATGGCAGGCGAGGAAGGAGCAGGGAGGGCGTCCAATATTTTCTCTCTGTTCCCAAGACACCGTCCCTTTGCAACATTGCGTTTTTACAAAACACCATCCATTCACGTGGGGGCATCTGTTGTCCCCCCCATCCTCATCTCCACAGTTACCGATTGAGGTGCAAATATTTGATTTATTCTTGGGGGGCACTGGGGGTTAAAACCACCCTCCTTCCAGAAAAAAACCCCATGTCCTGCGGAAACACTTTTAGGACAAATATTTCTCGAAGCTTTAGCATGAAGCAGAGAAGAAAGGGGTCTTACTCAAAGGAGACGCGTTGAAATCCAACATTTGCCAGGCCTGTTGAGTTTGGCAGATCTGCTCGGTGGTCTAAGAAGAGCACTGCCGGGTCAGAGGGAGGGAGAAGGAACGAGAGGCTACAAAGGATTTGGGAAGGGGCAACACACAGAGCACACCATGCATTAGAATCATAGGGATGGGACCCCTAAGGCTTATCTAGTCCAACCCTTCAATGCAGGAATCCCATCTAAAGAACCCACTGCTTAGCTCGGTGCAGTGTGTAATCTCTTTGGGGCAGAGACCACCACCCCCTGCTTTGCTGATGTAACTCCCTAAAGCTCGAGGTGATATCATGGAGGCATTGCATATAAATATGTGAATGAATTAACCACAGGTTTCTGTTCCTTCCTCCTGCCGCAGGGGCGACTGGTTCCTCGTGGACAGCCGGAAGGTGCGTCACGTGGCCGTGGGCCTGTTTTGCTGCGGGGTCTCAGCCTACCTGGCAGGTGAGTGGCTCCTCCCCCTGCCCACTCCTTTGACTAGCTCTTGCCCACCCTCTGCTGGTGAGACCAGTGCAAAAGTGCATTCAAGAAAGATGGCTCTAATTCAGGAACCCTAGAATTGGAAGGGACCCTGAGAGTCATCTAGTCCAACCCCCTGAAATGCAATAATAATAATAATAATAATTTATTATTTGTACCCCACCCATCTGGCTGGGTCTCCCCAGCCACTCTGGGCGGCTTCCAACAAAGATTAAAAATACATTAAAATGTCTCACATTTAAACAGGGCTGCCTTCAGATGTCTTCTAAAATTCAGTTGGTTGTTTATTTCCTTGAAATCTGATGGGAGGGCGTTCCACAGGGCGGGCTGTACAGTTTACTGTACAGACTTCTTCTTTTTTATCACTGATGTATACAGTGGTACCTCGGGTTACATATGCTTCAGGTTACATATCCTTCAGGTTACAGACTCCGCTAACCCAGAAACAGTACCTCGGGTTAAGAACTTTGCTTCAGGATGAGAACAGAAATCACGCGACGGTGGCGCAGCGGCAGCAGGAGGCCCCATTAGCTAAAGTGGTGCTTCAGGTTAAGAACAGTTTCAGGTTAAGAACGGACCTCCGGAACGAATTAAGTTCTTAACCCGAGGTACCACAGTATTAAATTGTGCCCCCTCTCTAATTCTAATGCTTACCTGCCAGAAAACTTGCAGTTTGTTGAAAAAACCACAGTTAAAAGTACTCTGTGGCATCCTGTTCCGTCTGAACAGTCAAATGTTGTTAAAGCAAACCATAGTTTACTGTGCAAGCATTATCTTTTTTATAAAAAAAAAACACTGCTATGGATTTGTTGAAATGGGTTGCCATATTTGAAGAGCAAAAAGAGGACACATTTGTCGACTTTAACTTTGGATTGCTATAACAGCTCTCATTTTACATACCCATGAAAAAGAGGTCGTGTCTATGATATATAGCAACTCTAGTTGAACAAACCACAGTGGCGTCCTGGTCAAACCTGGTTAAAGCAAACCGTGGTTTACTGTGTAGGCATTCTCTTTTTTATCTGTATGAAAAAAACACTGCTGTGGATTAAATTGCATCCTCTCCCCCTCGATTCCAGCTCTCTCCATGTACATGCTGGTGCAGTTTGAGACTGAAACCGGGATCACCAGCGCCTGCGTGCTTTCGTCGGGCATCTTGGTCCTCTTCATCACTGTGACGCATGCCCTGATCCGCGCTGCCAAAGCCACGGGGCTCAGCCAGGGTGAACTCTCACACACCCTCTACGAGAACGACTCGGCCCGGAGCGGGGAGCTGCCCGCTGCCCCCCTCAACAACACCAAGGGCATGCCTGCTCCCCGGCCACGTCCAGAGATTCACCGGGAGTTTTCCTACCCGCCGTTCCTTGAACAGAAGTCCCACCTCACCACACCGGCCAGCAGCAACGTCACCTCCTCGGGGAGCGCCGAGCTAACCCTGGAAAAGGAGTGCTACAGCGCTCCCCGGATGCACCGGACCCTCTCAGTGGAGTCCGGCCTCCTGCAAACCCACGGGAAGCCGTGGAACGGCGTCACACAGGAAATGAGGAATGTGCTCTCCCGCAAAACGGCCGGCACGGGGAAAGATTCGACCTTGGTGTAGAAAACGTGGGTAACCCGTCTCTGCAGAGGTGTATTGGGGAGCCAGCTGGTTCTCTGGAGGCCTCTCAGCTATTAAAGACGTTTACTCTTCCTTATTCCCGCAGCCTGGTTAATTGGCGGAACTCCCTGCCACAATAATAATAATAATAATTGTACCATCTGACCAGGTTGCCCCAGCCACTAGCCACTCTAGGCAGCTTCCAGCATATACAGAAACACAGTAAAACATCAACCACTTACAAACTTCCCTATACAGAGCTGCCTTCAGATGTCGCCTAAAAACTGTATAGTTACTTATCTCCTTGACACCTGAAGGGAGGGTGTGCCACAGGGTGGGCGCCACAACCAAGAAGGCCCTCTGCCTGGTTCCCTGTAGCTTCCCATGTCGCAGTGAGGGAACCACCAGAAGGCCCTCGGAGCTGGACCTCAGCTGGACCGGGCTGAACGATGGGGGTGGAGACGCTCCTTCAGGCATACAGGGATGAGGTTGTTTAAGGCTTTAAAGGTCAGCACCAACACTTTGAATTGTGCTTGGAAACGTACTGGGAGCCAATGTAGATCCTTTAAGGACCAGTGTTGAATGGTCCTGGCAGGTGCTCCCAGTCACCAGTCTGGCTTCCACATTCTAGATTAGTTGTTGTTTCCAATTCACCTTCCAAGGTGGCCCCACGGAGAGCGCATGGCAGTAGTACAAGTGGGAGATAACCAGGGCATGCCCCTCTGGAGAGACAGGGAGCAGGCAGGTAGAGTCTCAGATGGAGCTGGCAGACAGCTGCCTTGGACGTAGAATTGACCTGCGCCTCCATGGGCAGCTGTGAGTCCAAAATGACTCCCAGGCTGCGCACCTGGTCCTTCAGGGGCACAGTTACCCCATTCAGGACCAGGGTGTCCCCCACACCCAGAAACAGAACTTCTGCCTTGTTAGGATTCAACCTCAAGCCGTTAACCACCATCCATCCTCCAATGGCCTCCAGGCATGTGAAAGGGGATTAGGGATTCTGGTGAGGGCAGACGCATTGCATCTTACGCATGATTACACTTGTGCAATTCCTAATCCAGAGCAGGCTGGTTGAAATTGCGCGGGTTAAATTCAAACAAGGTGGAGAGTTTAAAAGCTTATTGCACTGGGACTGCATGGGCTCTGGGAGCATGGAGTATTCCCCCCCCCCCCATTGCGGTATACCCAATTTCCCTTGCACCCGAACCCCCACATAAGATGTGATCTTACTGTATCAGCAAGCCACTGGTAATGGAACCTCCAGTTACAGAGGCTGGAAAGCAGCGTCCAAATTAGCTGTGATTCCCGCATTGCAGGGGTTGGACTAGATGACCCATGGGCCCCCTTCCAAATGCACAATTCTATGATTCTACAGATTTGCTCCCAAGTAATCCCAGGCATCGCCGGCACCTGCTCAGAAAGACTCCCTGCCTGAAACTCTGGGGATCTGCTGCCAATCGGTGTAGACCGTGCTGCGTTACATGGACCAATGGTTCCACCTGGTTTACGGCACCTTCCTGGGCTCTGATTTTAAGTCAGAATCATGAGCAGGGCTTTCTTTCAGGGGGTCCTCAAAAGTAGTTCGTCCTGGCACCTCCTTTGTTGTTGCTAAGAAATGTGGCACTTCCTGTAACAACTTCATGGTGGGTATATAGAAAAAAGCACTGATCATGAGGACTAGGATCTTAACTTGATTGTTTAAAAAAATAAAATAGAAGAGCTGCAACTCAGCTGTAATAATACAAATAATAATACTACAAATAATAATAATAAAAAAAATTTTATTATTTGTACCCTGCCCATCTGACTGGGTTGCCCATCATCTGCTTTGTGCACAGAAGGTCCCAGGTTCCCAGGCTGGGAAAAAGACCCCTGCCCACTACGTGAGTCTCAAATCCTGGAGACGAGTAGGAAATACTGGCCAAAAGTCCTGACTTGGGATAAGGTCAGTTCACATATTCCTGCCACACCTTTCCCAAGCACAAGGAATGTAGGAAAAACCCTCACTCTCAGCACACAGGAAGTTTCTCTCTCTCTCTCTCTCTCTCTCTCTCTCACACACACACACACACACACACACACACCACTGCAATAAACATCATTCTGTTATCGGCTTGCTGCTTGCTGAGCTTTAATATTAACAAGATTAAATTTAAAAAGTCAGCCACAATCAACACAGTGCACACTGCTGCTGTCTTGGCCTCTTGCGCCGACCAGACCCTGGGACTCCTCTGGGGGTGGGAGGGGGGTTCGTGGGGTTCCTGGAGCTACCTGCGGGCAGCATTCAGGCGGTCTTTCACCGCAATGGTGTGCCTGAGCAGACCCTCGATGCTCTTGAAATAAACGCTGCTGTCTTTCATGTTTTTGATGGCACTGGAAAAGAGAGAGAGAGAGAGCACTTGAGGCGGCAGTATTATTATTTATTTTTATTTTGCTGTCAGAAAGTTCTTCCTGATGTTTAGTTGGAATCTCCTTTCTTGTAACCTGAAGCCGTTGATTTGGATCCTCCCCTCTGGGGCAGCAGAAAGCACGCTTGCTCCCTCCTCCATGTGGCAGCCCTTGACATATTTGAGGATGGCATGTTTCATATCTCCTCTCAGTCTCCTTTTTCCCAGGCTAAACATACCCAGCTCCCTCAACCGTTCCTCATCAGGCATGGGTACCGGATCTTGGTTGCCCTCCTCTCCACACTTCCAGCTTGTCAATATCCTCCTCAAATTGTGGCGCCCAGAACAGGACACAGGACTCCAGGTGGGTTCTGACCAAGGCAGAACAGAGCAGGACTATAGCTTCCCTTCACTAGACTTCTGAATTGCATGCCAAGCTCCTAGGTCTCATGGCTGCAATGAGATACCTGGAAGTCTGAATTCTAATTTTAAGCAGTGTGGGTTTTGGTTTCAGTTTAGTACAGTTAGCCATGGAAATGGGGATCAATGCTGGAGGCCCTCTGCTGCCTTCCCCCCAACCGCAGCCTATCTATGGGTGCTTGGGAAGCCCCTTTGGGATAGGGATGCAGCCCTGCAGGCTTCCCCCAAGTACCTGCAAGCGTACTCCACAGTGTAGATGGCCCCTTGACTTTGCTCCTCCCAGCTCTGCATGTCGGCCTGCAAGGAGGAAAGGTGACAGGGTGATGATCTCCAAGAAGCAACCTGGGTCTCCTCAGTTCTAGCTTGATGCGCTAAACACTGCCATGCAGCACGTCCAAAGACCCAGCCCTAGTGCTTTTGGGGTGGGGGTTCTGGTCACAAACTGCCCAAGGAGAAAAGGCTGCAACGACCCTTAGGGGGTCTACAATTGCATGAGTCATTCAGAGGGGCAATGGGCAGCCTCCGACCTCTCCAAAATAAGGCTGGCCTGTTATGCTTAAATATCTGGACTTATCTGCAAGAAAGCCCTGCAGATGGACAGCAGATTTAGCTACAGAAGCCAAGGTACAGAGACACAATGGGTCACCTCCTTTGCAGAGAAAACAAACTCCTTAGCCAATCAAACATTTATTATACGGTCACAGCAGCACTCGAAATTTGCCAGGTGCATTTTGTACCTGGCTATCAGCCACTTGCAACCAAGTGAAGATGCCTGGGTGCCAGGATGGGGCCTGACGTCTCCCCCATCTGGACTGTTTTCACACACTAAGGCCCCATCCTGTAGAATTCTATCTGTTATATTTTATCCACACAATCAGAAAACATTTAAAGAATCAAAAAGTCGTACTGAAAAATACAACTTTAGAGCCAACCGCCCTCCAAATGGCTACAAGGCCTTCTGTTTTGGCGACTGTAACCTTGGCTTAAGGAGCCATTTGGCGCTGAGCTTATATATCTGAGTTTCTAAGACTGGGTCACAGGTGCTGCACCAGGAAGATTATGGGCATCGCATGGCAGGACAGAGTCTCAAACCAAAATGTGCTCCCCCAAGCCCATATTCCCAGCTTGTTCGCACTCCTGTCTTAGCGATGTCTACTCTGGCTTGGCCACGTGCACCGAATGGAAGATGGCATGATCCCCAAGGAGGTGCTCTATGGGCCCGTTGGCAGACTCTGTGTTACATAGATGTCTGCAGTCAGGTTTGCATCCATAGCAGTGATGAGAGGAGGAATGACTGTGCCAGGAGTAGCACAGAGAGAATAAATGCCCTGGTGCATCTGCAGCAGCACAACCAGAAGCCTTCATCCGCCCCGGCTGCAATGCAATATGTCTCTCCCGCATTGGTCTCAGGTGCTGCAACCTTCCAACAGCTTGACTTCACCCTCAAAGGTGCACTCCATTGTCTCCTGAGATAGACGGATGCCAACCCCAAAGGCCCATTAACTTCTTTCTTAAAAAGCTAAAGGGGTGAATGAAAGGTAGCTGTGGCTTAATGCAAAACACACTCATGCCCCCCAAGTCCAGAAAATTCAAAAAATCTCAGATCGCCTCCCTTGGATGACTTGCATTAGCTTAAGCTGGCTAATGCTCAAGACAATGGAATTAGCGGCACAATAAGGGAGCAGGGGAGGAACAAACAGCAGATCCCAGTCCCCAAAAGATAGCTAAGGGGTGGGGGAAACAGAGGGAGGAGGTTGCTTTCTTTAACTCGGAACTGGGGAATAACAAATCCCTCTCTCTCGCCAGGACAGCTTGAATAAATCCTTGATGAATTTTTTCTTTTTTAAGGAAGAAAGACAGCAGGGTGACCTTCTCCATTTCGCTAGCATTCTCTTCCAAAACCCTGCTCTCCCTACGGCACCACTATTAATACAAGCCCCTAAATTAAACAAGGGACTTTTTAAATAAGTTTGGGAACAAGCAGCCCGGATAACATCTCCCATCCCTGCTGTATTGACTCTCTATCCCTTTTCAAAAAAACTGAAATACCCTCTCATCCAACATCTCCCCCTCCCAGTAAGAACCAACCCCCTCCCTCCAGAGACTGATCTGCACACGTAGGACCTGGGAGGCCGAGGTTCAAATCCTCCCACTGGGCCAGGAAGCTCGCTGGGTGACCTTGGGGGAGAGTCACTGCCCCTCAGCCCAGCCTACCTCGCAGGAGGGTTGTGAGGATTAGAAAGGTGGGGCGGAGGAGAGACTTGTGTTCGCCACCAGCTTTAAATCGGACACGGGTGGCACACTGGGTTAAACCACAGAGCCTAGGGCTGGCCAATCAGAAGGTCGGTAGTTTGAATCCCCGCGACGGAGTGAGCTCCCATTGCTCGGTCCCTGCTCCTGCCACCCTAGCAGTTTGAAAGCAAGTCAAAGTGCAAGTAGATAAATAGGTACCGCTCCGGCGGGAAGGTAAACGGCGTTTCTGTGCGCTGCTCTGGTTCGCCAGAAGCGGCTTGGTCCTGCAGGCCACATGACCCGGAAGCTGTACGCCGGCTCCCTTGGCCAATAAAGCGAGATGAGCGCCGCAACCCCAGAGTCGGCCACGACTGGACCTAATGGTCAGGGGTCCCTTTACCTTTACCTTTACCTAAGCTTTATATGCAATGAAATGGTTTTGTCGTTTTCAGGAGTTTGCATGGTTTTGTTGCTTTAGAGTTGGCTGATTTTCTCGTTTTCAGGGCTTGTATTTGTGCACCCTGCTCTGGTTCTGTGCTGCGAAGGCTGGCTTCGCTGTATGAAGAAGCCCACAAATCTGTACCATAATGACAACGATGACAACAACTGCCTACCTCACAGGGTTGTTGTGGGCTAAAATGGGGAGAGGGAGAACGATACATGCTGCCTGGAGCTTCTTGGAGGAAAGAGGGCGAGAAAGAAATGTAATCAATAAATACAAAATATAATGAGATGAGGGAAATGGCCCTCTCCTGATGGAGGGCAGGGTTGGCAATCCTGTAGTAGTAGTAGTAGTAGTAGTAGTAGTAGTAATAATAATAATAATAATAATAATTATTATTATTATTATTATTTTAAAATTCTGACTGGATTGCTCCAGCCACTCTGGGCTGTTTCCAGCAAAATATAAAAGCACTATAAAACTTCAAGCATTAATTGTGGGCTTGCACATGTTTCTACACTCATCCATCCTATCTGACTCTCCACTGGAACACTGGGAGGTGACAGCATTTGGAGGCTGGCAGGTTCTCTGGTATAGGATTTTACTAAAGTGGTACCTCTGGTTATGAACTTAATTTGTTCCGGAGGACCGTTCTTAACCTGAGGCACCACTTTAGCTAATGGGGCCTCCAGCTGCCACCGCACGATTTCTGTTCTCATCCTGAGGTAAAGTTCTTAACCCGAGGTACTACTTCCAGGTTAGTGGAGTCTGTAACCTGAAGTGTTTTTAAGCCGAGGTGTTTGTAACCTGAGGTACCACTGTAGATTCATGTTACTGGGAACTGTTAGGAGACCCATCTTCTCCCTCCCAGAGCTACAATTCCCAAGATGATTTAATACTCAATTCCTCTTCCCTTGGAACTGGAGCTTTGGGCTGTGTTAAAAACTCAGACATATGAGCCAGGCACCACATGGCTCCTTAAACCAAGGTTGCAGTTGCCAGAAAGGAATGTCCAGTCCCCATTTTGAGGCAAGACACCTCTAAAGTCTTATTTTTCAAATGACGGACGGACTGATTGATTCTCAGTTAAACATCTGGCTAGTTCAGAGGACAACCTTGAGCTGGGTAAAGAGCTTTGAGAACTTAAAGAAGAAAGTCACGTTATACACAGACAGTCCACATATCTAATGGCCTATTCTAACCTCTTTTTCTTAATGGTGACATGGACCATTCATAACCTAGGAATATTCTTCCCAACTGTAAGTAGGGCAGTGGGGTAAGTGAAGACAAGCGACAACAACTAACTATAACATTGTTCACCACTTCTGCTCAGGCATTTGGCATTTTGGTTCCTGAAATTCATTCCAATTGTGCAGATTAAATAGAACTGATAGATTCTACAGGACTTTGTATTAGTGTGTGAAAACAGTCCAGATCCAATGATCCCCAGGCATGAACGTCCAGATGGTGGAGACATCCGGCGCCATCCATTTTGCTTTCCCCATATTTATTTACCTACTTAATTCATACAGCTGCACCATATAAGCTAATCACTCGGTTGCAGAGGGCCGACAGGTACAAAATGCGCTTGGAGAATTGCGAGCACTGGCTCTGAGAGACCCAGGATTCTTTGGAGAAAGGCAGGACTGTTTAAAACAGTGACCCCCACAACCCCTAAAGGTACACTGAAGTGGGGCAGGTTCAGCTAGCTGATCTGGTGCTTGTGAATCACAGAATCTGACGGGATCCCAAGGGCCACATAGCCCAACCGCCTGCAATGCAGGGTCCATGATTAAGCATGGTGCGCATTTGAGTTTTTTCACTCCTGGGTTCAAAGGTGCCATACCTTATGCTGGGCCAACTCCGGGAGGGAGCGCCTGACGTGTTCCTGAAGCCGATACAGAGCCACAGAAGGTTCATTGGCCAAGACATACATGCTCTCCGTAAACTTGTCTGTCACTAGGAAGAATGGGGAGATGTTAATTTTAATTGCAGCTTCATTGCCAAGCCAGGAAATCCTTTCCAGACAGCTATCATCATCACTACTACTACAACCATTACCAGTGTTAAAAACTCAGCTATATAAGCTAATTACCAAATGGTACATTAAACCTAGGCTGTGGTCATAATGGAATGTCTAGGTGCCTTTTTTGCAATGGGATTTATTATTATTATTATCATTTCTATAACACTTTGTATTTTAAAGGGGAAATCTTTGTATTTTAAAGGGAAAAAATCACAATGCGGTTGAGATAAAACAATCCAGAATAAAACAGATTCAAGCTTCCAGGAAAATTTTTCAGATCCTTCTCTAAGTGACATTTTGCTTTCCCCATATTTAGTTACCTACTTAATTTATAGAGCTGCATCATTGCAGAAGGTCTAGCCAGTGGGGTGTAGCGGTGAGAGTGTTGGGCAAAGACCTGGGAGATCAGGGTTCGAATCCCCACTCCATTATGAAGCCCACTGGGTGACCTCTTCACCCACCTCACAGGGCCATGGCTTTCAATGGGTCTAATGCAAGCCATTTCCAATGCAACACAACTGTGTCACCCCCCACAATAAACACAGGTGGGAAGGGCTATGACTCTCTTCCCCCCTGCTACATACTATTGACATGAAGGGAATTACAACGTCGTAATATTAATACTAATGAAAGAATAATGTTATTATTCTTTCTGCGGATTAAATATGATTTAATAATAATAAGAATAAACAATAAAACATCGTTTCCCTGCTCATGCAGGACATTCCGGGGCTCCAGCCTGTCCAGGAGAGAAGGCGGCTTTCTGCCAGGGGAATGCTATCTGCACAGGCTCAGAGGCGCTCTTGACGCATGGCGTTCAGTCTGAAGGCATGAGCTTTGGAAAGAGGGGCTGGGGCCGCTTTTTGGGCGCTTCCCTAAAACGAACACACACATCTGGGCTGCGGTTTTGCGCTCCTGCGAATCATTGCGCGCCCCCTCCCTTCCTCCCCATTCCTGCCCGGACGCCTTTGGGCGCGACACCACCGGAAGTGGCTCCTCCGCCGCTACCTTTCTTCACTTTGAGCTGCATCTCCGGCTCCTCCATGGTCCCGGGGAGAGCCCGAAGCGGCGGAGGGGAAAGCGGGCCGCGGCACCGGACAAGGAGGACAGCTGCCGGGCCACTTCCGACGGGCCGCGTGCAGCGCCGAAAGGGGGGCCGCTCGGAAACACCGTCCGGTGAGAAAGGTTCCCACTGGGCGCTGTCGAGGGAAGTGAGGGGCGGACGGGGCTCGACCAGGGGGGAGAAGGCAAACTCCGACCCCAACTCTCCACTGGGGGGTCCCTTCGGGGGGAGAACAGGCTCAGGAGTACTGGATATCCCCCAGAAATCAGGAATGGAGTCCCTAAGGCTGTTGGATGGCTTCACCCCTGGAGGCGCACTCCATTGTCTTTCCAGACAGACCAGCCATAAGGGGCCTTGGAGGTCCCCTCCTGGCTGAATTCAGGAGTTTCCCCATCTAGCCAATAAATGCATGGCTACTCAAAAGTGAGGCCACCAGGTTTCAATGGGGCTTACTCCCTAATATGCGCCATTAGAATTTCAGCTGGCCTTAGATTTGTCTGGCACAGAAACGGGTGCCTTTGCAAATGATCTCTCTTTCATTTTCCCCTTGAAAGTTTTCAAACTTTTCAAACTATAGGTCAGATGAATTACTCCGTTGGTTAGAGCATGGCGCTGATAACGCCAAGGTTGCAAGTTGCAAGTTCGATCCCCATAAGGGACAACTGCATATCCCTGCATTGCGGGGGGTTGGACTAGATGATTCTGAGGGTCCCTTCCCATATCTTCCAACATTTCTCCAATGAAAAAAGGGACATCCTATTCCCTTAAAATAGTAATAATTTTATTATTTGTATCCTGCCCATGTGACTGGGTTGCCCCAGCCACTCTGGGTGACTTCCAACATATATAAAAACATAATGAAACATTAAACATTAACCAAAAAATCCCTATACAGGGCTGCCTTCAGATTTCTTCTAAAGGTTATATAGTTACCTATCTCATTGGCTCAAGGATTGCATAATTCCATACCCCTCAACATTTCATTTCAGTGAAAATAGGGGCTTCCTAAGGAAAAGCGGGACATTCCAGGTTCATATGAGAAACCAGAACAGCTTCTGTAAATCTGGGTTTGTCCCTGGAAAATAGGGATGCTTGGAGGGTCTGCATTCCAACTCTACAATTCTATGATTCTGTGATACGCCACTGAATAGATCCACTGAAATGAATAGAAGTGACCAGTTTAGGTCCATTGCTTTCAGTGGGTCTAATTTTTGAGTAGGACTGAGTTCGATGCAAGCTATTCCTTTCAATGGGTCTACTCTGGGTATGTATTAGACCAGTGTTTCCCAACCTTGGGCCTCCAGCTGTTTTTGAACTACAATTCCCATCATCCCTAACCACTGGTCTTGCTAGCTAGGGATGATGGGAGTTGTAGTCCAAAAACAGCTGGAGGCCCAAGGTTGGGAAACACTGTATTAGACCATTGAGGTTCTACTCAGAGTAGGCCCTCATGTTGGTTGAGGCTAATGGGAGTTGTAGTCCAAACCATCTGAGAGGCACTAGGGTGACAAAGGACGGAAGAGATTATCACTACAGCCTGCAGGGGGCTGGACCAGTTCAATAGCTGCCTGCTGTTAAAACATGTAAAGCCTCTAGGTCATCTTCAGTGCTCATTGGTTCTGAGGATGACAGCTGTTAAAGTTTATGTGGAGTGTTTTAACTTTTTAAATTTTGTAGTATTTTGTAAAAAATAAAATATTTTTTAAAAACAGTTTTATAGGGTAATAAAAAGAATATTTTATTGTTTTCAATTGGAAGCTGCTTTGGACGGGCGTTGGCTCAGAAAAGCGATGTAATAAATACGTTAAATAAACACAATGCATTAAAGCATAATCAAAACCAAATTTTCTAGAGGGTTTTAAAAAAAGAAAACAATTGAACGGCTGGCCCTTTAAACCGTCCTTTGGGGGAAGCGCTTCCTCTTAGTTAGAGGCCGGTGATTGGTGGAGCTGGAGGGCGGGGCGGAGGCCGAGCTGCGCCGCTCATTCATAACAATACCGGCTTCCGCAACCTCATTCAGAAGCTCTTAAAGGGCCAGGCCACCGCCGCCACCCCGCGGGAGCGGCTGCAAATGCATTGTGGGAAGAGAAAGTTACTTTCAGTTTTGCGCGGACGGGCAGAGAGAGCAAAGAAAGAGAGGGGAAGATGCGTCAAAGTGGATCTGGCGGCACCATGATCGTCAACCTTTTCTAAAGGGCTATGTGTAAAGTTGTAAAGCCCTTCTAATGGGAGAGGCTGGTGAGTTCTTACGTCACATGTTGGAGGCAGGAAATCCCTCCAAGACTTGGCCCGGGGTGACGTCAGAAGGGTTGTAAACAGATCAGAGTAGAGTTGCGCAGGGTATAAAATAATAATAATAATAATAATAATAATAATAATAATAATAATGTATGCAGTAGGCCTGGGTTCAATTCTCAGTGGCATCTCCAGGTAGGAATTTGAGAGGCTCCCCCTGAGATTGAAACACGGGAGAGCTACAGCCAGTCAGTACTGGAAGCCCTGAGCTTGGTGGACCAGTGGCCTGACTGTCTATAAACTTCCTTTGCTCCTGTTAACCAGCCTTTTACTTGGAACCATGAGTACCAGCACCTCATCCTTAACCCCTGAGCTTTTGCCCTTCCCACAGAATGCACAATTTGTCTGAAGACGGTCCCAGGTTCAGTCTTGGGCATCTGCTGGTGAGGTTGGAAATGCCCCCCACCTGACTCAGTACAAGGCAGCTTTCAGAAGAATAATGAGGACTAGAATCTTTTTAATTTTGAAGAAGTGGCAGAGCACCTTGCTTTGCATCCCTGGTGCGATGCCCAATGACACAGACATGCCTGGATTCTGGAGAGCTGCTGCCAGTCAGGGTAGACAGTGCAGAAGCAGGTCGACCAACAGTCTGACTCTGTCTGAGGGCAGTTTCTTGTGTTCCTGTTTCTTTGCTGTGTCAAAGCTCTCAGAGCTCTGTAGACCTGCCGCCGCCATAGACACCTTCACAATTTCTCCAGAAGCTCCTGTCGCCGAAATGACCCACAGTGCCCCCTCAAAGGACCCAGAGATGCCTGCCAGCGACCAGGAGGACGATCAGGCTTCAGTCATCTTGCGGCTGTATCCGTACTCGGAGGAGAAGGACGACCCGAACCAAGCTGTTCCTGCACCAAATGGCAAGTCTTCAAACCCGGTCACCTCTCTTCAAACAGGATATTTCATTTCACTTTTAATGTGTATACCTTTTAATTTGTTTAATTAGCCAAAGGCCTGGGAAAAGAGGAATGTTTTCCCCAGGTGCCTAGAGATATGTAACGAAGGCGCCAGGCAAGCCTCCCTGGGGAGCATCCCACATATAGGGAGCCACTGCAGAAAAGGCCCCGTTCTTGTGTGGCCACCCTCTGGACTTTTCACAGAGGAGGCACATGTAGAAGGGCCTCAGGTGGTGATTGCCGGGTCCAGGTTGGTTCGCATGGAGAGAAGCGGTCCTTGAAGAATGAAGGTTCCAGGTTTAACATCTTTTGTCTGTCTTTCTTCAAAAATGCAGATGGAAGCAGTCTGAAACTGGCGACCACCCTGACCAACCGGCAGCGTGGCAACGAGGCATCTGCCTTGCCGGCCACTCTGGACAGTGAGTTGTTGTTGTGCCACAAAACATTTTTGCTTTCCATTAGCTGGGGAATGGGGGGCGGGGGCTGTGAATCAGTTGAAGCCAAGGTGGCTTCAATTCTCCCCCATTTATACATTTTTTCCCTGTTGCTCAAGAGGACTAGCCCCTTGTTAAGCCAAGGGGCTTAACAAGGTTCACGATCCTGTTATGCTGCTTTTTCTCTGAACTGACTTCCCAAACCACTTGGTAAACTGACAGGCTATACACTTTTGTTGTTGCTCAAGAGGACTAGCGCCTTGAAGGGGGAAATCAATTTGTTTTTTGTTAAAAATCAGTCAAGGTTCAGGATTAGCTGAGTTGGTAGAGCACAGGAATCTTAATCGCAGGGTTGTGGGTTCTATGATTCTGTTGTGCTGCTTTCTCTATTAATTGACTTCCCAATGATCTCTAACACCCACCAAGCCGTTCCTTTTCCCTTCATGAACAGAGGGCTCAAGAGCAAATCTGCCCTCCACTCCTCAGGCCATTTTATTCTATTTCTTTTTAAAGGCTTTAATTCAAAAGTCAAGTTTCCATCCCTCATGATTGCCAGTGAATAACATTTCTAGCGATCATGAAAGGCGTCTGCTTCCCTCCTCCCTCTGAGGATTAATTATGCAAAGACAAGAATGGTTTGAATACCATTGCATATTTTATAAAACAGGTCAATCATTTTGCAAAAACTGGCTGGGAATTTGGGTTCTGTGCAGCCCCTTACTGTAAGACTGCATTCTATTCCCTTTTTCAGTTCTCAATGAAATCCTGTTTTGTTTGTTTTTTTACATTTCCAGCTCTTTCTATTCATCAGTTGGCAGCCCAGGGAGAACTGGTCCTGTTGAAAGAAAATCTGAGGAAAGGTGAGATAGGAACACCCAGCCCCCCCCTCCACCCGCTTCTGACTTCCCGCCCACTAGCTAGAGTCTGCCTCACAGGCTCGGTTTATTTATGTAAGGTGTTTTTTTAAAAAAACATTTACTTTATTTAATCATTTGACAGCTATTTACTATGACCAGCAAAATTCTCCTCCAGACAAGGTTATTTCAAATCATTATTCTGCAACACTTAACATATCAGTACAATATTTCTTCTTTCAAATAACCCTCCTCAAAACCTACTTGTTACAAAACACAACAGATGAAACATGGTTTTTCAATTTTTTATTCCCTTCTTTTTTATGCTTCCACTGCCCCCTTAGTTTTATTAATCACCCACCCCAATTGCACCTCTTAAATCATTAGCTGTTCCAGCCAGTGCACAGGAAAATCACAAAAATTAAAAACAAAGCGTGCAGAGAATGAGAGAAATCTGTTGTAGAACCAAATGCAGGGGTCCCCAAACTAAGGCCCGCGGGCTGGATAAGGCCCGAGGGACTTGCTTATCCAGCCCGCGGTGACCCCTGCCGCCCGCTCTTACTGGTGCTGTGCTGCGTGGCTGCCCACTTCCGGGTCAGAGGAGCACCAGAAATAGCTTGTGCGCATGCGCAAACATTATTTCTGGTGCACATCTGGATCGGAGGAGGCCCGTGCACATGCGCACAAGCTATTTCCAGTGCTCCTCCGACCCGGAAGTGCGCTGGAAATAGCGCTTGTGCACGCGTATGGGCATGCGCTCCCCCGCCCTCCGACCTGCTGCGCGATTGGCGCTGAGGTGCGGTAAGTTTGCTGACCCCTGACCAAATGCTACCATAACTTAATTAACTTAGCCGGGAAAGACCGTTCTGCGGCCTACATGAAGATCCCTGAACTTTCCTACCCCTGTGTCAATAAGCTCCCTAATTTTGTGTTGCGTTCGCAAAGTAAAGGAAGGATTGAACTCTGATTAATAAGAATACACACAGAGGCTTGAACCAGCAAGACTCTGGGAAGGGTGCGTATAATCATGTCTCTCTGTGCTTGTCCGATCCGCAGCCCCCTCGCCCAGGTAGTTTTTATTCACAAAAGAACTTTTTACAGAGTGTTCAAAAGAACCAATCAGATTTCTTCTGAGCATTTCCACAAACCCCACGTGGGGAGAAAGTTAACCTATAAACACTAGTTATCCATGCATACTTTTGGGGTAAATAAGTTGAGAACTACAAAGAAGAGCATCTGGCAACCCCGGAGGTAATAAACAATCAGTACACATGATAAGAAGGATGGCCAGAAAGACCAGATCACTACCACCTTCATGTGAGATCTGTTTCCTGGCTCCAAGATTAACATTTTAAGATTATATATAAGAAACTACATCAAAGAAACTTGCCCACAATCTTTATGGCCCAGGATGCCTGCCTGGTGAAGCAACTGCTGTGTACTGCTGAGTACATGACATGTGAGGAGAGAGAAATGGGCAGTAGGGTCAAAAGGGCATGAAAAGGGCATGAATGTAGAATCTTATGGGATTTAATCAGAAATTATCGTCAATATATCAAACCCAGTCAACACAATGCTTTCATCGTGGACACGATGGCTTGATATGTATTTTATAATTCCTCATGGTAATCCCATCTGATCCCTACATTTTGGAAATGTTGACAGGCGAGAACCTTTTAAACAAGCCCGACGAGCGGGGCTTCACGCCGCTGATGTGGGCTGCGGCTTTTGGGGAGATTGAGACCATCCGCAGCATGCTGGAATGGGTAAGGAACGTGGGGTGGGGAGGGGGAAGCGCAGGGGTCACCCGCATTTTCCCTGCCGCGGCTGCAGCCCTGTGTGTCCTCTCTCCCCAGGGCGCAGACCCCCACGTCCTTGCAAAGGAGAGGGAGAGCGCCCTGTCCCTCGCCAGCATGGGGGGCTACACGGACATCGTCACCTTGCTCCTGGAGAAGGACGTGGACATCAACACTTATGACTGGGTAACTTTTGCATCGGCGGGTGGAAGGGGGGCAGGTGTGGCCCTAGCGATCTGAATCATAGGATTGTAGAGTTGGAAGGGACCCCAAGGGTCATCTAGTCCAACCCCCTGCAAGGCAGGAATCTCAGCTCAAGCATCCAGGACAGATAGCCATTCAACCTCTGCTGGAAAACCTCCAAGGAAGGAGAGACCACCACCTTCCATCCCATGGTTGAACAGCTCTTAATGTCAGAAAGTTCTTGCTAAATGTCTTCCTTGAAGACATTGGTTCGATTCCTGCCCTCCAGAGCAGGAGAAAACAAGCTGGTTCCCTCTTCCCTCTGACAGCCTTTGAAATATTTGAAGATTACTATCATATCTCCTCTTTTCCAGGCTAAACATCCTCAGCTCCTTCAACCATTCTTCATCTGGCTTGGTTTCCAGACCCTTGATCATCTTGGTCGCCCTCCTCTGCCACCTCTTGGCTGTAAATGGGAATACTTACATCGCCCAGGATTCCAGTCCTCATGAAGGCAAAGGAAGGGCTGATTTAACAGGAACGCTGAGAGCTGTCTGATGCAGAAACCAGAATTATTTGGGCCTGAGTTCAAACAGCCAAAGCACCTAGACGGATCTGCCTTGTCCCAATGAGGATACTGTAGAGTTGGGAAAGGTTCAGGAACCCGTGGGTCCCCAGGTGTTGTTGGACTACAACTCCCATCATCCCTGAGCTCTGGCCTTGCTAGCTAGGGGTGATGGGAGTTGTAGTTCAACAACATCTAGGGACCCACAGGTTGAGAAAGGTGCATGGGTAGGCAAACAAAGGCCCAGGGGCTGGATCCAGCCCAATCGCCTTCTAAATCCAGCCCATGGACGGTCTGGGAATCAGCATGTTTTTACATGAGTAGAATGTGTCCTTTTATTTAAAATGCATCTCTGGGTTACTTGTGGGGCACAGGAATTTGTTCTCTCCCCCCCCCCAAGTATAGTCTGGCCCCCAACTAGGTCTGAGGGGCAGTGCTAAAAAAGTTTGCTGACCCCCTGCCACATTTCGGCCAGTTTTCAGCCTCACAACACCCCTAAGAAGTAGGGCTTTACATGCAGAAGGTTCCAGGTTCAGTTCCTGATGGCATCCCCAGTCAGGGCTAGGAAAGTGAACACCTGGAGAGATGCTGCCAGCCAGTGTGGACAGCGCTAAGCTAGGCAGGTCAGTGGTCTAATTTGGTATAAGGCAGCTTCCTGTCCAATTCTGCCCTGCTGCTGCTTCAGAATCTTGAGGACTAGAATCTTGATTTATTTCTAGGGGAAGGTTGGGCATCTGATTTGTATCCAGAAGACCCTGAGAAGGCTGGGGGCATCCCCTGAAACCCCGGAGAGCAGCTGCCAGTCTGTGTAGACAACCCTGAATGAGAGGGACTCAGTAAAAGAGAGCTTCCTATGTAAATCAGCCCTGTACTCAGAACCATGAGGTCTGGAAACCTGTTTTGTTTTTAAGGGCAAGGGCTGCAGTTCAGCTGATAGAGCACCGTCTGTGCATACAGAGGGCATCTCTAGGGAAGACTGGGAAAGACTGTCTCCAGAAAGCTGAGGACTAGAACCTTGATTTATTTTTAGAGGAAGGGCTCTCAAGACGGGTGGTTGCCAGCAACCTGCTCTGAGTGCCAGCCCTTTGAACCAGGCCATGTGGGGGGGGTGCAGGTTTTCTCCGATTCTACTATTATTTTGTAAATTTCACTGGCTTCCCCTTTTATAACTATCTTCTCTTTTCTTTTATATTCCGACTAAATCTCAATGGTATTTTTTAACAAAGGATTTTCAGTTTTTTGCCTATTTGCCTAAGAAAGTGTGTGTTGTGTGTGTGTGTTTTTTCCTCCTTGTGCTGATGCTTTTCGGTTGCCTTCGCAGAACGGCGGGACCCCTCTCCTCTATGCTGTGCGGGGGAACCACGTCAAATGCATTGAGGCCTTGCTAGGTAAGTGGTGTTGGGGGAAGGTGCTTCCGTACCTGAGCGACAATCTCCTTTTCGGATGGAGAAGCCAAGCTTGCCTCCCTTTGGCCACAGCTGAGAACGAGGGGGTCAACCAATGGGGCCTTCCTCCCGAGTGTTAGTAAAGTGTGTCCATTGATTTCAGTGGGTCTACTGCAAGTAGGGACGCAGGTGGTGCTGTGGGTTAAAACACAGAGCCTAGGGCTTGCTGATCAGAAGGTTGGCGGTTCGAATCCCTGCGACGGGGTGAGCTCCCGTTGCTCGGTCCCTGCTCCTGCCCACCTAGCAGTTCGAAAGCACATCAAAGTGCAAGTAGATAAATAGGTACCGCTCTGGCGGGAAGGTAAACGGGGTTTCCATGCGCTGCTCTGGTTCGTCATGCTGGCCACATGACCCGGAAGCTGTATGCCGGCTCCCTCGACCAATAAAGTGAGATGAGCGCCGCAACCCCAGAGTCAGTCACTACTGGACCTAATGGTCCTTTATCATCCACATACTGGTGAACACCCAGATTAAATGTTTTCCCATCTGAAGCCCTAAACGGCAGACTGACTGGTAGACCGTCTCAAAATAGACTCTGCCTGCGTTCTCATGCTGTCTGTTGTATGAAACATATCTTGGGTTATGATATCGCCCTTAAATCCTTGAGGCAGAGACTATGGGATATTGCATACAGTGATCACATGCAACCTGTGGACATCTCTTACTACATTCTGGGCTGCATAAACAAGGCAGGAACCAATTAATTAAACCCTTATCGGCAAACTTGCCTGGAAATCCTGAAACCTTCTATCTCAAGTATCGCCTTGAGGCAAATGATCTTACCCTGGCCATGGCAAAATTTCTCTCCGGGGTAATATGAAATAGAAACCAACACACTCTGGATAAAACGCAATGGCTCCCTAGGAATGTTCCCCCCCCCCTGCATTTCTGTTGTATTTGCTTTCGAAATTGCTTTTGTGGGTCTTTGGACTTTAATAAAGAATGTGTGTGTAAAGTTTTTTTTTAAAAAAGGAACATAGCACTAAAAAAAATTACATAAAATATTTGTTTCCCCTCCCTCTTCTCAGCCCACGGTGCTGATCTCACAACCGAGGCAGATTCAGGATACACCCCCATGGACCTGGCAGTCGCTCTGGGACACAAGAAAGGTGGGTTCGGAAACATGGGAGGGGCCAGAGGGTCACACGTCAAGGGACCGTGGTGCTCATGAGGGCCTTCTGCTTGTGGGGGGCTTCCTGCTGGGGCATCCAGGAGACTGGGCAAGGTGGGGGTCCCCTTTGACCTCATCCAAGCCGCTTTAAAAAAGGTAAAGGGACCCCTGACCATTAGATCCAGTCGCAGGCGACTCTGGGGTTGCGGCCCTCATCTCGCTTTATTGGCCGAGGGAGCCGGCGTACAGCTTCTGGGTCATGTGGCCAGCATGACTAAGCTGCCTCTGGCGAACCAGAGCAGCGCACAGAAACGCCGTTTACCTTCCCGCCAGAGCGGTACCTATTTATCTACTTGCACTTGGACATGCTTTTGAACTGCTAGGTGGGCAGGAGTAGGGACCGAGCAACGGGAGCTCACCCCATCGTGGGGATTCGAACCGCCGACCTTCTGATCGGCAAGTCCTAGGCTCTGTGGTTTAACCCACAGCGCCACCCGCGTCCCCCAAGCCTTCTTAGTTTCTTCCAGTTCCTCAATGGAGCCTCCATGGACAGAGCCAGCTACCTTAGAATGGCGGAGAACCTCAAGCATGGGTTGGGAAAGCATTTCAGGGCTTGCATGCTCGCGAGGAGGCCCTTTATCGCCCTCACCCACACACCGAGCATGTAAAAGAGGCAGCGGGGCGTAGTGGTTAGAGAGTGGGGCAAGGACCTGGGAGAGAACAGGGTTCAAATCCACTGGCCATGAAGCTCGCTGGCTGGTGACCTTGGGGGCCAGTCACGGCCTCTCCCAGCCTGACCTACCTGGCAGGGCTGTTGTGTCTCCCAAACTTGGGTCTCCAGCTGTTTTTGGACTGCGGTTCCCATCCTTCCTGACCACAGTAGGGAAGATGGGACTTGCAGCCCCCAAACAGCTGGAGACCCAAGTTTGGGAGACACTGGTTTAAAGCATTCCAAAGATAACATCAGCAAGGAAGAATTGCTTTTACTCTTTATTGCCCTTATTCTTTTAAGCTGCTCATAAAACCACTTTGAGGGGACTTAAGGGGAAAAATCAAGCAGTGCATTAATTTAATGACATAAATAAATATAAGTAGAAATTCTTTTTTCAAAGAAATAAATCAACAGGTGCATAAATTTAATGAAGTAGATAAATGTAAACTGGAATACTGTATTTATTTATTTTTTAAAAAACAAGTCAATCAATTCATTCTTTGCTTTCTCCCTTCCCTAGTGCAACACGTGATGGAGAAACATATCCTCAAGTTATTGCGGGGCAAAGAACCTGAGTGAAACAGGACTTCTTGTCAGACTGGGGGGGGGG
>JAXCMG010000120.1:1360554-1392721 GCA_034642415.1 Podarcis siculus
TTATTTTTAATTATTTATTGAATTTTTATACTGCCCTATACCCGGAGGTCTCATTTATCAACCTGATGACCACTAAGCAGCACAACTATTCTGGAACCCCTGAAATCCAGACTCCAGCCAGAGGAGAAGTTTCCGGAGGCAAAGGAACTCCAGGTGTCTCGCAGAAGCTAGCCAAGCTGCAAATCAGAAGGCACCTGGTGTTTCCCCCGCTGCCGTTTGCAAACTGTTCTGAGCTGTATGCGTGCGATGGGAGAGAGAATTTTGCTGATTCCTGAGCTAAAAAAAAAGTACTACGTACTGTACTTTTCAAATTTGAAATGGCAACAACTGAACAGCCCTGAATAATGGAAGAAACTATTCTGTCCCTAGAATACTTGCTGAAACTGCTAAACAGGCGACTCTGCTACACTGCGCTTGTCTTAAACAGCAGGCTTGCTTATTTCCGCTCGCCTAGGGCCAACCAGGACTCCAGGTGAGCAGCTGTGAGAGCTTTCTTTTTAAATAAAGGAATGAATATCTCGGCATAAAAATACAAAATAAATTATTGTTCACTATTCGTTATATGTCTTTACCACCCTATGTCTGAGGATCATAGAGCAGTTTACAGTATAAAAACACAAAAATTTATAACACTATAACAAAGAAACCAGTAAGTCCTCCCTCCCAGAAACATCTAAAATCAGCCTGGTTCTAAGGAAAAGCTTTTGCCTGGCTCCTAAAGATATGTAATGAAGGGGCCAGGTGAGCCTCCCTGGGGAGAGCATCCCACAAATGGGGAGCCACCACTGAAAAAGGCCCTGTTCTCGTGTTGCCACAAAGAAAGGCCTCAGAGGATGATCTCAGGGTCCGGGTCAGTTCATATGGGGAGAGGTGGCCCTTGAGCTGCCTTCTTGACCATCGGACCCCCCTCTTGGTCTCTGTCACTCCATCCCCCGGAGCCTGACTGCACCTTCAGGGGAAGCCCCTGACTCCCTGAGGGTTTGAGGTCCATTGGCTCCCCTCACCTGGCTTAGCTGGCCAGTCGAAGCCGTTCCTGGGATTGTGGCCGCTGTCACATGCCGGCAGCATCTAGGAGCCACAGGTGAGAGCTGAGTGCACACAGCTTATAGCCCTAAGATCAGCAGCAACACCCAAATGGAGGGAGTGGTAGCCAACTGGGTGGAAAACTTGCCCTGGTTTGGCTTTTGGAGTCTGCCAGCCACTCCTGGGAAGGGAAGACGCCTTTTGAAATTATGGACTGTCGTCATAGAACCAGAGTTGGAAGGAACCCTGAGGATCGTTTTGTCCAGGCACCCCCAAACTTGGCCCTCCAAATGTTTTGGGACTACAATTCCCATCATCCCTGACCACTGGTCCTGTTAGCTAAGGATGATGGGAGTTGTAGTCCCAAAACATCTGGAGGGCCGAGTTTGGGGGTGCCCGATTTAGTCCAACCCCCTGCAAGGCAGAATATGCAGCTGTCCCACACACGGATTGAGCCTGCAGCCTTGGCAACTATCAGTGCCACGCTCCAACCGACTGAGCTATCCAGGCTCCTCTTGTTGCAAAGATATTTTTATTTCATTTTGTGATGCATATGAAACAGAGAACAATGAACGACAAGGGAAAGGCGAAAAAGAAAAGTATCTGACAGACACTCAGAATGAGCCCAGTTGCACACGGGTTAGAATGACAAAAGTCCATGTGAAAGTCTAGTTCCAGATTTGCCAGACTTGTGAGAAGAGTCGTCTTGAAAATGACTGTCCCAGCATACATAGAATTACAGGATTGTAGAGTTGGAAGGGGTCCCAGGGGTCATCTAGTCCAACCCCCTGCAGTGGAGATGGCCATGTGACAAACGGACGCCAAACTGCATAAAAAGCACCTGGAGGTTCTAGTCCTCAATGAAATCTCAAATTTCCTGCATTTTTAAGAGTGAGTGCTACTAAGCCTCCAGGTGTAAGATTTTGGGATGTTTCCCACTGAGTTGCAATTCCTATTTGAGCTGCCAAGATCGTATGTAAGACCAGTTCTTTGGGCATTATGTCTACATTGATATCAAAAGCATTAATTCGGATAACAAACAATTGTTTCTTTAGTAATATTTATCATCTCAGTCAAAATTAAATTCAATTTTTTTTTATTGCTACAACTTGTATTCCCACCGTAAGTAAACTTATGGGATGTCCTCAAGTTGCAAACCAGAGCAAAGAGACACTTCCATTTCAGAAGCAAGGCAGAACAACTGCAGAATCGGATTTGTGAGGTTTTGGCTGTTGTGAAAAAGGCAAAAAATTAAAAAAAAAAACAGTCACATGGGGACTAGTCAAAGCTTCACCCCACGGACATCCAGCTGGTAGACAATCACCCGTCCGAAGAAATCCGTGCTGTTTTCAAAGGTGATCTTGAGTTTGTCGAGAGGAGTTTCCTCCAGGGAGAAATGGTAGAGGGAAGAACAGTCAAGGAAAACTAAGTTCTGGACTCCATCCCCAACCCCCGCACAGCCCAGTTGTGCTGCCAAATACAGCAGTTCTTTCCAAGAATATCAGGACAAAAGGAATGAGGAGATGGAAGGGGAACCAAAAGAGATTTATTCACAAAGAAACAGCAGACATGCAAAGCATAACATAAAACATACCCGGCAGGGGCTACCCAATCTCCCCTTCAGGAGCCCAGCATCAGGTCCTTTGATCTGGGCAGAAGCTCCCCGGGCCCCTCCCACCTGTGGCTTACCTGGCCTGACTCATGATGAGCCCAGGACCCTGAGATGGAACTAATAGAGAGCGGCTGAGAGTCTCCCACTACCTGCAGCCGGGCATCCAGCCAGCACTTGCAGCACAGAAGAACCCAAGAAACTCCCGACAGGTGTGTGAAACACAAGAATCAAACTGGGGGTGTTAAAGGGAAAGGGACATGCCACCTAACTCCCCGAAATACAATTGTCTTCCGCATTTCCACTACACCCGTGAACTGGGAGGGAAGGGGAAAAAAGGATATTTGCAGAGAATTGGTATCCTCAGGGTAGAATTCCGCCACCGGGGAAAGATCGCCTCCGTTCTGGCAGCCTAGGAGAAATTTGAAAGGAGATGCGGAAAAGGTAATATTTAACAGGGTTCTTTGATTGAGGCAAGGCGGGTGGTGGGGTTCTGGAGTCATGTTTGTGTATTGCAGATTCCACTTTCTTGCCATGTCCCTCGGCCAACGAAAACTGATAAACGAATGGAAGAAGGACCTACTTGCCTGAGGCTGATACAAAAACCTTGCATGCACACTATGCGGAAAAATGAAAGTTTACCATCTCCCCCAACCTCATACTGTCCACAACAGAGCTTTCCAAACTTCCCATGTTGGTGACACCCTTTTTAGACATGCACCATTTCGCAACACAGCCATTCAGTTTTACTAGCAAGCCACGAAGGAGTCTTGCAACTGCTGCCTCTGCCGCTGTCCTTACCTCGCACAACACACTTCCGGCTTGCAAATCCCCCCTGGAATTGGATCCGGACCTGGGACGGCCGGACGGCCTGTGGAAATTCCAGCGTCAACCACTGGGTGGCACCCTAAGACCAACAGCAGAAACCAACAGCAGCCGTCAATCAGGGACAAACCTTTTAGCTCAAGGGGAGGAATTTCAACCCAAAACTGAAATGTTTTATTTCCACCCCCTCCCCCAGGCAGTGCAAAAAATACTGCAAGGAGCCCTTCTTGGGGAAACGAGGAGTTCAGAGCTTTATCAACATGTGACCCTAAAACTCTGGACCAGGCATAGGCAAACTCTGCCCACCAGATGTTTGGGACTACAATTCCCATCATCCCTGACCACTGGTCCTGTTAGCCAGAGTTGATGGGAATTGTAGTCCTAAACATCTGGAGGGCCGGAGTTTGCCTATGCCTGCTCTGAATCCTCCCAAACTGATGCCAAAGTTTAGTGCTTGTTTTGTGCCACAAACCCCTCGTTTCATGCCCCCCCCCAACTGAGTAATTGCCCTATTGCTCCTGGTTTGAGTGTCAATTATTCCGTTGGGAGGGGCACCAAACGAGCACCAAACTTTGGCCCCTGTTTGGAGTCAATCGGACAAGGTTGGATTTTTTTGGCATTGACTTGTGACCCCAATTTGTTGTGTCCTTGGTTTGGTTTGGAGGGGGGTTCGCAGCACAAAACTAGCACTAAACTTCAGCGTCAGTTTGGGGGAAGGGATCCAGAATTTCAGGATCACAGGTTAATAAAGCTGGAGTTCAGCTTGCAAGTGAAATCGCCAGGCTCAGTCCCTGCTTTGCGTCATGAGATAAGCTGAGCACAAGACTCTTAATCTCAGTCGTGTGTTGGAACCTCTATGATTCTGTGAATGGCTTCCCTCTGCACAGGACCCTAAAGAACAGCACTGGGCTTGACGGGTGATCTTAGTCTGAGCTGGGATAAGATGAGTTCCTATATACCTGACTAAAGCCAGCCCTTTTATTTGAACCATGAGGACTAGCTCCTTCCTTTAGTACTGGGCTTGATGGATGAGTGAGTCTAAGCTGGGCTGAGATGGAATTATTTATGTCTTTTATTTCCTAAAAATCATATACAGCTTGATTATTTAAAGAAAAACCATGCGAAAAAAGAAAAATGAAATTATCAATGAAAAACAATTCAAAACCTTTAAAAATAATTTCTACAGAGGAAGGTAAGGGATGAAAGTTAAGAAACAGTGATGAGGTTAAGTTAAGAAACAGTCTTGCGGTTTCTTTTTTCTGTTTCTTCTTTCTTTAGCTTCTTTCTACTCTTTATTTCTTGTAGAATAGTTTGTTTCTTTTATTGTATTTTGGAAACTTCAATAAAAAAATCCCCGGACCCAAAAAATAATAACAGGGACAATATGAAGATCAGCCTGTCTTGCAGGACCGTTGTTGAGGAAGACCGAGATATAAATGGAGGGAAAGTACTCCAGCTCCGTGTTATTATTACTGTCACTGCTGGAAGTGCAATAAAAACTATCTCCAATCAATTTAAAAAAAATGGATTATTTTGCCAGCACTACAGTTTTTCTCTTGCATCTTACCTGATCTGAGTTCCAGCAAGTCTCCTCATTCCCATCAAACATAAACTTCTTCCCAAACTGCTTCACGTCTCGGTTGAGCACGGAGCTGACCCTGCAAAAATGCACAAAAGCACTGCAGACGGGCTTTCTCAGGTGCCATTAAGAGATGGGAGGGACCCCACAAGGTCATCAAGCCCAACCCGCTTAGGAGGAGGGAGAAGCGGGGGGAGGAAAGAGAAAACTACGCATGTTTATGATTTTTAAAATAAAAAATCTATCCCATAAGCCACCTCAAACACATCTGGAAGGAAAATGGGATGAAAAGATATACTAAACAAGACATTTTAAAAGTTTATTTATTAGTACATTAGCATCCAAACTTTCCTTCACAGAGTTCAAGGTGGCACACGAGGTTCCCCTCCCATTTTTCTATCTTTACAACAACCCTGTGAGGTAGGTCAAGCTGACTGTGACCGGCTCACAAGGCCACCCAGTGAGTTTCATGGCTGAGTAGAGGGTGAGAGATTTGAACCCAGGCCTTGCAGGGACTTGAACCCTGGAACTTGAACCCATGACCCCAAGATTAAGAATCCCATGCTTTACTAACTGAGCGATCTGAAGCCGCACTATAGGAATTACTATCACTATCATGTTGCTATTACTGACAATTACTTCTGCTACAATAATCATTCCAACCTACATTCAGTTCTTTAATTTGCATCTTCAGAGGACAGCAAAACAATCTCTCACCTGCTCACCGTCCCGGAGCAAATCAAGGATGTTGCTGCCATCGTGACACCAGCCACTTGGCAACCCAAGTGCAGGAATGTACAGACTGAGGTGCAGGCAGAAATCCAACAGGTGTGTGCCTACGTTCTTCCAACCACAGCTACCTGTTAAAGGAGGACCAAGATGGAATGGGACACAATTAAGTTAATCGTTTTGGGAATGAGACCGCCAACCTCCAACTCCCAGAGACCAGTTTGTCCAATGGTCAGTGATAATGGTGGCTGCTGGAGTCCCTGCAGGTATTCGATCCCTGATCAAAGAAGAGGCATGGGAGAGAGAGGGGGCTGCCCACCAGATTATGCTTTTATTTGGAAGAGAGCTTCCCACCTGAGAGCAGCATATAAAGGTAAAGGGACCCCTGACCATTAGGTCCAGTCGTGGCCGACTCTGGGGTTGCGGCGCTCATCTCGCTTTACTGGCTGAGGGAGCCGGCGTACAGCTTCCGGGTCATGTGGCCAGCAGGACTAAGCCGCTTCTGGCGAACCAGAGCAGCGCACGGAAACGCCGTTTACCTTCCCACTGGAGCGGTACCTATTTATCTACTTGCACTTTGACATGCTTTCAAACTGCTAGGTTGGCAGGAGCAGGGACTGAGCAACAGGAGCTCACCCCGTCGCGGGGATCTGAACCGCCAACCTTCTGATCGGCAAGCCCTAGGCTCTGTGGTTAAACAGAGCAGCATATAAATCATGTTAAATAAAAACAAAAACTCATATTTCTCTTTTTCCTTGTCCCCGCTGGCTGGCTAAACCAGGTGAGGGGAGCGAAGACAGGCTCAGAAAGATTGAGCGGAGGGGGTCCAACGGTCAAGAAGCCCTTGTAGAGAGAAGTGGGGGGCCAGTAGGGCTTGTCCATCGGGGAGAAGGAAGACTCTGATCCTAAACCTCCACTGCCTTGTAGGACATCTTTGGGAGAGAAAAGGCTCAGGAGTAAACCTAAGACAAATTCAGAGTGGAGTCCCTAAGGCGGTTGGATGGCACCTTTTCCGCCTCCTTCCGGCAACTCCTGCAGCCCAGCTGGCGCCAAACGCCTTGCTCTGATTTCCTTTGGACCACATCTGGACCTCCAGACACACGGCCCAGGCTTGTGCCCCAAGGTCGTCACTTTGGTGCTGCTCACACAGTGGTTTGGCTTCACCCGCAGAGGCGCACTCCATTGTCTCTTGAGAGAGACGGATGCCAAAGCATGTCCCCTTTTGCAATCTGTGCCTCTTTCCCAGCTCCTTAGCACCAGCACTGTCCAGACCAGCGTTTCCCAAACTTGGGTCTCTGGATGTTTTTTTTTGGCACTACAATTCCCATCATCCCTGACCACTGGTCCTGCTAGCTAGGGATGATAGGAGTTGTAGTTCCAAAACAGCTGGAGACCCAAGTTTGGGGAAACCCTGGTTTAGAGCATCTGCTCTCCATACAGACAATACTGAACTAGTTGGATCAGCAATAAGGCAGGTTCCCATATTTCATTTCACTTCTAATTTGTACACCCCCTTTCTGAACCAGGAAGGGCAGGGTATAAATAAAAATTTATTATTATTATTATTCTATATTGCATTTTACAGCAACAAAATACTGAATACCACAAAGAACACACGCCTTATAATAATCTGATCTGGTACAAAAATCATAATAAAGCGTAACTTTAAAATACAACAACTTATATCAAATAACGTAATATTCTATAATTGATTAGAATATAATAGTACCCAATAAACTTAACCCTCAAAACATCAGCAAACGATAATTAAATAGAAATTCACTCTGAACAATTGCAATAATTACTAAACTATGATCAATAAAAATAACTGCAAGTCACATGAGTAAAATACCGCGATACATACAAAACCATGTAATAGGATCAAATTGAGAAACAAAGCCACACAACTTCTGAAACTATTCCTCTATGCCCCCACCCCGTAAACTTCTCTTCGCAAAAGTCGCTTCAAAACTAGACCCGCACACGCAAACCTGTGATTAATGGGGTTTACTCCCAGGAAAGCAAACCCAGGGGGCCAAAACTAGAGACAGCTCGTTTTTGCCACCTCTCCTCAATCTAGCAGCCTTTCTCAAGCTGTGGGTCCCCAGATGTTGCTGAACTACAACTCCCATCACCCCTAGCTAGCAAGGCCAGAGCTCAGGGATGATGGGAGTTGTAGTCCAACAACATCTGGGGACCCACAGGCTGAGAACCGCTGAAAGGGGTTGCCAACGTACCAGGAAAAAAGCACAAACGCACAAAAACAAACACACGCCCGGGATCTGTTCCTGTGGCCTATTTAACTAACAGCCACTTAATTTGCAGGAATCTGCCCGATCCTCCCCGCGCTGCCCGGTTTGCAGCGGAGAAAAAGGCAAGGCGGAGGAGCAGGGGGTAAAGCAGACATTGGCAACCTTCCTCCCCTGTACCAACCTGCGAAAGATTTGGCAGAGAAGCTGTCGATGCCGGGATCTAAGACGCCATCCGCGCCGCTTCTTGCAAATATAATCTCTGTGGCAGATATATCTTCTTCGTCTCTGTCTGAGAGGCAGAAGAAGCGCAACTGGGGATGAAAAGCGACTGGAAGAAAACAGAGGAGGAAATTCCTCTCTGGCTCCACGTGCTTCCTGCTTCCTGCGCCCAGTGGCAAGGCTTAAAGGGACCAGTTTGCAAGCTGAGTTAAAAACGAAAAAATACAAATAAATATCCACGTTTGACCTAATCTCATCCTGGCCACTAGGTGGCGGTAGAAGAGCGCGAAGGAAGGCGGAGAAGCCGATTTAAGGCAAAATGTTGGGTTGCTTTTTTAAAAATAAAAATAAAAATATAAAATTGGAGGTCTTGATTCTGGGGGTTCCTTCATACGGAGGGTGCTGGGGTTCTACAGACCGATCCTGCGAGGCGCCTGCTGGTGTTCACCATTTAGTGTTGGTGTTCACTTATTTAGATGCAGTCTTCACGCGGCACCGCATCGTTATACTGCGGAACTCTCTGCCACAGGAGGCAAGGGCGGCCACCAACTTATACAGGGTGGCTAAAAAGCTGGTATACCGCTTTAGAATCCACTTTCTTTGTTCTTGACTCCAGTTCGCTGCCATCATGATCAATAGTAGTAGTAGTATTAATAATAATAATAATAATAATAATAAACAACTCATCTGGCTGGGTTTCTCCAGCCCCCTTCAATGCAGGAATCTCAGCTAAGGCTTCCATCAGTTTGAATAATAGCAATGGTAATAGTAATAATCTTAGAATGAATGGTGGTATTAAAATAAAATAAAATAAAATAAAATAAAATAAAATAGGATCCAATGGCTGGATGTAGGATTTCCCTCATTTCACCTTTTGCCTGCCTTGTTTTTGCATGATGCCGTGGCCTTCGGCAGGTGCAATAACAGTTTGTGGTGATCCCCTTCTGCCTGCCCTGAGCTCTCCACGCCCATCATCCCTGCCAGGCCCAGCTCACCTGTCAGTGGCCCATCTCACCCCTTTGTCCCACTTCAAGCCTCACACCGTGTGAGTAAGCGATACCTGCCGCCCTCCCGCCGCCTCGCTGCTCAGGTTACCGCTTCTCTCTGCCTGGCGCCGGCCACCTCCTCGGTCTCAAGCTCAACGGTCCGTGAGGGAGGCAGAATAGGGAATAATTTACTTCACAATCTACCTTTCCGTTTCTCACAGATTTACTTATAGGAAAATGTAGCCAACTATAATATCAGAAAGAAAATACAGCAACAGCTCGTAGGAACAGGTTTCCGTACCAGAATCAAACGCCATAAATTAATATCACAAAGTTCCATGTAGCACAAATGGGTTTGTGTTCCTCTGTACCTTAGAATCATAGAACTGTAGAGTTGCAAGGTATCCCAAGAGTCATCTAGTCTAACCCGCTGAAATGCTAAAGGCTAAAGCAGCCATGACAGACTTCTGCTTCACCCAACAGTTCTTCCTGTCAGAAAGTTTTTCCTGCTGTTGATTCAGAATCTCCTTGTAATTTGAAGCCATGGGTTCGAGTCCTACCCTCCAGAGCAGGAGAAAACAAGCTGGCTCCCTCTTCCATATGACAGCTCTTGAGATATTTGAAGGCGGCTCTCCTATCTCCTCTCAGTCTCCTCTTTCCCAGGCTAAACATCCCCAGCTCCTTCAACCATTCCTCATCAGGCTTGGTTTCCAGACCCTTGATCATCTTGGCTGCCCTCCTCTCCCCACATTCCAGCTTGTTGACATCCTTCTTCAATTGTGGTGCCCAGAAACCGTATTCCAGGTGTGGTCTGACCAAGGCAGAACAGAGCGGGACTATGACTATCTGGACACTAGACTTCAGTTGATGCATAGGTCATTCTGTTGATGATCTTATTACTCCTGTCCCTAGACTAGATTAATTTAGGGACAGGAGAAATGAAGGACTTCATCTGGTGATGTCCAAAGGCTTCTGAAATGTTCCTTGAATCATAAGAACAGCCTCGGTCCAGTAGACCTGAAGGAGCGTCTCCACCCCCATCGTTCTGCCCAGACGTTGAGGTCCAGCTCCGAGGGCCTTCTGGCAGTTCCCTCACTGTGAGAAGCCAAGTTACAGGGAACCAGGCAGAGGGCCTTCTCGGTGGTGGCACCTGCCCTGTGGAACGCCCTCCCACCAGATGTCAAAGAGATAAACAACTACCTGACATTTAGAAGACATCTGAAGGCAGCCCTGTTCAGGGAAGTTTTTAATGTGTGACATTTTAATGTATTTTGAATCTTTGTTGGAAGCCACCCAGAGTGCCTGGGGAAACCCAGCCAGATAGGCGGGGTACAAATAAATAATTATTATTATTATTATTATTATTATTATTATTATTATTATTATTATTATTATTCAGAAGCAGCGCTGCCTCTGACTGTGGAAGCAGAGTGTAGTCCTCCTGCCTAGTAGCCATCAATCACTCTCTCCTGCTCCGTGAATATGCTCAGTCCTCTTTTAAAGCCATCCGGGTCAGTGGCCATCGCTGTCTCCTGGGGGGGGGGGCTCTTGGGCTCAGATCCTGCGTGAGGGTTTCACATTGAGGCATCTGGTTGGCCACTGTGAGAAGAGGAGTCTGGACCAAAGGGACCATTGAGCTGATCCAAAAGGCCCTTCTTAGGTTTTTAGGGACTTAGGATCTCGGCGGCTTGAATAGCGATTGCAATTCAGCTGAAAGCAGCCCAAAATCTGATGCTGGGCACTTCGTACCACACACTATGAACTGAACCCGGGAGCCTCTCCCAGACCCTCCAAGTGCCCCTATTTTCCAGGGACAGTCCCAGATTTACAGAAACTGCCCCAGTTTTTTTATCTGACCCTGATTTTCCTTAGGACATTCCTATTTTCATCAGAGAAATGGTGGAGAGTATGGAGCTATGGGGAAGTTTTTTAAAGCTTAATGTTTTATTCTGTTTTTATATATGTTGGAAGCTGCCCAGAGTGGCTGGGGCAACCTAGTCAGATGGGTGGGGTATAAATAATAAAATTATTATCATTACTATTTTTATGAAATAAAGGTAAAGGGACCCCTGACCACTAGGTCCAGTCGCGAATGACTCTGGGGTTGCGGCGTTCATCGCTTTATTGGCTGAGGGAGCTGGCATGTGGGTCATGTGGCCAGCATGACTAAGCCGCTTCTGGAGAACCAGAGCAGCGCACGGAAACGCCGTTTACCTTCCCGCCGGAGTGGTACCTATTTATCTGCTTGCACTTTGACGTGCTTTCGAACTGCTAGGTTGGCAGGAGCAGGGACCGAGCAACGGGAGCTCACTGGGATTCGAACCGCCAACCTTCTGATCGGCAAGCCCTAGGCTCTGTGGTTCAACCCACAGCGCCACCTGTGTCCCTTTTTTAATGAAATAGGACATCCCTATTTTCCTTGGAGAAATGTTGGAGGGGCTCTGCTCTCTGTGCAAATCCCCCCTTTGGTGTGTGTTTGTGGCTGTTTGGGAAAAGAACCTGGAGATTTCCTGTCTCTCTGAGCTGCCTCCATGGAATGCAACTGAATCCAAACAAAAGGGAGGGGGATTCCACCCACTCGGTTTATTTAATTTCATTTTTCTTTGAAAACAAAACATTGCATCCTTTTTCTCCCATTGTTTTGTCAGGCTGTCATTTATCTCCATAGCTTGCCGCTGTTCTGTTTCTGCCAGGGTCAGGCAAAACATTAATGAAAGGGAGGAGAATGATGGAACAACCCCCCCCCCAAAACATTTAAATCTCATGCTGTTTTAAATGCGGTGGGTGGAGTGGTTGGGGGTGGCAGAACTCTGAAAAATAATAATAACCATCTTGTTTTGCAGAACCATCGGAGGTAGGGAGGGAAAGAGGGATTTCAACTGGGGATTCCGAAAAATTTCTGGACCCATAGGATGTCTGAACAGCTGCCTCTGAAATTGGAGTCATGGTCTAGCCATGGTGGCTAGTGGCCACTGATAATCTTTTTCCTCCACAAGTTTGCCTAGGTGACCATAACTGCTTCCTGTGGGAGAGAGTTCCGTAGGTTAACTACATCTTGCGTGAAGAAGGGCTTTCATTAAGGCCAGTGGGTCTAATGTCTGCCGGACTCACATGGGATGCAACCTGTCATGTACTGGCAGGATGAGAGGAAGGAGGGAGAGGATGAAGAGGATCCCAGTGGGGGGACTGGGACGCACTGGGGCAGCAGGGAATGGGGAAGGAGGTACTCCAAGGGTGACAGAGGATGGTGAGGGGATGGGGGTCGGGGCACAGGTACCAGAGCAATGGGACCCATCACCAGTCAGAGGGGCCCCTATCCCACAAACATGGCGGGCTCTAGGACAGCCTTTCTCAACCTGTGGGTCCCCAGATGTTGTTGAACTACAACTCCCATCACCCCTAGCTAGCAAGGCCAGAGCTCAGGGATGATGGGAGTTGTAGTCCAACAACATCTGGGGACCCACAGGTTGAGAACCGCTGCTCTAGGAGGCAGAGGCAGGCAAGGCCCACAGCCCAGCTCCCTAGCTGGCCAGGTGGGGTTCACTTGCTCTGGCAGGAGGAGTGTGGGTCCTCAGCTGAGCAGGCTTGGAGCAGAGGGCGGTCATAGGATCAAAGACTTGTAGAGTTGGAAGGGACCCCAAGGGTCATCTAGTCCAACCCCCTGCAATGCAGGAATGCCTTATCAAGCTCAGACGCTACAACTGGCATGCAAAGTGCAAAAGGGCAGCAGAGCAGAGGTGCTGGGTCTGCTCAACTGCCCATGTTGGTGGACCTTGGCTTGGATGCTCCCGGACCTCTACAGGACTGTGTGTTGGGTTTGACTCTAGATAGTATCCTGACTGCTGGACTTCAGACTTGGCTACTTGGATTGACCCTGGACTGCGTTTCCTGACCTTTGGACTTTGGTGGTGTGGATTGACCCTTGGACTTTGAACTTTGCACTAGGCATACTGAATTGCTGACAGGTAGGCCAGGGGTTCGGGACACAACCCAAGATTGTACTATATAATAAGAATGTAAGGGTGTTGTCTTGCTGCAGTTCATTTGGCCCGCAGGCAGATGGCGCTGTGGACTACAGTGTGGCGACAGCTCTCTGAGAGCTGCTTGGCCTTCACCGCAGCATTGGGGGGGGGCAACACTGGGGGCGGGGCTATGCTGCCACCACTGCCATTGCGCACCTCAGCACTGATGCTGCTTCAGCCTTCTGCAAGCAGGGCAGTTGCTGAGGAGCCCCCTGACCTTTCATGACTCTTCCACCATGGCTGGTCTGGGATGTCTCCTGCCTCACAGGAGAAAGTCTACGGGGAGGGAGGCCTCCGCCAGCCTCCAGATCAGGTGCCTCTGAGCATTTTTAGAGGTGCATTTTTAGAGCCAGCGTGGTATAGTGGTTAGAGCACCGGAGCAGGGCCTGGGAGAGACCAGGGTTCAAATCCCCACTCACAGGGTTGTTGTGGGGTTCAGCAAGGAGGTGGGGAGAACCGTGAGCCTCAGCTTGAGCTCCTTTGTGGACAATGCGGGGTGGAAAAGCAATAAACAAACCATTTTTACATTCATGCTTACGCTCCTAAACCATGTCGTGAGTCTCTTGGAGACCTTTGTGTGTGACAACTGACCAGGGTGGGGTTTCAACATTGCGATATATCACCCTGAGTAGGGTTGCCATGTTTTGAAGAGCAAAAGCGGGGACACAATTGCTGACATCTACTTTTAACTGTGGATCGCTATGACGACTCTTCCCATGAAAAAGAGGAAACGTCCTGGGGGGAAAAGGACATATGGGATATACCACTATATCACGATGTCTGAAATAAGGATGGAGCTGGCTGGCTTCACGGTTTCCCCCACGTTGTGAATTTTGCATAGCACCCATACAGACACATCACGATTCGTGATATATTGCCAGGTCAAAAATTATGAAACCAATATTGTGATATGGACATCAAACTGGCTTTGGACAATATATATTTCCCATCCCTAGCTGACGAGTCATTTTCTAAATATATAGTAGATATGTTTATGATTGCATTTCCATCCCAGCTTTTTCTCCAAGGAGTTCATGGGGGGCACCCGTGATTCTTCTTCCTGGGCTTCTCATTTAATCCTCACAAGCGCCCCGTGAGTCAGGATGAGGCTGAGAGGTAGCGACTGACCCCCAGGTTCCCCCAAGGAGTTTCATGGCGGGGGGGGGGGGATTTGAACCCGAGTCTGATGGGAACTGCAGACTGAAATATCTTGAGAGTGCCCAGTTGGGGAAGGCTGAGCTGACAGTGCGAAGCAGGAGTGGGGGCTTTGGCAAGGAGCAAGACCGAGAGAATTATAAGCAGCCCTTATTAGCCGCTTAATGAATTAAATTGCAGGTTTAAAACGGGGACTTCTAATTGGATTTTAATCAGAGCCTTCCCCCGTGAAAGCACGTTTGCTGAAAAAAGAGACAACTGTTGTAAACAATTTACATAATTCCCTTGATTGGGTAATGCGTTCAAATAAGATTTTCCAAAATAATGCACGGATCCTTATTGTTTTCACTAAGATTCCCTCTTTCTTCTGGGAGTGGGGCTGGCAGTTTTGAACGGGCCAGGAGAGCTCAGCTGGATCCAGACTCAGCAGTGCTTAGAGAGAAGACCCATTGAAATCAGTTTGGCTTCCCCCCTGAAGCGCACTCTATTGTCTCTCCAAATGGATGCCAGCAACAGAATAAGAATTAATAAGAGCCTCGCTCAGTATTGTTAGCACTGGATGGCAGCAGCTTTCTGGGGTGCTGGGCAGGGGGGACACCAGACCCTCCAAGGGTCCCTATTTTCCAGGGACAGTCCTGGATTTACAGAAGCTGTCTCGGTTTCTGATTTTATCCTAGAATGTCCCGCTTCTCCTTAGGACGTCTCTATTTCCATCAGAGAAATATTGGAGTGCATGGAGTTATGTGACCCCCAAACCATCTTAAGGCAACCCTGTTTTTTAATGCTTAATGTTTTGTTCTGTTTTTATATATGTTGAAAGCTGCACAGAGTGCCTGGGGCAACCCAGTCAGATGAGCAGGGTATGGTGATGATGATGGAATAGGATGTCCCTATATTCATTGACATTGAAGGGACACGGGTGGTGCTGTGGGTTAAACCACAGAGCCTATGACTTGCCGATCAGAAGGTCGGCAGTTCGAATCCCCGGAATGACGGGGTGAGCTCCCGTTGCTCGGTCCCTGCTCCTGCCCACCTAGCAGTTCGAAAGCACGTCAAAGTGCAAGTAGATAAATAGGTACCACTCTGGCGGGAAGGTAAACGGTGTTTCCGTGTGCTGCTCTGGTTCGCCAGAAGCGGCTTAGTCCTGCTGGTCACATGACCCGGAAGCTGTACGCCGGCTCCCTCAGCCAATAAAGCGAGATGAGCACCACAACCCCAGAGTCGGCCACGACTGGACCTAACAGTCAGGGGTCCCTTTACCTTATATTCATTGAAAAAATGTTGGAGGGTATGGGACACACACCTCACAAGCTTTTTTTATGAAGCCAGGAACCATTTCTTCAGTGTTATCCCTCCACTAATCTCAGTTGTTTTCCTGATTTCCTCATCGAGATGGGGGGGGGCCTCTCTCCAAAAAGGCACTCACACGCACCCCAGCCACCACTGAGCTGATGAGCCGATTTATTCCTCTGGCAGCGACAACATCAGCTTGCTTTATGCATTCTGAATGCACCCATTCCAGGGAACGCTGCTCAGCGAGAAGTGAGCATTTTGTGCCTCCCTGGAGCTAATTAGCTTTGGCAATTGATGGATGGCTCGTTTCCGGGCCGAGGCAGAGCAGGGCTGAACAGAGGCAGGCCTGTCCTGTGCTGAGCGCCCTGCGCCAAGAGAATATGCACGCATGTGCTCCAATCCAGTCATCTGGTCCAACCCTGTACCATGCAGGAATTTCAACTAAAGCCTCCAAACATCCCTATTTTATTTAAAATGAACCTCTGGGTTATTTGTGGGGCCTGCCTGGTGTTTTTACATGAGTAGAATGTGTCCTTTTATTTAAAATGCATCTCTCGGTTATTTGTGGGGCATAGGAATTCGTTCATCCCCCCCAAAAATATAGTCTGGTCCCCCACAAGGTCTGAGGGACAGTGGACCGGCCCCCTGCTGAAAAAGTTTCCTGACCCCTGCTATAAACCTTGCCACTAGTCCATTGCAGCGTAACCGAGGCCCCCCTTCCATGAGAATAATCTTGCATTATCTAATTACAGACCCTCCAAGGGTCCCTATTTTCCAGGGACATCCCTGATTTAGAGAAACCATCCCAGTTTCTGATTTCATCCCAGAACGTCCCACTTTTCCTAAGGATGTCCCTCTTTCCATCGGAGAAACGTTGGAGGGTATCCAATTGTGGCAATCACTGTCATTATCTGAACTTTCTCGTCACTTGTAGGGCCAGGCATTATATTGATATATTGTCCAAACCCAGTTTGAACTCCATATCGCTTAAATATGGCATCATAGAACTGTAGCGTTGGAAGGGATCCTGAGGGTCATCTAGTCCCGCCCCCGACAAAGCAGGAATAGGCAGCTGCCCCATGCAGGGATTGAACCTGCAACCTTGGCACTGTCAGCACAACGCTCTAACCAACTGAACTATATGAAGCGAGGAAGGTGTTTCGCTTTTGCCTTGCCAATTGTAAATAAGTTATTCTAAGTGCACTAGGAGGGGCCCACCTCTAGCACCCCCCTGCCGCCCCCTTGCCTCTAGCACCCCATAAGTAATCCCATCACCCCAGGGGGCAGTACCCCCCACTTTGGGAACCCTTGCTTTGGACAGTTGGGGGGTACATGGGAACAACCAGCAAGTGGGAAGATGTGCCCAGAGTCTGAGTCTATGAGGCTTCCCCCTGAAAATTTCACTTATAGTCTCCGATTTTGGGACCCTCCACCAGAGACCCCCTCCCCCGGGGGAGAAAAAGCCAGCAGGGCTGTCTAGTTAGGAGAAATCGCTTCTTTGCTGTCATCACCCCAGTGCTGTGGAACACCCTGCCACTGGACGTTCAGCAGGCACCTTCTGTGCCAGCACCTGCTTAAAACCTTTCTATTCTGTCCATGCAGGCAGCTAAGAATGCGTTGCTTTTAATCTTTACGTTGCAGTTTTACATTTTTATATTGTTGCAAACCAGCAGGATGTATGACACAGCGGTATATAACATTGATTAATAAAGACAAAATACATTTTTGAAGTAAGCGAAATGATGCATGCTGCCCTCTAAGAAAAAAAAAGGGAGAGGAGGGCCCTTATATATATATATTTGCAGAAATCAATATGTTCCAGGCTGCGTGGAAAGGAGACGGCTGCTGGGTGGGTGGGGGCTGCAGCCAGGAACCTAGTGCTTTTGTTCTGCCATCTTGGGGTGCGGTGGGGGGGCAAAGGGCTGCCCATATTGCTGGGGCAGTCGGAAGCGACTCAGAGAGCAATTGATCCGACTCCTGCCCTGAGAGGGCAGGTTGGGGGTTTGTGGGTGGACTGGAGAGAGAGAAAGAGAGAAGAAAAATGAATCGATTTTCTCTCCCCCCTGCCCCCCCGCAACATCACCATAGCAACTCAGGCCTTCTTTTGGCAGATGCATCACCAGGTCTTCTCGAAAGGCAGAGGGTTTGAGGCTTAATTCCAGGTGGGGCTTTTTGCACTCTTCAGAGAAGGATAATTTAATTAATCAGCATCTGGGTGGTAAATAAGTTTGCCAGCCAAACAGTCTTGGTTTTTGGTTTTTTTTTAGAGAAGAGGCTTGGCAGCCAGGGAACTTCACATCCCAATGAACAGAATAAGAGCAAACCCTCCGACATTTCTCCGATGAAAATAGGGACATCCTAGTCAATAATAATTATTGAATGTGGGACACGGGTGGCGCTGTGGGTTAAACCACAGAGCCTAGGACTTGCCGATCAGAAGGTCGGCGGTTCGAATCTCCGCAATGACGGGGTGAGCTCCCATTGCTCAGTCCCTGCTCCTGCCCACCTAGCAGTTCAAAAGCACGTCAAAAGTGCAAGTAGATAAATAGGTACAGCTCCGGCGGGAAGGTAAACGGCGTTTCTGTGCGCTGCTCTGGTTCGCCAGAAGCGACTTAGTCCTGCTGGCCACATGACCCGGAAGCTGTACGCCGGCTCCCTCAGCCAATAAAGTGATATGAGCGCCGCAACCCCAGAGTCGTCCACGACTGGACCTAATGGTCAGGGGTCCCTTTACCTTTACTTTTTATTCAGTAATAATAATAATAATAATAATAATAATAATAATAATAATAATAATAATAGTACTCTACCCATTTGACTGCTTTGCCCCAGCCACTCTGGGCAGTTTCCAGCACATAACATAATAAAACATGAAACATTAAAAAACTTCCCTATCCAGGGCTGCCTTCCGATGTCTCCTAAAGGTTGTCTAGTTACTTATCTTCTTGGCTCGAGGGTCACATAACTCCATAACCTCCAAAATTTCTCTGATGAAAATAGGGATGTCCTAAGGAAAAGCGGGACATTCCAGGATCAAATTAGAAACTGGGATGGCTTCTGTGAATCCCGGACTGTCTCTGGAAAATAGGGACACTTGGAGGGTCTGCTGTAGGTTTAAAAAAATATATATATATATTTATTAAAAATTTCCAATCAAACAAAATTATATATTCCAAATTATACAAATTATCCAATAATCAAACAAATCCCAATGTTATGCCTAATTATAAATTATTGTTATTACTTAGCTGACTTTCCATGCTTCAATATCAGAGGGAATCCTAATCATCTCACAGTTCTACTGCATTTCAAAATATTGCATTAATTCCCTTAACACATTCTGATGTTAATCCTTCATTATTTTCAACAGCTTCTGCATTCATCTGCTGTAGGTTTGTGTTTCATTTTGAAAAATAAATTGCTATCTTACGGTTTATTATTGTATATATTTTAAATTGGATATATAGGGGTGCACCAAAATCTTTTAAGTGCTTAGGGGCGCTACAGGTATTAATCCGGCTCTGTCTGTCCTGAACCATCCAGCACACCGGCCTTGAGCTCCCTGGAGCAAAGGTGGGTTTAATAAAGGTACGAATAAATGAACCTGGGGACGGAGGGAAGCAGCTCTTGCCCCGCTCAGCATCTTCAAAGAGCAGCGATGCAGCTCAGCGGAGGAGGAGGTCACGGTTTGCACCCATTAAAGGCAGTTGGCTGCCTGGAGACTTTTCGCTGCACCATCCTAATAGGATAATTACAATTCCTGCTTGTTTATTCTGCCTCTCTTCTCCGCCTTCCTCCCATCTCTGCAAGCACCTCCGCAGCCCCAAACACTTTGGGGCCCCACCTGCAACCAGGAGTACGGTATTTAAGCTGCAGACCCTCCCAGTGTCCCTATTTTCCTGGGACAGTTCTGGATTTACAGAAACCATCCCAGTTTCTGATTTGAACCTGGAATGTCCCGCTTTTCCTTAGCATGAGGCTCAAAAGCTAGATCCTCCAAGCATCCCTTTTTTCTAGGGACAGTGCCAGATTTACAGAAACCATCCTGGTTTCTGATTTCATCCTGGAATGTCACGTTTTTCCTTAGGATGTCCCTTTTTTCACTGGAGAAAAGTTGGAGGGTATGGAGTTATGTGACCCCCGAGCCAAGAAGATAAGTAACTAGACAAGCTTTAGAAAACACCTGAAGGCAGCCCTGGATAGGGAAGTTTTTTTAATGTTTAATGTTTTTATATACAGTATGTTGGAAACTGCCCAGAGTGTCTGGGGAAACCCAATCAGATGGACAGAGTATAAATTATTATTATTATTATTGAATTGGGCATCCCTATGTTGGAGGACATGTTCCTAGAGGTAGGCAAACGAAGGCCCGGGGGCCAGATCCGGCCCTATCACCTTCTCAATCCAGCCCGTGGACAGTCCGGGAATCAGTGTTTTTTTTTCATGGGTAGAATGTGCCCTTTTATTTAAAATGCATCTCTGGGTTATTTGTGGGGCATAGGAATTTGTTCATTTTTTCTCTCCAAAATATAGTCCACAGGGTCTGAGGGACAGTGGACCAGCCCCCTGCTGAAAAAGTTTGCTGACCCCTGGAGGTTCTGGAACTGAGTTCTGGCTGACAGAAAGCCCTGCCCTGCAGTCTGATCCAAATACGTCCTGTGGGTACCCCAAAGGTCCTCAGCCCCCCAAAAGGGAGCAATCCAGAGAAACTGTTGGGAAGCAGCAGAGAGTTTGAGAAGAGCAAAGTTCTTCCCCCCAAGCGACCGGCCGCTTGCCTGACAAATTCTGCAGCTGCGCCTTCAGCCAGGACGTGCCTCTGCTTGTGACAGCTCCAGACTCAGGAATTAACTCTTGGAGAGGAAAGGCGAGGGGCTCAGGGAGACGGAGGCCCAATTAGGAGTCTGCTCGTCCTTCGCTCAGGGCACCTGGGAGGGCAGGTGTCGCCGCAGCGGATGTCGAGGTGAAACCTGGAAGCTTTCTGGGGAGGAAGGAGCTAAATTTTTTAACAGGGATCAAACACTTCCATGGGTTTCCTGGTCAACGGTCAGGTGGCGGTGGCTCAAAACAGGCTGAGAGAGCTCTGTGCTGTCTGTCCACATCCCAGTCAACTCCTCTTATCAGCAGGTTGAGCATCGCTTCCCTTTTGGGTGAAGACAGAGGCAACGGAGGTGTTGAGCAGTTCTGCCTTCTCCCAGTCACCCAGTAGCATTTCTCTGTCTTCTCCACACAGAGGACCTATCACTTGCTTGTTCTTCCTCTTGTTTCGCACATAGTCCAAGAAACCTTTTATTATTATTTTTTAACCTTTCTTGCAAGCCTGAGCTAATTCTGAGCTTTGGTCAGCCTGACCTTCACCCTCCAGCTGTTGGCTACTCGTCTATATTCCTTCTTTGTGATTTCCCCTTTCTTCCATTTCTTATTTGAGTTTCTACTGAAATGAGGCTGCATTTTAATGTATTTTAATCTTGTTTTTTAAGTTGTATTTTAATCAATTGTTTTTATATCTGGTGTGAGCCACCCTGAGCCCGGTCTTTGCTGGCGAGGGTGGGGTATAAATAAATTATTATTATTATTATTATTATTATTATTATTATTATTATTATTATACATGCCCTTCTTAACTCTCAGCTCATCTGTAAGCTCCTTATGCAGCCACGCCGGTTTCCTTAGAACTCCCACTTTTCTTTCTTTTTGGAATTATCTGCATTCAGGCCTTCAAAATTTCTCCTTTTAGAAACTCCCATCTGTCTTGGACTCCCTTCTCATTGAGTATTTCTGACCATGGGATCACACCCAGTAGCTCCTTCAGCTTTTTGAAATTGCTCTTATAGTCCAACTGCACTCAGTTTCCCTTGCCTCTGTATCCTGAAACCCAAGAGAACATGATCACTTCCTCCCAAGTTTCCAAGCCCTTCCATTTCTTCAATCACTTCCTCCCTATTGGTGAGGACCAGATCCAAGATAGAGCACCCCCTTGTTGGTTCTTCCACCTTCTGGGAAATGAAATTGTCCGCGAGGCAGTGGAGGAATTTGTTGGACATTACATTCTTGGCAGAGTTTGAGTCCCAACAGTTATCGGGGACATTGAAGTCTCCCATAACTATTATATCTCTCCTTTTTGAATGTTTGGCAATCAGCTCCAGGAAGGCATCATCCAGGCTTTCAGTCTGGCCACCTCAACTGTGGATGGCTGTATCCCTAAGTCAGGAATGTGGAGCATTAGGCCTGGAGGTCCGATGCGGCCCTCTAAGCCTCATGAAGTGGCCCTCTCAATTCTCCCCTCACTGGTCCTGCCTAGCTTCTTGAACTCTGAAGATGCTTAGATGGAGGATAGAGAGGGGTGTCTGTGTGGAGACTAACCTATTATAGAAAGGTAAATTTTATATTTGTTGCTCCATCCAATTTTGCCTCAGGCATGCAGCCCCCAGAAGACTCTGTGCGGCCTTTGAGGTGAAAACCTTCCCCACCCATCTCAGCTTCCTCTTGGGGGCGTGGGAGCTAGCAACTCGGGTTCAGGCCAACTCAGTCTCCTTTGCGTCCTGTTGACGCTGGGAGATAAGGGGATAAAGAGCCATTTGTACAAGAGTTGTGAGTTAAAACTCTTTTTGCTCCTGGGAAAAGAGGTTTAAGCAAGCCCTTTGCCCCCCCCCCCCCCCAAACAGGAAGATTGGATGACTGTCTGCCTGGGATTCTTTCACTGGGATTCCTGCATTGCAGGGGGTTGGAGTAGATGACCCTCGGGGGTCCCTCCCAACTCAAAAGTTCATTGATTCTACTTTGCAGTTCCCTGCAGCTGGTATGCAGAGGCATTTACTGCCCACAACATGGGAGGGAGAAAGCTCCCCCGCAGATTGTCCATCAAAGCATTCATGCTTCTCTGTAAGGAGCATTTATCAGTATTTTGAGTTACAGTGCAATTTGGGACATAAAATCCCATCACTGGGCCGTTATCCATTTCCCGAGTCCAAGCTGCCGCCGTCCCTCTCCAACTCCTCAATAGACTCCAGTGGCTCCCTCTCATATTTTATGATGGGGAAAAGCATCTTCCGAGTTCTGCGCCCCTCCCTCCCCTCTCTCGGGATATAAATCTGTCATCTCTGCCTCTGGTGCGGAGATCGCTTGATATGGACAATAACGCAGAAACAAGGATCCCGTCTTGTAAAGATTTACAGGGATGACTTAGCAGTGTGCTGGGAAGGCAGGCCACCGTTGAACATCACTGGACAAATCTCAGGAGAGCACTCCAAGACTGCAAACTAGCCAGGCAGCATTTGGGAATCAAAGAAGACAGGTGGGGGTGGGGGTGGGGAGAAGCAGAGCCCCAAATGGGGCCCATCTAGGCCAGCATGTATAAAAACATCATATAATACCAAACATTAAAAACTCCCCCATACAGGTCTGCCTTCAGATGTCTTCTAAAAGTCAGATAGTTCTTCATCTCCTTGACATCTGGTGGGAGGGTGTTCCACAGGGCAGGTGCCACTACGGAGAAGGCCCTCTGCCTGGTTCCCTGTAACTTGGCTTCTTGCAGGGCCGAGCCATAGCAAGGGGGGGGGGGGCCTAGCCAGGGTTTCCTCCCCGGGTGAAGCCTCCAGGGGGCGCCATTGAGGCTCCCAGCATGTCTGGGCTTTAGATGGAGAGAAAGATGAAAAAGTGAGTGGCAGCCGTGAGCTCCGTCCTTCCCTTTCCCCCATGAAGCTGAGGAAAGGCCCATTTACAATGCAGTGCTGGGAGAATGAGCGTTGGGAAATCTGGGGAGGCTGCGTGGCTCACCCCAGTGAAGCAGAAGATTGCAGGGGGTTGGACTAGATGATCCTAGAAGAGTGACGAGTGGGGTGCCACAGGGTTCTGTCTTGGGCCCGGTCTTATTCAACATCTTTATCAACGACTTGGATGATGGACTCAAGGGCATCCTGATCAAATTTGCAGATGACACCAAACTGGGAGGGGTGGCTAACACCCCAGAGGACAGGATCACACTTCAAAACGACCTTGACAGATTAGAGAACTGGGCCAAAACAAACAAGATGAATTTTAACAGGGAGAAATGTAAAGTATTGCACTTGGGCAAAAAAAATGAGAGGCACAAATACAAGATGGGTGACACCTGGCTTGAGAGCAGTACATGTGAAAAGGATCTAGGAGTCTTGGTTGACCACAAACTTGACATGAGCCAACAGTGTGACCCGGCAGCTAAAAAAGCCAATGCAATTCTGGGCTGCATCAATAGGAGTATAGCATCTAGATCAAGGGAAGTAATAGTGCCACTGTATTCTGCTCTGGTCAGACCTCACCTGGAGTACTGTGTCCAGTTCTGGGCGCCACAGTTCAAGAAGGACACTGACAAACTGGAACGTGTCCAGAGGAGGGCAACCAAAATGGTCAAAGGCCTGGAAACGATGCCTTATGAGGAGCGGCTAAGGGAGCTGGGCATGTTTAGCCTGGAGAAGAGGAGGTTAAGGGGTGATATGATAGCCATGTTCAAATATATAAAAGGATGTCACATAGAGGAGGGAGAAAGGTTGTTTTCTGCTGCTCCAGAGAAGCGGACACGGAGCAATGGATCCAAACTGCAGGAAAGAAGATTCCACCTAAACATTAGGAAGAACTTCCTGACAGTAAGAGCTGTTCGACAGTGGAATTTGCTGCCAAGGAGTGTGGTGGAGTCTCCTCCTTTGGAGGTCTTTAAGCAGAGGCTTGACAACCATATGTCAGGAGTGCTCTGATGGTGTTTCCTGCTTGGCAGGGGGTTGGACTCGATGGCCCTTGTGGTCTCTTCCAACTCTATGATTCTATGATTCTATGATCCTCAGGATCCCTCCCGACTATTCTTTGAGAGAGAGAGAGAGGAAATGTCTTCTGTGTCCACTTTTCTCCATGCCATGTCCCTGGTCTGAACCATGTGCAATGCGCCTTTTTGAGGCGAGGAACCAGAAATCGGCACATCACCCGATCAGTAGAAACACCATATGGTTCATAAAATAAAATAAAAAAGATGGAGCAGACATATCACAATACCCTTCAAATCAAACACTTTGCTCCATAAGTTCTCACCTCCACAGTGTTTTTACTCAAACCTTTTCTACTGCATTGTATCTCCAATCCTCTCCCCCAATACAATTATTTTATCTTTTTTCTTCCGCCGCTCTTGTCTCGAATCCTGCCCGCGATTTCACTCGGCTGTAATCTTTGTTTAAAGAGTCCACAAAAGGCCTCCGTTCTCAACGGGGTGGGTTTTGAGAGGGGGCGGATGAGCCCCCAGTTCCCCCAAACCGGGGTCCGGCTGCGCGGTGCCCAAGCCAAAGAAAGGCGAGGCGAGGCGAGGCGAGGCGCGACTCCGCATTCTGGTCTCCGCCGCCGCCTCCCTGCCTGGCAACGCGTCGGACCCCCCCCCCCCTTGCCAATTCCCCTCCTTCCTCCCGTCCAGCCAGGAGAGGGGGGCGTGCGGAGGGGGGCCAAGGGGCACCCATTATATCCCCATCTATAAACTGCGCCGGGGCTGGTGGGTGCCATGACATTCCTCGAGAGAGGGGAAAGACAATAACTCACGTCCGGCCCTTTCGCTCAGGAAGACGAATGGCCCCGAGGAGATGAGCTCGGGAGAGCTGCGCGCCTGTGGTTTTTTTTGGGGGGGGTGCTGCAAGTCCGAGCAGGTCCAGAGAGGGAGAGGGGGTGCTCGGAAAGAACAGGGTGGGCGGCATGGGCGTAAATTAAAAAATAATAATAATACCTAACTGCGGGTCTGGCCCCCAGGACATAAAGCCTGTCACACCCCCGACAAAAACCCGGCTACGCCCCTGGTGGGGGCTGCTGCGGCCCCCAGGGTGCATATTTCAAAGAATCATAGGATCATAAAGTTGGAAGGGACTCCAAGGGTCGTCTAGACCAACCCCCTGCCATGCAGGGATCCAGATGGGAGCTGTCCCAGGTGGGAACTGGGAAGACGTGGATCTCTGAAGATTAAGATAGAAGCTTGATAGAATATAAAATGGTGTGTGTCCCCCCCCCCCGCCGCTTTCTTTAGGTCTTAGCTCTGTTTGGTTTTTATTGTATAATATGTTGAAAACCTTTAATAAAATTGCTTTTTTAAAGGATGAGGCAAAATGCCCTAAATTTCGAATAAAAGAAGTTCACTTTTTCCAGGGCAATGTTATTGGACGGTGACCTCCCAATCTGCCCCCATTGTCCTCCAGGAGAGAGCTGTCCCTTTCCCCCTCTGCTTGAGTTTTATGGGGAGGGGGGGCGGTCCCTCGCAGTTTCCCCAGTGCTTTGCCACCTGCAAGATGTCAGCTCTGAGACGCCCACCTTGGAGATAAGGCTTTTTGCACTAGGCAAGTTCACCCTGGTGACACACAGTCTCAAGGAAAGCCACGGATGCTTCAGCGGAGATTCCTGCATTGCAGAGGGTGGGACTAGATGACCCTCGGGGTCCCTTCTAGCTCCATGATTCCTTGATGTCCCACCAGTGCCCCCCCTCCCCCAGGTCTGATGGCAAAAGTGTTGCGGGATCAGAGCAACATTTGGGGAGTGAACTTTCCACACCAGGGATCTGAGGCGTTTATGATTCAGCTGACATTTGGTTGGAATAATCCGGCGGTGGGGAATTATCTGAAAATGTCAATTTAATTCACGGGATTGGATTTCCAGGCAGCTCTGTCTAGAAGAGACGGCGCCGTACCGATGGAATGGCCTTTTTTGGGCGGAGAAATAAGAGCGCCCGGGGTTCCTTAAGGCCGGCACCCTGGCAAAACTAATCTCTGCATTTGTGTGCTGAGGAATGGGGTTCTTAGTGTGCTGTGTGGGAAATTGCTCTCCGTTTGTGGGGGTCAGTCTGGATGATTTCCTGGTGTCCCTGCCAGACCTGTGCTCCTGCACCCAGCCAGGGTTCGAAACAAGAAGAGGAGGCTACTGAACTGGTCTCCACACCTATTGTAGAGTTCAGTGACATCATTTGGGGGGGCGGATTTCCGAGGGGGGCATCCAGGCGCCCCCACGACAGGCTCCCTCGTTGAAGCTGGAGCCATGCCTGGGCCAGGGCTGTGGGGCTGGGATGGCGCCGCCCGCATGTGCCCCTCTCCTGGGCCAGCTGGGAGGGAGGGAGAGTGCCAGCACCCCTCACTGAGGAGGGGGGGCGAGGGGGCAGGAAAGCACTGCTGGATCCACATGCGTTGCCCAGAGTGCCTCGCTGCAAGGACAGGAGGGCGAGGCGAAACGGCAGCCCGCCGGCTTGGAGATTCCCTGCCTCATTTCTGCTCCCGGGTTGGGGCCATTTTGCAAGGAGAGCCGGCCTTGATCAGACGCTGGCCAGTCCACCAGGGAGCCGGTAACCCCCTCTATGCCGCTGGTGGAGTTGGAAAGAGTTCAGGAAGGGATAGAAGTTTGCAAAAGTACACGTGGCATGGGGAAGGTGGGCGAAGAAGAAAGGTCTCCCTCCCTCTCTCGCAACACCAGAATCCGTTGACATCCAGGGAAGATTCAGGGCAGATAAAAGGACTCCCCCCCCCCCGCGCAATGCAGAGTTAAACTGCGGAACTCGCTGCCACTTGAGGCCGGACCCCCTCAAATGTTGTGTGTGTGCCATGTCATGGGATCGATTATGTGGTGTGAGGCTTACCTGCCTCCCCCCCCATATTTTATTCAAGTTGACACCTAGTCTTAACCTATTTCCACATGCAATATCACACGCTATATGCTGCATTTACATTTTTGATAGGTCCACACCAAGCCGAATGCGTTATATGCTACTACCATCAACCTTCTCACTAAGGCAGCTCATTTTATGGGACCTGGCTTTGTGTAGTGGAAAGCAGCTCTACGGGGCTGAATATTTGGAGAATCTCTTAGGCGGAGCCAGCCACCTCTCCAAATTTCTGTCATTCATCTTTTGAGGCTGGGGGGAAACAGGCAAGCGAATCAATGTGAGCGGTGGATTGACCACCCAACAGCCCATCACCTCCATAAAGGCACCATTGCCTAGTGGTTATGGTCGAGCCTTCTTCCGAGCCAGGGACTGTGCAGATGACAGGATACGACCCTTCTCCCCAGTGCAAAACAGGCAGCCAATTGTGTGGTGGCAGACTTCCCTCTGGCCTCCTTACACACACCCAGTGCCCACCCCCCACAATTAATTACTATTCCTCTCAGGTCCCGGTTGCTAATGAACCCGGTTGCTGAAGAAGGGATCACATTCATCCCTTAATGATCTCCTTTGCAGCTGGGGTCTTGGGCAGAGGGGCTTACAATGCAGACGACTCTTTCCTGCTCCCCCCACCCCCCCCATTTTCTCTCTGCTGCTTCTAGCGGGGAAGGAGGCCCACCTGGACAGGGGATCGGAACCGGGGAGGCTGTACGTGTGTCAGGAACACCCCTGGCAGTGTAAAGTCATTCCTCTCTTCGTCTTGCTCTCCCCAACATGTTGGAGAGGAGGTGCTCCAAAGGGCAAATCTCCTTTCAGGAGGAGGAAGAGTGCACACACACACACACACACACACACACACACACACACACCCCTACCTCTTCACGAAGACTGATGACATCCATGGCTTCTACCTCTCCTTTAAATTGGAACAAGCGAAGGCGGTGAATGCATACCCTCCAATATTTCTCCGATGAAAATAGGGACATTCTAAGGAAAAGCAGGACATTCTGGGATCGAATCAGAAACCGGAATGGCTACTGTAAATCTGGGACATTCCCTGGAAAACAGGGACACTTTGGAAGGTCTGTGAATGTCCTATGTGAGTGTCCAGAGGTGTTTGAAGGATGGAGGGTGGCTAACGGATTGAGGTTGAATCCCGACAAGACAGAAGTTCTGTTTCTAGGGGACAGGGGGCAGGCAGGTGTGAGGGACTCCCTGATCCTGAATGGGGTAACTGTCCCCCTGAAGGACCAGGTGCACAGCCTGGGGGTCATTTTGGACTCACCACTGTCCATGCAGGCACAGGCCAATTCTGTGTCCAGGGCAGCCATCTACCAGCTCCATCGGAGACCCTCTCTGCCCACAGACTGTCTTTTCAGAGTGGTCCATGCTCCAGTTGTCTCCCGCGTGGTCTACTGCCATATGCTCTACATGGGGCTACCTTGGAAGGTGACTTGGAAACAATATATTGGGGAATGGGGGGGTGTCCTGATCCCTCTCAGCTCCCTTCATAAACTACAGCTCCCAGAATTCTTTGCAGGAAGGCCCTGTCTGTTTCATGTGGCATCATGGTGGTTCTTTCTTTTTTCTTTTAAAAACATTTATATACCACCTTTACCTTCCAAGGAGCTCCCGGTGGTGTCCATGGTTCTCCTTCTCCCTATTTCACCCTCCCCACAACCCTGAGAGGTAGACTAGGTTCAGAGATGGCAACCAGCCCCCAAGGCCCCCCAGCATCCTTCAGGGCTGAGTGGGGATTCGAACCCTGATCTCCCAGGTCTTAGTCCGACCCTCTCGCCACTGCACCCCACTGGTTCGCTAGAGTCCTTCTGCTATGGGGCAGCTCTATAAATTGAGTAGGCAAATAAATATGAGGAAAGCAAAATGCCACTTAGAGAAGGACCTGAAATATTTTCCTGGAAGCTTGAATTTGTTTTATTCTGGATTGTTTTATTTGGTGTTTTAATGCACTGTAAACCGATTTGGTGTTTTCATGCTCTGTAAACCCCACTGCAAAAGAAAAGAAAAAGTGCTTGCAGACATTGCATTGTGGCAACCGCAACCAAAGTTTAAGGTGCCATTTGGCAATTAGCTGATATACAGTGATATCTCGGGTTACAGACGCTTCAGCTTACAGACTCTGCTAACCCAGAAATAGTAACTCGTGTTAAGAACTTTGCTTCAGGATGAGAACAGAAATCATGCTCCGGTGGCGCGGCAGCAGCGGGAGGCCCCATTAGCTAAAGTGGTACCTCAGGTTAAGAACAGTTTCAGGTTAAGAACAGACCTCTGGAATGAATTAAGTTCTTAACCCGAGGTACCACTGTATCTGAGTTTCCGTAGCATGAAGGCCTGACAATGTGACTTGGTATAAACTGGCTTCCTATATCCCATTCCGAATCAGAACAATGGGGACTAGTATCTTAGCATTTCTTTGGGGGAAGCGCAGTAGCTCGGCAGAGGTGCTTTGGTCCCAGGTTCAATCCCTGCTGGCATCTCTGGGTAGGAGGAACCCTGGGGAGCTGCTGCCAGCCTGTGTAGGCGATACTGAGGCCCCCTGTGGGGTCAGACTCGGCATAAGGCATCTTCTTGTCTTCCTACACATCCCACAGAGCTGCCAATTTGCTGGAACGCCTTCTGCTTCCAGATAAATGTGACAGGAGCGTGATCTATTGTTATTTTCTTCTGTGCGTTAGGAAGGGTTGTGTTTTGTTTTGGTGTATCAACTATTCTCCCTCCTCCCCCGGCCCCCCAACCGAATGCATTTTACTGCCTCGCACATCTGGGAGATCAGATCTGCTATATCGTAGCCTCTGGCTTCTCTTCCACAGCTTAGAAAAATCAAGAGAGAGAGAGAGAGAGAGAGAGAGAGAAAGGAGGGGGAGATGAGAAATGGAAAGGGAAAGAACAAAGAGGAGTAATGCACACAGATTCCAGGCTGCTGCTCCTTCCTGACTCAGGGAACAGGCACCAGCAATTTTTTTTTTGTGGGAAGGGGACACCGTTGCCAACAGGGTGTGTGCATGTGCGGTACAATTGCATCTTGCATCAAATTAATTTGCACGATTTCAAGGTCAAAAGCCAGCTGCTTAAAACTGTGCAAATTAATTGCATGCAAAGTGGAGAGCTTAAAAGCTCATTTTTTGCGCAAGCTTTTCCTGCCTTGCTTGCTGGGCAAGCCCCACTCAGCTCCTGAGGGTAGGGTCACTTGCAAGAGAGCAGTTGGAGTAATACGGTTTTGCATGTAGGGCCATCCCTAGAACACACACCCCTTGCAAGATGCAATTGTGCTGCATATATTCGCATGGGGCTTGGGTGTGATAGGCAGAGAGACAGATAAATGCATCAAGCTCCCATAGAAGAATGGTGCTGTGTGTTGGAGGGGGGGGTCAGTCTGGATGATGCCCCGGGTCCTATACCTAGAGGGGTTTAGAATCTAATAGAAGATTCTGCTGCTGAAATAGCCAGACAGGTTTATTTGTTTTTTTAAATATAGATTTCATTAATTTTCCATAAATTTCACATAAAATTCCAATACATAATAATTTGGTGTGGTTTTTGTTTGTTTTCTCAGCTTCCCATCCCATTTTCCACAGCGTTTTTTTTAATTCTATCCCTTTGCTGAGCCATATCTACAGTTTTTTATATCCTAACCATAATATGGATATAAAAAACTGTAGATATGGCTCAGCAAAGGGATAGAATTTTAAAAAACCCCCAAAATCGTATCCTAACCGTAATATGAAGGGACATGGGTGGCGCTGTGGGTTAAACCACAGAGCCTAGGACTTGCCGATCAGAAGGTCAGTGGTTCGAATCCCTGCAACGGGGTGAGCTCCCGTTGCTCGGTCCCTGCTCCTGCCCACCTAGCAGTTCGAAAGCACGTCAGAGTGCAAGTAGATAAATAGGTACCACTCCGGCAGGAAGGTAAACGGCGTTTCCGTGCGCTGCTCTGGTTCGCCAGAAGCGGCTTAGTCATTCTGGCCACATGACCCGGAAGCTGTACGCCGGCTCCCTCGGCCAGTAAAGCGAGATGAGCGCCGCAACCCCAGAGTCGGCCACGACTGGACCTAATGGTCAGGGGTCCCTTTACCTTTACCTTTAACCGTAATATGATACTCTCTAATTCTTTTTGTTGCTCATAGTTCAAATCCTGCTTTCAAATTCATTGCATCATAATATTTCTTTAAATACTCTGAAAAAGGCCGGACGGGTTTCTTTGTAAGACAATGATCTTGGCTGGACACTTGAGAGTTCTCAACAGAACGCCCCCCCCCCCCTCAAAATGAGCTATGGTTGCACAAGTTTTGAGGGTGCCCTCTGGGCTAATGGGTGGGCATTTCCTCTAGCCCCCTCACCTAGCTGCTAGGTAGAAAAAGAAGAGCCAGAGTTGTGGTGGGTGAGAATGCTGAGCTGGAAGCCGGAGACACAGAGGACCTGCTTGCTCTGTGCTGGACCCAAAGCTGTGAGTAATGGAGAATCAAGGTCTGTTAGGGCGCTAATGGGGCAAGACTTATGCTCAGGTTGTGTATATGTGGTCAGCTGCTCAGAGCCTGGTGCTGATAATGCCAAGGTTGCAGGTTCAATCCCCATGCAGGACAGCTGCATGTTCCTGCATTGCAGGGGGTTGGACTAAATGATCCTTAGGATCCCTTACAACTCTACAATCCTATGATTCTATATCCTAAAGACAGCACAGTCTCCGCTGACCTTCATGCCAAGGAATCAAACTCTGGGCAAATGCTCAGAACCCCTGGAGTCTCTTGCTGCTCTGAGCAGTGGAGGCTGGTAATAATAATAATAATAATAATAATAATAATAATAATAATAATAATAA
>JAXCMG010000120.1:1392731-1477428 GCA_034642415.1 Podarcis siculus
AATAATAATAATAATAATAATAATAATAATAATAATAATAATAATAAATAATTTATACCCCGCTCTTCCCAGTTCAGAAAACTGGGCTCAGGGCAGCTAACAACAAATTTAAAACACTTAATTGATGCAACAAAAAACCGGCATAAAATACAGCATAAAATGTGAATAACAATAAATTCAGAATTCAAAAATCAATTTAGGGGGGAAATGCATCCAATAAACATTAGATGATCACCAGGGCTAGCTGGCTAAATTAGCCCTATTTGGGCCAGCGAGGAGACCAGGGGAGAATTAGCTGTGGGATCCCAGAGTGGGGAATCTTCATAAAAAGGGGAGGGGGAGGGAAGGAAGGAGAATAAAAGATCAGGCTAAGTTCAAATTGAAAGCCAGGCGGAATAGCTCTTCCACCAGGTTGGAGCCATCACTGAGAAGGCCCTGGCCCTGGTGGAGGATAGTCTGACTTCCTTAGGGCCCAGGACCTCTAAACTATGATTATTCATGGACCTGAAGGTCCTCTGCGGGGCAGATGAGGAGAGCTGGAAGGGACCCCAAGGGTCATCCTGTCCAATGCAGGAATCTCAGCTCAAGCATCCAGGACAGATGGCCGTCTAAGCTCTGCTGCAAAACCTCCAAGGAAGGGAGTCCCTTCCACTATTGAATGGCTCTTACTGCCCGCTTCCTCCTTCCATCTCAGCGGTGCCCTGGTCACATGCACAACACACATTTAAAACCCGGGAACTATAGTTTGCCAAGGGTGCTGGGAATTGTAGTACCTTACTGGGTCAGCTATGATTCTATTTATTGCATTTGATCTATGGGCTACTTTTAAAATGAGGCTGCATTTTAAATTGGTCCCCCCCCCCATTATGTTTTTACTGTAATTTTACTGGTGTTAGCCACCCTGAGCCCAGCTGTGGCCAGGGTGGGTGGGGTATAAATAAAATTTATTTATTATTATTATTATTATTATTTATGAGCCACCCCCCCCAAGGAGCTCAGTGTGGTGTACCTGGTTCTTTCTTCCTGTTTGTTTAATGCACACAGCAGCCCTGTAAGGTTGGTTCTTAGGCAGCAACTGTTTTCCAAGGTCGACCAGTGAGCTTCACGGAGACGTGTGGAATTTGAACCCAGAGGCCTCCCAAGTCCTAGTCCGACTCTTCACCTGCTATGCCACCATTGGCAATGCAGTTCCCAGGATTCCTTGAGGAGAAACTCAGGTTGGTGGGATATCTCAATCGGTAGAGCATAAGACTCTTGATCTCAGGTTTGTGGGTTCGAGCCCACAGGGCAGGCAAAAGATTCCTGGGCAAAAGAACCCACCGGGTTGTAGGTTCGAACCCCATGTTAGGCAAAAGATTCCTGCATTGTAGGGGGTTGGACTAGATGACCCTCATGGTCCCTTCCAGCTCTACAATGCTGTGATTCTATGAAATGTGCTTTAAATGTGTGGCATGGATGTTGTTGTTGTTGTTAATAATAATAATAATCAATTAAATTTGTATATAGCCCTTCATCCGAAGATCCAAGGGTGATTCACAACAGAAAAAATAGAAAATGAGAATACAAAATACGACTCTTGCAGGGAAGAGGAAGACTGGGGCAAAGTTGGCATTGATTAGCTCTGCCTATCATTGGCTCATGGGGCAACCAGCACCCACCCCATTCACTCTCATGGAGAAGTCATCACTGCTTCTAATGGATGAAACTGGATAGCTCAGTTGGTTAGAGCCTGGTGCTGATAACGCCAAGGTTGCAGGTTCAATCCCTGGGGACGGCTGCATAATTCCTGCATCGCAGAGGGACGGACTAGATGACCCTCAGGGTCCCTTGCAACTCTACGATTCTATGAATTTTGCTATCCAAAGCCTTTACTGCAGGGCTGCGCTGCAGACCATCCATCGCAGTTTCACTCCCGGCCCGGCTGTGCAGGACAGAGCACTGCAGGGATTCCCTTCAGATGTGAAATTGTACCTTCCGAAATAACTCTTTTGGAAACTTTCCACCAGAAGGGAATGAAAAGACACACACGACCTGGTTCTTTCCTCCTTCTGCCCCCCTCTCCCCCCGATTCCTGCAGGTTTTCTGTCTTCCATCGTCTTTATAGACTGAATCATACATCTTTCTTTTTCACAAAAAGAAATGTGACCTAGTTTGATGGCAATTTTCCTCTTTCTTGCAGCCTAAAATAAAAAATTGCCATCACTAACCCAGCATGGATACGACTAATATTTGATCCTTGGTAACAGGAAAGAGAACTATTTTCCAAAGATGCTCCCACCACTTGATCAGAGCGTTAGGAAGAAGGGTTCGGTCCTTTGCAAAATGTCAAAAATGTTTTCTTCCATATCACCTAATTGTTGGAGGGCTTGTGATAAGCTTGGTACATTTAGGGCAAGTTTGTTGTCCAAAATTAATGTGAACTGAATGTTTCTGATGATACCAATGTAGATATATTGTGAGAAGAACTGGTCTTATACATGATTTTGGCACCTAACATAGTAATTGCAACCCAACGGAAAACAATCCAAAATCTCACACTGGGTGCTATAATGGAGGAAAGGATGCATAATTTGATATTTTGACAAGTATTAGAACATCCAAACAATTTTAATAAGATTTACCACATATACAGTGGTGCCTCGGGTTAATTACTTAATTTGTTCCAGAGTTCCGTTCTTAACCTGAAACTCTTCTTAACCTGAAGCACCACTTTAGCTAATGGGGCCTCCCGCTGCTGCCGAGCCGCCACCACACGATTTCTGTTCTCATTCTGAAGCAAAGTTCTTAACCCGAGGTACTATTTCTGGGTTAGCAGAGTCTGTAACCTGAAGTGTATGTAACCTGAAGCGTATGTAACCCGAGGTACCACTGTACAGCGAAACCATCATTTTCAAGACAACTCTGGTTACAAGCAAATCTGGAAATAGACTTGATCAACTCAATTTTGTTGTTGTTTAGTCGTTTAGTCATGTCCGACTCTTCGTGACCCCCTGGACCAGAGCACGCCAGGCACTCCTGTCTTCCACTGCCTCCCGCAGTTGGGTCAAACTCATGCTGGTAGCTTCGAGAACACTGTCCAACCATCTCGTCCTCTGTCGTCCCCTTCTCCTTGTGCCCTCCATCTTTCCCAGCATCAGGGTCTTTTCCAGGGAGTCTTCTCTTCTCCTGAGGTGGCCAAAGTACTGGAGCCTCAGCTTCACGATCTGTCCTTCCAGTGAGCACTCAGAGCTGGTTTCCTTCGGAATGGAGAGGTTTGATCTTCTTGCAGTCCATGGGACTCTCAAGAGTCTCCTCCAGCATCCATTCTTCAGTGATCAGCCTTCTTTATGGTCCAGCTCTCACTTCCATACATCACTATCTTAAGGTCTGTCACATGAAGGATGGAGCAAGCTTGTTTTCTGCTGCTTCGGAGGGCAGGACCCGAACCAATGGATTCAAGTTACAGGAAAGGAGATTCTGATTCAACATCAGGAATAACTTTCAGACAGTAAGAGCTGTTCAACAGGGGAACAGTCTTCCTCTCCTTCCTTGGAGGTTTTAAAGCAGAGGTTGGGTGGCCATCTGTCATGGATTATTTACTTGAGATTCCTGCATTGCAGGGGGTTGGGCTGGATGATCCTCAGGGGTCCCTTCCAACTCTATAATTCTAGGATTCTATGTCCAATCCCCAGGTAGGGCTGAGAGCTAAATGCTGCAAAAGCTTCTTCCTTGCAAGGGAAGAAGCCTCTGAAACTTGCCATCATTTTTTTTTTGCCCTTTTCTCTATTCAGTAGAGGGTAGGGGGTCTCTTAGCAGGCTCCCCCCTCCAGCTTAACACACAGATATACACCACACAGCTGCACCGGCTTAGCTAGAGACAGAGACCCCTGTATATATATGTCACAACAGAACAATGATCCCCTGCCCCGTCTGTCAATTCATAAATGGCAGGAAACAGAGTCAGTGGCTTTCGCTATGCAAAGGAGGCCTATACAATCAGATAGGAAATGAGAGACCTCCACTCTATAGGATTTCAGAGAGGACGCCCCGCACATCCTATGGAAATGAATAGGGGACTTCTTCTTTCATGAGGACGCTGCCAAAGGCGAGGAAAAGGCTCCCCTTTCTCCATTATTCCACACCCAGCTTTGTAGGGCGAGAGAAAAAGTGCTTTTTCATGCAAGCTGGTGGCTGAGGTTGGTTGGCAGGGGAAGGAAGAGGGTGCCCTCCTCAGCATAACCTATATCCTGTCACCCAACAACCCCTTCCTCTTGCAGCTTCTCAGGGTGTTTGCCTTCCCGCCCACCTGCTCGCCCCCCCCCCAGTGAACTGCTTCCTCAAGATGCCCTCTCAGATTTTTCTTCTGAACTGTCAAAATCACCCCTTTTATTTTTAATTGTCATTACAGAAGAACATTTAAAACAAATGTAAAAGGTAAAGTTAAAGGGTCCAGTCGTGGCCGACTCTGGGGTTGCGGCGCTCATCTTGCTTTACTGGCCGAGGGAGAACCAGAGCAGCGCACGGAAACGCCGTTTACCTTCCCGCCTGAGCGGTACCTATTTATCTACTTGCACTTTGACATGCTTTCGAACTGCTAGGTTGGCAGGAGCAGGGACTGAGCAACTGGAGCTCACCCCGTTGCGGGGATTCGAACCGCCAACCTTCTGATCGGCAAGGCCTAGGCTCAGTGGTTTAACCCACAGCGCCACCCACGTCCCTTAAAAAAACACCCGCCACCAGCGCCCCTTAAAAAACAAATGTAGGGAGCTAATTTTTAGACCCAGAAAAGTTTTCAGCAGGGGTCCAAAGTTATAAAGAAGCAAAGACACCTTCTGGATATCAAGCAGCAGGGAGTTCCAAAGGATGGGCACGCCGTGCTAAAATGTCTGCTCCTCACCAAAGCAGAACAAATATTATGTGCCATTTTGTAAAAGTGCAATGCGTGCAGATGCACATAGCCAAACAGGCACATATGAGGCAAGTAAGAGAATCACAGAGTTGGAAGGGAACCTGAGGGTCATCTAGTCCAACCCCCTACAATGCAGGGAACTCGACTGATCTCAAGCTAAGGGTTTGCGTAACAGTGTGACTTGCCCTTAAATGTTGCAGCCATCCAATTACCACTTAGAACAGGCCCACTGATATCCACAGACTTTTGACTTCATTGGCTTAATTAATTCCAATGGGCCTACTCGGAAAAGAAGTAGAATTATAGTATCCTATAGTATACTAAACAGAGGGCCATCTAGTGCAGCCTCTGCACAGCAGGAATCTCAATGAAAGCATCCATGACAGAGGGCCGCACCGTCATTCCACCCCATCAGTTCCCAGAAAGGCAGAGGTGCTATTCTGGTCTTTTTGCCCCCAAACCTCTCTTCACTGAGAGAGCCTGATCCATTGGGAACGTTCACCTAGACCAGGGGTAGGCAACCTAAGGCCCGCCTTCTCAATCCAGCCCACGGACATGTTTCTACATGAGTAGAATGTGTCCTTTTATTTAAAATGCATCTCTGGGTTATTTGTGGGGCATAGGAATTCGTTCATCCCCCCCAAAAAATATAGTCCGGCCCAACACAAGGTCTGAGGGATGGTGGACCAGCCCACGGCTGAAAAAGTTTGCTGACCCCTGACCTAGACCTTGCACCTCCTTAATGAGAACTGCCCACAGAAATTAACTGCTGCCCTCCCTCCTAGTTAAAACTGTAAGCTGTAACCAACAAAGGCAGAGCGGGCCCATTGAAATTAATGGCCCCAAGTGAGTCAATTTTCCTTGTTTTCAAAGAACCATAGAATTGTAGGGTTGGAAGGGACCCCAGTGGTCATGTAGCCCAACCCCTGCAATGCAGGAATCTCAGTGGGTCCACCCTGAGCTGGGCTAACACTGGCTTATCAGAGCCAACTTCTTGGGGCTGAGGTCCCTTTGCCCCTAAATAAAATAGTTGAGGGGTCCCGCAAAGTGAATAGGCATTGCCATTCAAATGGTGTGTGCGCACTGAGTCATGTGATCGATTATGCAGGGCAGGGCTTACCTACCCCCCCCCCCAACATTTTATTCAGCTTGGCACCCCTGCACTGGCTGTAACCCCGTTGTCCTTTCGGGTGTCTATTCCTTCCTCTCCCCCTTTTTCAGCAAGACATGCAAGTCAAGATCTGTATTTGAAATACCCTTTTCACCTAAGCAATCGTTACCTATATGCTATATAGAAAGATAGGAGTGGAAGTGTTTTCATTTTTCCCCCAAATACTGAATTGCCTTTCATCGTTTCTTATGTTGTTGTTGTTGTTGTTTTAAAAACTCCCCACTGTAGAATCGTATCGAGGCTGTTTATGGCACGCCTAACCCTAATGAAAAATCAATACGTCCAGATCAGGGTAGGCAAGGAGCTCCTGCAAACCTCTCTCCCAAGAACTTATTTCATATTTGTTTTGCAAAAGTTGCATTCCCGAGAGCTACCCGTCGGTGCTTTGATAGCTGGAAAAAGTGTAAGTGTAATTTTAAGAGAGATAGTGTGAGAGAGTGTGAGTGTGTGTGTGTGTGTGTGTGTGTCTTTATAGGAACCCAAGCGCATGCGCACCTGATACTCTCTTTCTTCTTCCCCCCCCCCCCCCCGCTTTCCCAGTTCTGCCTTGCATTACCATCAGTCCCACCAGCAGCTGCTATTCCTCTCTAACTGGGCGTGCAGGTGGAAGACAGAGAACAGCAGCCCAGGCAGGTCTAGAAGGCGAGAGGGGAGAGGCGAGACCCCCACCCCACAACCATCCCCCCCCATGGAGAACCAGCGGGGCGCCACGAAAGGGTCCCTTCGACACCAGCCTCTCTGCAGTTTCCCCCCAGGCTGATCTGGGCTGCCTGCCCCCTTTGTTTCCAGAGCTGCGAGCGAGGATTGGCTGCAGGGAACCCCCCTTCTACAAACCCACTCACCCACCCACCCTGCCCCTCTTTCTCCTCCCCCCTCCATCCTCTCCTTTGCAGGGGATGCTGCTGGTGGGGCTCAGCCCCCTCTGAGTGGGTCCATCTCCCACCCCGCACACCCCACCTTTGAAAAATCGCCCTCCGCCGCGGAAGCCGGTGGCCCCGTCGCCTCCTCCGCCGCTGCCAGGAGAAGCGAGAGAGGGCGAGGGAGAAGTCTTCTCTTCCCTGCTGGGAGAAGCGATGCATTCCTGCAGACTCTGAAGGAAAAAAAAAGGAGGCACAGGAGTCAGAGAGTCAGGTAGGGGCGTGTTTGTTTGTTTGTTTGCATTTTATAAAAATAGCACCCAAACCCTCCCCAAAAACCAGCCCTAACTTCATTGAAAATCTTGCTTTGCAAATATTAGGATCAGCTGAATTTAAAATACGTTATTCTCTGATTCTGTCCTGGAGGAGACCCCTTTCTCTTTTCCTGCAGGGATGTCATTTCATTTCACTTGGGGGCAGGATGGGTTGCAGAATGGGGGCAGGATGGGTTGCAGAATGGGGAGGGGGCACTGATGGCAGAGAAAGTATATGGGGGAGTCTCTCTGTGTGTGTAATAACTCGCCCCTCTGGGGAGCTTCTGGGGAGAAGCGTTTGTTTCCATTTGATTTGGGGGGAGGGGGGAAACCCACCAGCTGCAAATCTCCAAAATCTGCCAGCCCCCGAAGGAAATGAACCCTTTTTTCCTTTTTTTGCGATCTGAGAGGGAATATGGGAGATCCTTGGGCGAAGGAGTCCTCCCCGTTTCATTTGGGGGGAGGGAGGGGAGGGAGATTCCTGCTTGTCCATTTCAAGCACCTGGAAACTGACCAGCTGCAAAAATTTGCAGTCCCCAAAGCAAACGAGTCCTCTCTCTCTCTTTTTCTTGCAATCTGCTAAGAGAATAGAAGTGTTTGGAAATGTAGGCTGCCTTTCCCCCTCTGTGTGTTGTCTCCAGCACGGAGTGAAAAGGGACTTATTTTGAGGGGTGTGTGGGGGGGAATAAGCTAATCCAAAGAAAGGCAGGGAAAGAATTAGAGAGAATTTTGGGAGTTCAGGGCTTGGCATGGTGTTAGCTCTGGTGAATGGGGAGGAAAAGGGAGGGAGGTGGAGCCCTTCCAGTTTAAAGTGTGTTGGTGTGTAAGTGTAAGAGCAAGCTAAATGAAAGAAAAAGAGAACACTGGGCAAAAGAAGCAGAAGAAAATCCTCTGGGTTGCCAGAGAGCAGGTCTGTTTTTAAAACAGACACACACACACACCAACATCCTTTGGGAATCCGAACCCAGGGAAAGGCAAAGTGTGAACGCAGGGAGTTGTGTGATAATGAGATGGGTAAGCTCTTGAATAATACAGCTTTACGCTTGTTAGAAAGGGAGGAGAGGAATTGCACAGGGGTGAAAACCTGCTGACATCTGGGTGTTGTGTGAACAGGGGGAAAGGGGGGTGCCTTGTTTCCAGGGGGTTGTGCAGAAGGGGACCAGCAGGTCTGGGAAAGGGGCGAGGAGAGGCTGGCGTGGAAGGGATGGGTGTCATTTGAAGACGACCACGGTAGTAGTAGTAATAGCAATAATAATAATATAAGCAGCAGCAGCGATAACAGGAGATCGTGCTTGCGACTCATGAGCTGGTGATCCAAAATGCAGCATGATGGGTGAGCTATGTGTGGAGATAGAAGGCTTTGTTGCTCAGTGGGAGGGTGGCAGAAGGTTCAGATGCACCCGTACTTCTAGATAGGGCTGGGACCTGGGAGAGTCTCTCTCCCCCCACCCCCAGCTTCCTTTAGCCCCTGTATGCAGACCCACAATGAGTTGGCAGAGCATGAGAGTCAAAATCTCAGGGTCATGGGTTTGCCCCACCTTGGGCAAAGGATCCCAACTCTACAATTTTATGGTTCTATGAGGACTGGAATTTTGCTTTGTTTTTTAAAAGGAAAGGACAGCAGCCAAGTGGGTTGGATCATCTAGGTAAGACTACAAGACCCACTGCCTGAAACACTAGAGAGCTGCTGCCAGTCTGTGCTGACAATATTTAGCTAGACGGACCCAACGGTCTGGCTCAGAATAAGGCAGCTTCCTGTTCGTTCCGAACCAGGAGGACTGGGGTCTTACTTTGATGAGACGGAAAGGACCACAGCTCATGGGTGGAGCAGGAGAAGAAGTTCCTTGCCGGAAGCCCCAAAGAGCTGCTGCCAGTCAGTGCAGACAATATTGGGCTAAATGGACTCAGTATAAAGCAAGTTCATAAGTTCCCATTAAATCAGCCCTTTGTTCACAAGCAAGCAGACCAGCCTCCATGTATGCAAAGGTCCAAGATTCAATCCCCAAGGAGGTGTGTGGGAGACCCCCACCCGAAATTCTGGAGAGCTGCTGCTGGTCAGTGTAAGTGACACTGTAAGCATGGATCCAATGACCTGAACTTGGTGTTGGGGTCCTTGTATGTTTCACAGATCCCAAGAGGGGAGAGGTCACTGTGGGGGGAGCAGTCAGGAAAAAGCACCCGGCGGGTGGGCTATCCTTATCGTCCATTATCTTCCCTGCAAATGCCAACCGTTCCCTGATATGAGAGAGGGGAAAGTGGTGTATTTCCTAGACCCATAGAATCACGGAGTTGGAAGGTACCCAAGGGTCATCTAGTCCAACCCCCTGCAATGCTGGAATCTCAGCTGAAGTATCCATGGCAGATGGCCACCCAACCTCTGCTTAAAAACCTCCAAGGAAGGAGAGTCCACCACCTTCTGAAGGAGTCCCTTCCACTGTCAAACAGCTCTAGAAAGTTCTTCCTGATGTTTAGTTGGAATCTCCTTTCTTGTAACTTTGAAGCCACGGGTTCGAGTCCCACCCTCAGGAGCAGGAGAAACCAAGCTTCTCCCTCTTCCATGGGGCAGCTCTTGTGGCATTTTATTGCAATGCAATAAATTTGTGGAAGAAATAAAACCATAAAGGTGTTTAAACCTACTCTTTATCCCATGGAGAGTAGACCCATTGAAACGGACACTGTGAACTTGTGGGTGTCCAACGAAGCTTAATGTTGGAAGATTCAGGACAGGTGGAAGAAAGGACTTCTTCATGCAATTGCAGAGTTCATCTATGGAACTCCCTCCCACAGGAGGTAGAGACAGCTGCCAACTAGGATGACTTTAAAGAGGATTAGGCGCATTCATGGAAGAGAAGGCTAAGGCTGGCTGCCAGACACAATGGCTCTGCTCTGCCTCCAGGGCCAGAGGAAGCAATGCTTCTGATCACCAGTTCCTGGAAGCTGCAGGAGGGGAGAGCGGCTCTTGTGCTCGGACCTGGCTTGAGGGTTTCCCAGAAGAGGCATCTGGTTGGCCCCTTCGAGAAGAGGAGGCTGGACTAGGTGGGCCAGTGGCCTTATCCAGCAGGCAGGCTCTGAGAGCCTTGGAACCATGGAATTGTAGAGTTGGAAGGGACCCCAAGAGTCATTTTGTCCAACCCCCTGCAATGCAGGAATCTTTTGCCCAATATGGGACTTGAATTCATGACCCTGAGATTAAGAATCTTGGATGATGATGATCATCTTATGGAGCCTCCCAGTCCAGAGGCAGCCTGTCTCTATTCTCAGGTTCTTATGGGTAACTGTGACAACAGGATGCTGCATAGCTTGGCCACTTTTGTCCTGACCCAGAAGGCTCTTCTTATCTTTTGTTCATTTGCTTTCTTATTTCTTAAATCTCACTCTTCTCCCCAGTCCTAGCCAGAGGTTTCAGGCTGCAGGGGTTTCCAGGGACCTGCAGATTCCTTTCTTGAAACCAGGCTCTCTCAAAGCCTCAGGGACGAAGGATTCCGGTGCTGGTGGAAAAGGGCCCCCTGAACACCCTTATTCCACAGTGTACCAGAAAGATGTGGGGCCAAGCCAGTGCAAAGGGAACTGTCCTCTGCACATGCCCAGAGGAACATGTCTCCGGTGGTTGCGCTGCAAGACCTGAGTTGGGAAATGGCTGCAGAGCTGAGCTTTCTAATTAAGGCTTCAGGGTAAAGTGTTATGTAATATCTATGTTGCTCGCAAGAAATTGCCGTTCTGATCCCAGCTCATTGAGATCAGCTGGGTTTATGTTGCAGTTTTATTTCAGCTGCCTACGCAGAAGTAACTTTGACTGAGCTCTGTGGGATGTGCTCCCTAGTCAGCATGCCAGGAGACTGAAACCTCTGTCTTTGGTTCGATGTGAATCACTGTTGCAAAATGGGGTTTTTGCAGCAATCAGGGCTGCCTTTCTGCTGTTTGAAATTTTTAAATATGCTTTTCGTCTTACTTGCTGTGGCCGTCAGGTTTCATATTTGCAAAAGCACAGTGCTCCCCCCCTTTCACTCTGTTAGTCTGTGGAACTCCCTGCTGCAGGATATGAGATCTGGTGTGTTGTGGTTAGATTGCTGGACCAGGTCTCCTGTTCAAACCTCCAGGCAGCCCTGAAGCTCATGCAGCCTCGCGCAGCCGAAACTACTTCACAGTTTTACGGATAAAAACAGGGGAGGGACCAGCACAGCTTAGATGAAGGCTGATATTATTATTTTTTTAAAGTGTAATAAAATGCTGGACAGATTAATGGAAGACATTACATCTATCAGCAGCCTTGATCATTTTGGATGATCTCCTATTCTTGTTTGTCAATACTTCTTAAATTGTGGGGGGTTGGACTAGATGACCCTTGGGGTCCCTTCCAACTCTACCATTCTATGATTCTGAGATCCACAGAGAAAATTGTGGGATATGAATGTGGTATACAAAAAGTACAGGGTTTTGGGGGGTCAAGGCAGGACAGGCTCCAAAACTGTTCAGCACCTGGGACAGCTCCTCATGGATGCTTTCAGGCCTTTGCTGAGCTGAGCCTTTATATCCCTCAGAGAACATTTTATTTCATAGAATTATAGAGTTGGAAGGGTCCACGAGGGTCATCCACTCCAACCCCCTGCAATGCAGAAGTCTTTTGTGGGGCTTAAACCCATGACCTTGAGATTAAGAGTTCCATGCTCTACTGACAGAGACATCTATTTATTTCTTGAGGTCAAATCCCACTTTTGTCCCACAAAGGGCTCAAGGTGGCATAGATAGCTCACCACTGCTCCTCACTTAGTTCCCACAACAAGCTTGCAAGGTAGGTTAAGCCGAGATAGGCAGCAACTGCCCCCACCCAATGTCACACACAGCGAGCTTCATGGCCAAGCCGGGGATTCAAACCCGGGTCTCTCCCAGGTCCTAATCCAGCCCTCTAGCCACTACTCCACGCTTCCTCTCTAGTAGGCTGATTTGCACATAAGGCAGTGGTTTTCCATTCGGAGGGTTTTCCAAAGTGTTCTGCCTATGGGTCGTTGGTGGGTCCCTGGGCAGGTTGTGGGGAGTATTTGAGATCTCTGAAGTTGACGCATAATTGGAACCCGAGGCTTGATAACCGGCGATGGGGTGAAATCTTTGCACTAATTCAGCCGGTTGGATGTGCCAGGGGGAAAACGTCCAGATGGCCAGCGGCAATTAACTTTGGAACTCTCTTTAATTTGCAATCAAAGTGTTCATTGGCTAATTGTGACAATTCATCAATGGAACGTTTTCTCGTGGTTCCCTCCCTCCCTGCCTTATGCCAATCCACTCCAGTGACCGATAGTCAGAGCTTTATGAAACAAGCTCTCCCTCAATGGATTCTGCAAGACAGCAATCATATGCCCGTTTACCTGGGAGTAAGCCCCCTAAAACACTCATCTTTTCTTTTTGGCAAAATGCAACTTCCCCGCCCCCAATTTCATCTTCCCTTGTGGGATATATACAGGAAAAGAGGCTCAGGAGTGAACCCTACAAAAATCTTGAGGGGAGTCCCTAAGACGGTTGGATGGCGCCTTGCAAGCCTCCTTCTGGCAACTCCTGCAGCCCAGCCGGTGCCAAACGTCTTGCTCTGCTTTCCTTCCGACCCCCTCAGTGAGGCCGGAAGGGGGATCTTGTCCTCTGGGCAGCCCAGGACCTCCAGACACATTGCCCAGGCTTGCACCGTGGGGAGACCACTTCAGTGCTGCTAGCACAGTGCTTTGACTTCATTCCTGTCTCTTGAGACAGGCAGATGCCAACAATCTCTCTCTTCTGTGACTGCTCATATATTGTGGGATTCACTCCCAAGAGACTCCGCCACAAGGCTAAGACCTCCCTGTTCAGACAAGCCTTTGGAAACTTTTAGCTGTGATTCCTGCATTGCAGGGGGTTGGGCTGGATGACCTTTGGGGGTCCCTTCCAGCTTTATAATCCTAGGATTCTAGGAACACTAAGGTCCAGGCAATGCTGACCATTCAGCTGCAGTGAGGACGAACTGGATTTTAATTGTTGGTTCTAAATGTGTCCTGATGTCTTTTAACTATTGCTTTCATAGAATCAATGAATCATAGAATGGTAGAGTTGGAAAGGGACCCCAGGGGTCATCTAGTCCAACCCCCTGCAATGCAGGAACCTCAACTAAAGCATCCAGGGCAGATGACCATCCAAGCTCTGCTTAAAATCCTCCAGGGAAGGAAAGCAGTTTCCTTTTATTACTTTGAAGTTTGTAATGATGTTTTTAAGGGTTGGGAGCTGCCTTGAATCCCAACTTGGGAGAAAGGCAGGATATAAGCACATTAAATACAGAGAGGGAGAGAATCACTTGTCAAAACCTTCAGGTGATTTACGTAAAATATACATTGAAATGACCAATAAAAATGAGATATTAAAAACAAGTTAGCTTCACCCAAAAAAGTAGCCAGAATTAATATATATATATACTGAACAGAATAAAACTATATTTTAAAAGGCATGTCAGGTGTACTTGCCTGAGTATCCTTGCTAAAGGAAAAAAAGTTTCTATCAGGCACTGAAAACAAAACTGTGAAGGCACCTACCAGTGTAGCATAGTGGTTAGAGCAGGTATCCCCAACCTGTGGCCCTCTAGACGTTTTGGCCTACAACTCCCATCATCCCTAGCTAACAGGACCAGTGGTCAGGGATGATGGGAATTGTAGTCCAAAACATCTGGAGGGCTGAAGGTTGGGGATGCCTGGATTAGAGCATTAGACTAGGACTTGGGAGAGACCAGGGTTCAAATCTCCCCACTCTGCCACGAAGCTCACTGGGTGGTGGCTTTGGGCCAGTCCCTCCCTCCCATAGAATCAAAGAATCATAGAGTAGGTACCCCCAAGGATCATCTAGTCCAACCCCTGCAATGCAGGAATCTCAACTAAAGCACCTGTGACTCTCAGCCTAACCTACCTCACAGGGTTGTTGTGGGAACTGCAGGTACACCACCTTGAGCTCGTTGGAGGAAGGAGTCTTATTGGTCACATCACTGGTCCAATTAGCTCAGTGCTGGCGACACTGGCTGGCAGCAGCTCTCTGAGGTTTTCAGGCAAGGGATCTGTCCCTGGCCCTGAGACAGATCTGGTGGGGAATGAAACTGGGCCCTTTTGCAGGCAGAGACGATGCTCTAACCCAGGGTACCCATGAGTTAGAGCAGACTTCCTCAACCTCGGCCCTCCAGATGTTTTGAGACTACAATTCCCATCATCCCTGACCACTTGTCCTGCTAGCTAGGGATCATGGGAGTTGTAGGCCAAAAACATCTGGAGGGCTGAGGTTGAGGAAGCTTGGGTTAGCGTGTCAGATCAGGACCTGGGAGAGATTGGTGTCCGAATCCCCACTGGGCCAGGACACTCACTGGGTGACCGTGGGGGCCAGGCACTGCCTCTCTCAGGCTAACCAGCGGTTCTCAACCTGTGAGTCCCCAGATGTTGTTGGACTACAACTCCCCATCATCCCTGAGCTCTGGCCTTGCTAGCTAGGGGTGATGGGAGTTGTAGTTCAACAACATCTGGGGACCCACAGGTTGAGAAAGGTTGGTCTAACCTATCTCACTGTTAAATGTAGAGTCATGTGAGCCTTGGAGAATAGCTGTGATTTCTTCAGCTGTGATTCCTGATTTGCAGCGGGTTGGGCTAGATGACCCCTTGGTCAACTAGCAATAAATATCAGTGCAATAAATATCAACAAATAAACGAAACGGTCCATTGGCCCTGCGATATAAGAATTGTCTCATTGGATCGGCCTGAAATTCCCAACTGAGCCAGAATGTCTCCCCCCGCCCCCCTCTCTCTCCTTCTCTCTAGTCTGCAGAGTGGGTGTAACTTTTCTCCTTCTCGATTTCCCTTCAATATGGTGTGAATTTGGACCATCTGCCTTTTGGGGGGAGGGGACAAGTTTGGCATTTTGGAATCGAGGCGAGGAAAGGTAGCACATGGCAACCGTCCGAGCCAAAAATGTAAATATCATCAAAAGAAACAGGGGATCCAAAAACGAATCTAGGTTCAGATGCAAATTTGTGGCTGGGTGCATATTTGTGGGGTGGGGTGTGGGGGTGGTGAGGCCAGCAGGTCAGTGATTAGAGCATGGGTAGGCAAACTAAGGTCCAGGGGCCGGATGCTGCCCAATCACCTTCTAAATCCGGCCCGCGGATGGTCCGGGAATCAGCGTGTTTTTACATGAGTAGAATGTGTCCTTTTATTTAAAATGCATCTCTGGGTTATTTGTGGGGCATAGGAATTCGTTCTTTTTTTTTCCTTTCCAAAACATAGTCCAGCCCCCCACAAGGTCTGAGGGACAGTGGACCGGCCCACAGCTGAAAAACTTTGCCGACCCCTGCCGCTAACCACTAGGCCAAACAGGTTCTAATCTTGGTCCTTTAAGTTCTCAAAGCTCTTATCCTACCTGTCATCTGCACTAGCCAGATGTTCAACTGAGAATCCATCACAGTCAGTCCATCCTTTGAAAAATAAGACTTTAGAGGCGTCTTGTCTCAAAATGGCAACTAGACAGTCTGTTTTGGTGACTGCAACCTCGGTTTAATGAGCCGGTTGGCGCCTAGCTTATACACCTGAATTTCTAACCCTGGGAGAGAGTCCTCTAGTGCTCAGGTCCTCCTCATGGGTTTCTCAACTGGGGCGTCTGGGACGCCCCAAGAATAGGATGCTGGACTAGGTGGGGCACTGGCCCCATCCTGCAGGTGCTTCTTATGGCTGTGTCATTTCCTGACAGCATTCTCTGGACCCTGGTGCGAATCTCGGTCGAAAGGGCTCTGCAACTGCTCCACAAAGAGAAGGGAAGTTGCAGCAAAGCTTTGCGTAGGGTCTGGAGAGAAGGGGAGGGGGATGTATCCAGTATCCTGCCAAGATTTAAATTGCATTTTATGTGAACCTAATCACCAATCACCAGATTGGCATATTCATGAGCACTATGAATTATTCAAGTTGTAGCAGATGTGAGGGTGGTGTGTGTGTGTGTGTGTGTATGATCTCCCCTCTTGTCAATTTTGCTAAAGCATGGGCATGCGCCAATATCATTTTTTATCTATTGGATATGCTCTCTCTGACCTAGCCCAAAGGCTAATCTGGCTTTTCAGTGTGATTTTGTGCCAAAAACATGCCAAAATGGCAAATCCTTTCCTCGGGATGGGGGGCAAAGGGGGGGGGTGCCGGAGCAAAGAGCACAAATAGAGGGAAAGCCTTTATGCGCCTGGTGCCAAACAGCATCCCACGAGCGCCTCTCTAATTGCAAAAAATCCACACGGCGAGTCAGGATCTGGCCTGCTCTGCAAGGCGGGCAGAACATCGCACATTCTGGCCTCTTTTCCTTCCTCCCCTCCACCCCCCCCCCATGCAAAAGTGACAATTTTTGACAAGCTGCTGAGATCGTGTGTGTCGAGGGAAAACAGGCTAGAGAGGAGGTTTTATTTTAATCGCGCTTTCAGTTTTTCCTCCCTAAATGGAGAGCTAATGGATGTCGCAGAAAGGGACCCGTCACTCTCCGTGGTGGGTCTGGGGGTGTGCGTGTTTAGGGGACCTCTCCCACCCCCACCCCCACTTTTCTGTCTCAGAGAGACATTTGACAAGATCTCCCTGTGGCACACCCTGTCTGTCTTAGCTTGGCTTTCTGTGAAAAGAAAACACACACTCCTGAAATTCTTCCCCAATTTCTCCCTGGAGTTCAGAATTACCCAACATTAGGAGTCTCTCTTGATTCTGCAGAAGTCCTAAAGGTAAAGGTAAAGGTACCCCTGCCCGTCAGGGCCAGTCTTGACAGACTCTAGGGTTGTGCGCCCATCTCACTCTATAGGCCGGGGGCCAGCGCTGTCCGCAGACACTTCCGGGTCACGTGGCCAGCGTGACATCGCTGCTCTGGCGAGCCAGAGCCGCACACGGAAACGCTGTTTACCTTCCCGCTAGTAAGTGGTCCCTATTTATCTACTTGCACCTGGGAGTGCTTTCGAACTGCTAGGTTGGCAGGCGCTGGGACCGAGCAACGGGAGCGCACCCCGCTGCGGGGATTCGAACCGCCGACCTTTCGATCGGCAAGCCCTAGGCGCTGAGGCTTTTACCCACAGCGCCACCCGCGTCCCGCAGAAGTCCTAGGTGTTACCTGAAAAACTCCCGGCAAAGATCAATTCCCTAAGATGTGGAGGCTTATCATGGAAACATAGAACTGCAGGGCTGGAAGGGACCCCAAGGGTCATCAAGACCAACCCTGTGAAGTGCAGGAGGCTTGAGGGAGCCTCGATATTTGTGGAAGCACAAAAATATTTAGGATAAAGCTCTAGAGAAGAAGCAGGACCCCAAAACAGCTCTATGAAGTCTGAGCATGTTCAGTATCCATTGTGTGCTGAGTGCCTATGTGCATAGACTGAGGATAGGATGGAGAGTTGCAGATTGCACTGGTCTCCTCCATCTTCAGTCTAAAGTATTATTATTGTTATTCCACCCTACATGCACAGGTCTCAGGGTGGTTCACAACATAAAATCACTATATAAAAACACAAAATACATAACCAGAATAAAAACAAGAACAGCCCAATAACCCCCCTTTCCACAGCTTCAGCATCAAGCCAGTTTTGCCCTGCCCCATCCAGCCTGGTGACAAGTCCTTGAGAATCCAAAAAATTCCTCACTATTATGTAACCTCCTGGTTGGTCCCTGGTAAGATCAGATTTACCTGTGCCAAAGAACGACATCCGAACCAACGAGAGGGTCACAAAAAACATAGTTCCATAGTTAAACCATTCAACTCACTCCCACAAGGGGGTTTGAGGGCCACCAACTGGGATTAGACAAATTCATGCAGGAGAGGTCTATTGACCTCAGGAATCAAACCCCTGCAATGCAGAAACCACAGCTGAGGAATCCATGACAGGTGGCCATCCAACCTCTGCTTGAAAACCTCCAAAGGACAGTCCACCATCTTCTGAGGGCGTCAGTCTGCTCCACTGTCAAATATCTCTTTCCATCCAAAAGTTCTTTCTAATGCAGAGGTTCTCAAAATTATTTGACCTATCACCCCTTTTCAGAAATAATAATAATACTCAAACAAACAGAAAGATGCAGGGACAAATATGTGTTCTTTTGTGTATATTTCTACCTATAACATCGTAAAGAAATACGTTGTTGTAAATAAGACACCTTATTCATTGTACAACAGATGAAACATGTTTTTCAAAATTTTCTTCGTTCTTTATGCTTCCACCATCCCCTTATTTTATTCAACGCCCCCCAATTGCACCCGAGGCTACTACTGCCCCCTCGATCATTCCAGCGCCCCCCCCCCAGGGGGTGGTATTGCCCACTCTGGGAAACAGTGCCCTAATGATTAGTCGGAATCCCCTTTCTTGTCACTTGAATCCATTAGTTTGGATTCCCCCCTCCTGGAAGCAGCAGAGAAGAATATCGCTCCAGCTTCCATGTGACAGCCCCTCACGTATTTGAATATGGCTCTCGTATCGCCTCTCAGTCTCCTCTTCTCCAAGCGAAACATCCCCAGCTCCTTCAACTATTCCTCATAAGACTCTGTTTCCAGATCCTTTCACCATCCTGGTTGCCTGCTTCTGCACACTTTCCAGGTTGTCAACATCCTTCTTAAACCCCTTCTTACATTCCAGCTTATCAACTCAAGTTCACTTCTGCAGCTGCATATCAGCTCTGTGTGCTAGCACATGCAACTACAAGGGAAGATAAATATTGCAAGCAGCTCTCCCGAGGGGGCAGAGTCACTGGAAGGTCATGCCCTGCCAGCGCTTTAAAGACCTCAGATGACTAAGCCTTTGCTGAGACAACATCTCCTCAAGCTCAGAGAGCAAAGCCCACTGGGAGCTGTCCAGGGTCCTGATCAGCCGCAGACCGGGGAGCTCTCCCAGGTCCTGATCAGGTATTTTCTAATCCTTTTCCTAAGGGACGCGGGTGGCGCTGTGGGTAAAAGCCTCAGCTCCTAGGGCTTGCCGATCAAAGGGTCGGCGGTTTGAATCCCCGCGGCGGGGTGCGCTCCCGTTGCTCGGTCCCAGCGCCTGCCAACCTAGCAGTTCGAAAGCACCCCCGCGTGCAAGTAGATAAATAGGGACCGCTTTCTAGCGGGAAGGTAAACGGCGTTTCCGTGCGCTGCGCTGGTGCTGGCTCGCCAGATGCAGCTTTGTCACGCTGGCCACGTGACCCGGAAGTGTCTCTGGACAGCGCTGGCCCCCGGCCTATAGAGTGAGATGGGCGCACCAACCCCAGAGTCTGTCAAGACTGGCCCTGACGGGCAGGGGTACCTTTACCTTTAATCCTTTTCCTACTGGCCCCAGCCAAACAGGATACATGTTTACAATTTTGTCAATATAATTCCTCCCCCCCCCCCACTGTTTTTCTCAGTATTTTTAATGGGCAAACTGTGAATGAAGGGGGCGGAATCAAGGCACCCATGAGATCAAAAATCTGTGCCAAAACCTGTGCAATGCACCCACCAAAATCATGAAGGATCCACGGAACCAAAGAATTGTAAGTTGAAAGGGACCTCGAGGGTCATCTAGTCCAACTCCCTGCAACACAGGAACCTTTTGCCCAATGCTAGGCTCAAACTTGTGACTTTGAGATTAAGAGTCTCATGCTCTACTGAGTTACCCCTAAGGTGTCAGCTTCTCTGTGGTGTTTGGAGCTGTAAAACAGCAACAACCCAGGAAGAAACACAGAGGGGAAACATTTTGCTGGAGGAAAATATTGAGGCCTAAGAAAAGATTTCCCAAGTCGACACCTTGCAAGGATGCAGCAACAAAAAAAGCTAATGCACTTCTATGTGTCCAGATCAAGGGAAGTAATCATGCCACCCTATTCTGCCTTGGTCAGACCACACCTGGAATCCTGTGTCCAGTTCTGGGCACCACAATTTAAGAAGGTTGTTGACAAGCTGGAGAGGTTGGACTAGATGACTCTTGGGGGTCCCTTTCCAACACCAAAATTCTATGCTTCTTTGAAAGTGGGCTCGTCTCCCAAAGAGAGCCACTGGGGTTGGCCAAGAGGGGGGCAGTGCAGGGGCGTCCTTTGAAAACACAACACTGTCTGTGTGTGTTGCCCCCCTCCCAGCAAAAAGGAACTCTTCTGCAGCCAGCTGCAAATGCCTGATATTGCCACCTCTCTGGAGAGCGGCGGACGCCTCGCTGCATTTATCAAGACAAGAGACCCCTCCAACGTGTCTGTTTTAAAAGACTCCCTGGCTGTCTTCGTGATTAATAAGGCGCTGGGCATCCTCCCCTTCCCTTTGTGTTCAGGGACGCACAGCAGAAACTGCTCGGGGAAGGACTTAGCTGCTCTTTGCCAGGCTGAGAGTCTTCGGGCAGCGGAGGGAGGGCTGAGTGGCTTCATTTGCTCTGAGCCAAGCAGTGCAGATGAGGAGCAAGCCATCTGAGGGATCTGAACGGCGGCTCCTGCCCACGCAGGTCAGGTTGGCTGCGGAGCTGAGAAGGGGAGGAATCGTGGAACGGTCAAGTTGGAAGGCACCCCAGGGTCATCTAGTCCAACCCCCTGCAATGCAGGATTCATGGCTAATTCTTGTTTCCTCTCTCTGCTGCCTTCTCATTGCCAGGAACTCTTCTGCTGATGCAGAGTCAGTCCACCAGGCTCAGTACTGTCTACACAGGCTGGTAGCAGCTCTCCAGGGTTTTGGGCAGGAGTCCCTCCCAGACTGACCTTTGGGGGTTTGGGGCCTGGACTGAAAGCAGCATTCTCCACCACTCGGCTGCAGCTGCTCCCCTAAAGACAAAATAAGGTGCTAGTCCTCATGGATTTGAATAAACGGCTGCTGTAAGCAGGAACATAGGAAACCGCCTCATGCCAAGTCAGAACATTAGCCCATGGAGGAGGGAGGTGCTACCTCTTAGATCAGGGACAAGCCTCCAAATTTTGCCACCCCTGACCATTGGCCACCCAGGCTGCTGTGGGTTCGAGTCCAACCAACATCCAGAAGGCTGCAGGTTTGCCAGCCTTCCTCTCTAGCCTTGACGCTTCCTAGCCTTCCTTTTCCAAGGGGAGCAAAGCCTGAAAGCACCGCTGCCTCTACCCCTTCCTGAACTCGTCTTCAGGGGACGAGGCTGGAAATAATTCTGTCTGTATGTCTCCCACCTTCCCCTTTCAATGACTCATCTTATTTTGTGGCTGGCTTGGAATAAAAACCTCCCGCTTCCCCCTAAGCAATCTGGGAGGAAGTCAATGCACCGGCAAGCCCTCTATTGGGACAGGCGATTGGAAATATTTCCACAGCAGTCATGCTTAAAGGGAACCATCTCAATTTCTGCCTTGTGCAAAAGGAGGGAAAGAACAGCAGAAGAACATGGCAGCAGGATCAGGCCAGTGGCCCAGCATCTAGTCCAGTATCCTGTTCTCACAGTGGCCAAGCAGATGTCCCAATGGGAAACCTGCAGAGAGTTGGTGCTGGCCTTTAAAGCCCTAAACGGCCTCAGCCCCATAGACCTGAAGGAGCATCTTCACCCCCCATCACTCATCCTGGACACGGAGGTCCAGCTCCGAGGGAACCAGGCAAGAGGGCCTTCTTGGTAGTAGCGCCCTCCCTGTGGAATGCCCTGAGGTCAGATGTCTAGGAGAAAAACAACTGCCTGACTTTCAGAACACATCTAAAAGGCAGCCCTGTATAGGGAAGTTTTAATTGTTTGATGGTTTATTAGCCCAGTCAGATGGGCAGGGAATAAATAATAAAATTATTAGTAGCATTAGCATTAATTAGTATTAGTAGTATGATGCCTTCCCATAGTTCAAGCCATGCTCAGTGTGGCTTACTACATGAAAAAGCACATAATTGCACATATATCCCAAAGTCATCATAAACAATAAATAAATCATCAAAAAAATACACAGCCAAATTGAACAGTTTGAACACAAATCGTAGCAAGAACTAAAATAAAGATAATATCAATAACAGCAACAACCCCCCAGCTACCCCTCACTAAACAATACCCCAGCCTCACTAAATTATTTTTTTTGTTGATTTCTCCTCTTGATGATTTTTCAAGTTGTAAACTGCTTTGAGGTTTGTTTGTTTAAACATGTCATGAAACAAATAGGTGAGTCCCGCTCTCCCATCCCCCCAAAAAATAAGAATCCTGTGAACTGTCGTTTGTTAAGGGTGCTGGGAATTGTAGCTTGGCGAGAGGATAGACTACAGTTCCCGGGACTGCTTGGAGGGGAGGGAACTGTGCTCCGAGCGAGCCTCGCATCTTTAAAATGTTCCTTCAACCTTTTGGGTTGTCTGCAGCCTCAACCGCGCCGTATCTTCAAGTGGCACACATAGAAAATGGGGGGGGGGCTATTTCTGGTCCTGCCACTGATCTATAGCCCAGCCTTTGTTTTTTAATTGCTGTTGATTGCTATTATTGATTCCTTGTTGAATCTCCAGGCTCCGAGAGCGACGTGGCTTTGATTCGGAAGCCGCTTGCGGGGAAGAAATGAATTTCACCACCGACCATCCCACCCCTTCCCTCCCCAGGGGAAAACCACACGCGGAAGGGCTGCATTATCACTCACTCAGAGTGCCTGGGTGCCCCCTCCCAATCCCCATTGAAATGCAAATTCTGACTTTCTTGGAGACAAGGGAGACAGGCTCCGCTTTTCCATCACAAATAATTAGCGTTGATGGGGCCCGAAGAGGAAGGCGCTGCTTAATGTCTCTCCCCTGAGGGGCTCTTTTATGGCCTGCCTTTATCTCCCACCTTTTCCTCCAAGGGGCTCCTAGAAAAGCTTCTCTCTCCACCTCCTCGCTGAAGCCCCACAACAGCCTTGCAAGGTAGGTCAGGCGGAGAGATTGCGACAGGTCCTCTGGGGTCACCCAGTGAGTTTCAAAACTGAGTGCAGGATTTGAACCCCGGTCTCTCGCAGATCACTGGCTGACACACTAACCACACTGACTCTCTCCTTTCTTAATAATAATAATTAATAATAATTTTATTATTTGGGTGCTGGAGGAGACTCTTGAGAGTCCCATGGACTGCAAGAAGATCCAACCTCTCCATTCTGAAGGAAATCAGCCCTGAGTGCTCACTGGAAGGACAGATCCTGAAGCTGAGGCTCCAAGACTTTGGCCACCTCATGAGAGGAGAAGACTCCCTGGAAAAGACCCTGATGCTGGGAAAGATGGAGGGCACAAGGAGGAGACGGCAGAGGACGAGATGGTTGGACAGTGTTCTTGAAGCTACCAGCATGAGTTTGACCAAACTGCGGGAGGCAGTGGAAGACAGGAGGGCCTGGCGTGCTCTGGTCCAGGGGGTCACGAAGAGGCGGACAAGACTAAACAACAACCCCACCCATCTGACTGAGTGGCCCCAATCACTCTGGGTGGCTTCCAGTATATATAAAAACACAATAAAACACCAAACATTAAAAATTTCCCTGTACTGGGCTGCCTTCAGATGTCTTCTAAAAGTCAGATAAGTTCTTTATTTCTTTGACATCTGACGGGACGGTGTTCCACAGGGCGGGCGCCACCACCGAGAAGGCCCCACTGCCTGGTTTCCTGTAGCCTCACTTCTGGCAGGGAGGGAACCACTGGAAGGCCCTCAGAGCTGGACCTCAGTCTCTGGGCTGGATGATGGGGGTGGAGATTCTCCCAGGCTCCTGGTTCCACTTAGGAATCACAAGAAACTAGGGAGATCCCTTCAGCTGGGCCAGGCCCAAGGAGGTGCGTCATATCCCAGCCTCCTGTCACCACAATGGCCAGCCACAAGCCCCCAAAGGGAAGTCCCCCCCCCAGGCACTGCAACAACCTTGCAATTCCCATGTTCCGAACGATGAGCAACAGAAAGAATTAAAGGTTTTTGTCTTATGACTATGTTAAAAAAAGAGGGAATGCAGGGAGTAGCAAAAGGGTGGGGGTGGTAATGAAAACATCACGGGAAATGGGATGGGGAGTCGACAATATAAAAGAAAATGTCTTAAAATATGTATTCGATTCCCAGCAAGTGGCGTTCAGAGGGCCTTGGGCCGCCGAGCTCAAGGGAGAAGCGTTCACACGCACACGCAATTCCGTGGCCTCCTGTAACCCACAACAAGCACCTCGCATTCCCCCAGGGAGGGAGCTGTCTCCTTTGAGAAGCCCTCAAAGCAAACTCTCGGCGGGGGGGGGGGGCTCGGAGGCGCGCCCCGTTTGCCAAGCGCCGCCGCCGCCTCGTTGCGCTTTGAACTCGCAGGAGGTGAGGCGGCTGATGCGAGGAGGAGTCGCGGCGGAGGGCGCTGTGATGGAGGGGGGGGGGTCGGGGTCTGCAGCTGGAGAGGAAAACTTGCCTTGACATGAAAGGGCCCCCTCCCCTCCCCACCAGACCGCGCATCTTGCTCTCTCTCGCTCTCTCGCCCTCTTCGCAATTCCTCTCCAGAAAAGAAAAAAAAGGCTGTCAGATGCTGCTGGAATCAGAATGATCCAAGCCTTTCTTTTTTAAAAAAGGAAGGAAGGTGGATCAAAACCTTTTGGGTGAGAAAAAGGTTGTTTGCCTTCGTTAGAACCATAGCTCAGGATTGTAAGGCCCTGAGTCAGCCCCAGGAGTGACAACTTAAATAAAATGTTGGCGGCCGAGGGGCAGGTAAGCCCTGCTCCACACAATCGCTCACATGATGTGGTCCACACAGACCATGTGAAGGGCCAGGCCCCCTAAAATATTTCAGTGTGTGTGTGTGTGTGTGTGTGAAGGGATCTCAGCCTCTAGGACAGGCATAGGCCAACCCGGCCCTCCAGATGTTTTGGGACTACAACTCCCACCATCCCTGACCACGGGTCCTGTTAGCTAGGGATGATGGGAGTTGTAGTCCCAAAACGTCTGGAGGGCCGAGTTTGCCTATGCCTGCTCTAAGAGTTGGCTCCTGTGATCAGCTCTGGTACTAGCTAGCTAGCTGGTAGATTAGATAGAGAGAGAGCGATTAGATAAATAAGTTGATTGATGGAGAGATAGGGAGGGAAATAGGCAGAATAGAATTGTAGAGTTGGAGGAGACCCTGAGGGTCATCTAGTCCAACCCTCTGCAATGCATGATTATTATTACCACTATTATTTATTAAATTATATACTGCTCTAGATAGATAGATCTTGGGCAGCTATGTAGAGAAATGGATGTGAGATATATCTAGAGAGAGGGAGGAACCTCAAAAAGCAACACAGAGGTAGGTGGATCTGAGATAGGTACTTGCTGAGTTCTGCTTAGGGTAAACAGAGGCAGAAGAAGGGGAAGATGGCAGCGAGGGTCACCCCATAGAGTGGTTTTTGGTAGGACGGCAGGCAGGCAGAGGCTGAGCTTAGGCCTCCGCTGACTCTACTTCCTTGTGCACTAACAGGCACAGTGACATGCCTTGGGGGGAGTGTGGCGTAGTAGTTAGATCAGGACCTGGGAGAACAGTTTTATTACCCCAACTCACCATGTGGAACTTGGGGAGGGGTATCACTGTCTCTCTGTCTGGCCTACCTCGTGGGTTAGCATGAGGATGAAATCAAAGCGGTTGGGGAGAGTGACCACATTCACTTGTATCGGAGAGGTCCACAGTCAATGCGCGTCCAGCCACAGCCTGGCCTAGCTCACGGGGTCGTTGCGAGAATAAAACAGGGAGCAGGAGAACAATGTAATAATAATAGTTTTATCATTTATACCCTGCCCATCTGTACAGCCCCTTGAGCTCTTGGGAGGGAAGATGGGGTATAAATGTAATAATAATAAAATGATGATGATCAATAAGATCTGTTGTTGTTGTTCTTCCAGATTAAGGATGGTCCATTTAATGGATGGTGCTGGCTGTTGGGTCCTGCTTGGATATCTGCTCCTGCCTTTCTCTGTTGTGGGTAAGTTCTGTGGTGAGGAACAGGACATTAAGCAGTATTTTTTAAAAAATAAAACAAAATTGGACAATTTCATTTCTCTTCCTCTTCCCACTGCCCTAAAAACGCATTTATTAGATGTGGCATTCATTTGCGCAATCAAGAACTGCTCTTGTAAGAGTCTGACTCTGTTTGTCACCTATTGATTTAATCAGGGCAGCTAAATGGAACTTCCATTTCCAGGAGTAGTCTATTTTCGAATGCCACCTGCAAGGGGGGGGGGTGCTTCTGGCAACAAGTAGGAAGGTTTTCCCCTCCCTCCAAATCTGGGATCTGTGGCCAAAAAGAAGAAGAAATGAAAGCTGCCTCTTTCAGGCATTACTTGCCAGCTTCCTGTGAGCACCTAGACCCAGGGGTAGGCAACCTAAGGCCCGGGGGCCGGATCTGGCCCAATCACCTTCTAATTCCGGCCCACGGACGGTTTGGGAACCAGCGTGTTTTCACATGAGTAGAATGTGTCCTTTTATTTAAAATGCATTTCTGGGTTATTTGTGGGGCATAGGAATTCGTTCATCCCCCCCCCCCCAAATATAGTCCAGCCCTCCACAAGGTCTGAAGGACAGTGGACCAGCCCCCTGCTGAAAAAGGTTGCTGACCCCTGACCTAGGCGGAACACTGTTGGTGGGCTGCAATACATGCACCTTGCTCCTTCTAGTCTGTAAGACAAGAAAATAAGGAGTGGCAGCCAGATCAGGCCAAATACACTTAAGAACCTGGGGATAGAGATAGACTGCCTCTGGGCTTGGAGGCTCCACCAGAGCATGAGAAGAGCCTGGCTGCTGGACCAGCGCAATGGTCCATCTAGTCCAGCCTCCTGCTCTCACAGTGGCCAAGCAGGTGCCCCAAAAGGAAGCCCACAAACAGGATCCAGGCACAGGGGCCCACTCTCACCCCATGGTTTGCAGCAACTGGGATTCAGAAGCACAGCTGCCCCAACTGTGGAGGGCAGAGCATAGCCGCCAATAGCCCTCTGCTACCTGAGTTTATCCCCTCCTCTTTTAAATCCATCCCAGTTGGTGGTGGCCTCGCCCCCTCCTGTGGCAGGGAGTTCCATAGTTGTGGCGTATGAAGAAGTTCTTTCTTTATCTGTCCTGACTGTCCCAACATTCAGCTTTCGAGTTCCACTCTTAGAGAGAGGGAGAAAGGCTTTTCTCCACCCGCTCTCTCTCTGCCATGCACAATGCAACTCTCGGCTGCATTCTTTCCTCTGCCCTGAATCTTCCAGGGTTCGCCTTCATTGGATGTCCACCAGTTCTAAGGTTACGAGTTCTAGTTTCCTCTACGGCTGCTGTGCAGAATTTTATAAATTTCTATCCTATTGCCCCTTACTCACCTTTAAGCTAAAAAGCCCCCAAAACTGCAGAAGCTTTTCCTCCTAAGGAGAGATCTTATATACCCTCCAACATTTCTCTGATGAAAACAGAATCGTACAATAGTAGAATCGTAGAGTTGGAAGGGACCTCTGAGGGTCATCTAGTCCAACCTCCTGCAATGCAGGAATCTCAGCTAAAACATCCATGATAGGAATGTCATATTTAATAATAATAATAATGATAATGATAATTTGATATAACAATAATTTTATTATACCCTGCTCATCTGACGGGGTTGCCCCAGACACTCTGGGTGGCTCCCAACATATATAAAAACACAATGAAAGATTAACTGTTAAAAAATTTCCCTCTACAGGGCTGCCTTCAGGTTGTCTAGTTACTTATCTCCTTGCCTTGTGGGTTGCATAACTCCAAACCCTCCAACATTTCTCCAGTAAAAATAGGGACACTGGGACAGCCTGGTTCTAGAGTTATGAGTTCCAGTTTCCTCTGTCCACTTCCTCTATGCCTTGCACAACTTTATAAATTTCTATGAAGTCACCTCTTACAAGCCTAATCCAAAGAGTCCCAAATGCTGCTGCAGCTTTTCTTCCTAGGAGAGATCTTAGGGACAAGATCCTGCTTGGGAACAGAAGCCTGGGTTTGGGAAAACCTTGTTGCTAAGAATCTGGGATCTGTTTTCTGTCCCCTCCTAACCCCCCCCAACCCACTGTAAACAAACAAGCTGCAAACGACCTGCCAGCCATAAGCATCAAATAATGTACGGGTAATTAAGTATTAATGGTAACTGGAAGCCGGGCATGAATAAGGAATGATGCACAGGAGAATAGGAAAAAAAGAATCTCAATTCCTCTGCCAAGTCATGTCAGGCAGGGTGTTTCACCTCCCCCCACCCCCATTTCTGCCATTCTGTGGCTGCACAGATCCAATATCTGGGCCAAAATTCTGACTTCCTGGTCTGACATTTATCCTCCCCACGCTAAAGACAACAGGGTTATGTTGTGATGCCTCTCTGAGCAGTCAGGACTTGGGGAAGGGAAGTAGCTCACAGCATCTCAGGGCAGGGCAGACGGCAGTGAGCCAGATGAACGAAAGGAAATGCCCTCCAACATTTCTCCAATGAAAATAGGGATACCCATGATTGCTGCAGATGGAGACAGCAGTCACGAAATTAAAAGACGCCTGCTTCTTGGGAGAAAAGCAATGACAGACCTAGACAGCATCTTAAAAAGCAGAGACATCATCTTGCCAACAACGGTCTGTATAGTTGAAGCTATGATTTTCCCGGTAGTGATGTATGGAAGTGAGAGCTGGACCATAAAGAAGGCTGATCGCCGAAGAATTTATGCTTTTGAATTATGGTGCTGGAGGAGACTCTTGAGAGTCCCATGGACTGCAAGAAGATCAAACCTCTCCATTCTGAAGGAAATCAGCCCTGAGTGCTCACTGGAAGGACAGATCCTGAAGCTGAGGCTCCAATACTTTGGCCACCTCAAGAGAAGAGAAGACTCCCTAGAAAAGACCCTGATGCTGGGAAAGATGGAGGGCACAAGGAGAAGGGGACGACGGAGGACGAGATGGTTGGACAGTGTTCTTGAAGCTACCAATATGAAGGAGGCAGTGGAAGACAGGAGTGCCTGGCGTGCTCTGGTCCAGGGGGTCACAAAGAGTCGGACACGACTAAACGACAACAATTCTACATCAGGAAGCTTCTCCTGCAAACATAGACCTCATGGGCACACCAACATTTGTTACCTTGAGCCAACTCCAACCTCTCCACTGAACCTGCCTCACAAGGTTGTTGTGAAAGAAAGGGATTGTGTGTAACACCTTCCACAGATAAATGGAAGGAAATAGGATATAGGATTTGAGCTGCCTTGAGTCCCTGTCAGGGAAAAAAGCAGGAAGTAATAATAATAATAATAATAATAATAATAATAATAGAAGAAGAAGGAGAAGAAACTGAGAATGATCGGGAACATGCTAGACAGAAAATCCTATTAAACTCAGTGGGACTTGGTTCTGAGTGAAAATGCTTAGGATCACAGTGTAAGGCAGCCCAGTCTTGACCAAGTTACCTGGGAGTAAGCTCTACTGAATACAATGGGGCTTCCTTCTGAGTAGACATGGCAAGGCTCCATTTGCATTAAAGGAATCAACACTCCCCACGTTTCCTAGGAAATGGCTGGCTGCGGAATCATTGCAATTAAAGAATTTAAAGTGGATTGGTGACATTTTCTTCCAAAAATATAGAAAGGGCTTCGTATGCCAGATTCACCGTTTCCTTCATTTAGCTCAGTGATTTCATTTTCCTTATAAACAGGACTCTCTTTCTGCACCTACACACAAACCACTTTTAATTGTCCTCCGAGACATGGAGGAAAAGGGAAACCGGGACATTCCGGGATCAAATCAGAAACCGGGGCTGCTTCTGTAATTCCGGGGCTGCCCCTGGAAAATTGGGACACTTGGAGGGTAAGGAATGGTCTGGCTTGCCGAAAACCACATGGGTCTCTTTCAGCCCAACCTGCCTTGCTGTTGTGATTCCTGCATTGCAGGGGGTTGGACTAGATGACCCTCGGGGGTCCCTTCCAACTGCACAATTCTATGTTTCTATGATAGGATGCTGGATTAGATGGGCCCCCTCAGGCCTGATCCAGCAGCGCTCTTCTTGCATTCTCATAGAAGGCCAAAGCACTTACTATGTTTTTGTTTATAAAAGTGTTTGTATATTGCGCTCTCTCTCTCTCTCTCTCTCTCTCTCTCTCTCTCTCTCTCTCTCACACACACACACACACACACACACACACACACACACACAAACTGTTTACAGCAATAAAACCCCCACACAATAAAACCATCAAAAAGTTAAGATCAATTAACAACATTGCGGAATGTCGCATCCTTAATTGCCATGGAGGAAATTTGCGGGAGATCTGGAGCTGTGCTAACCATTGCACGGCACAGCCCTCCCTTTCCTGGATGGGCCACCTAGCAGCCGAGTGTCAGGATGCATGTGAGTATCCCTGGAGTGCAGTTTCAGTAACTCGGCTTCCTAGCCTTTGAAAAACAGGGTACCAAGCTGCCCTTATTGCTTGTAGAAAGGGCAGCAGGGAGCTGGATGGTCCCAGAGAGCCTAGCTCTCTGGTTCATCTTGGCTTCAGGACTATCCATCCAATTTCCTTTTGTTTCTTCTCCTCCCTCTTTTTTAACTCCCTCCACCCTTCCTGGCTACCCTCCCCCTCATCCTATAATTGGGTCCAGCTGGCTGCAGCAGAAAATCAATGCTCAGAATGAGCAAGGGTGTCCGTCGCAGCCACGGAGATGATTAATTTCACCGGTTGCAAAGTCCACAGAGCGGTGCTTTTCACTGCTGCAAAAAATTCCCTTCTGTGACCAGTTAAGGCAGCCTTCTCTGGCCCTCTGTTCTCCAGGCTGTGTGGGGAACGCCTTTTCTTGGGAGTGTGAAAGCCAGCGTCCTCTGGATTGATGGGGATGGATTGAGGATTAAAAAATTTAAACCTCCTGTCCCACCTGGGTGGGAGAAATGAGAGAGTAGAATAATAGCACTTGAGCTGGAAAGGGACCCTGAGGATCATCTAGTCCAACCCTCTGCGATGCAGAAATATGCAGCTGTCCCATACAGGGACTGAACCTGCAACCTTGGCATTATCAGCATCATGCTCTAACCAAATGAGCGAGACAGGCTGTGAAGCCCTTTTAGCACAGTAAAAACACTTGTGTGCTTTTGCAGATTGCTAGAAGCAAGGAATTAGACAATTGTGCCTTTTTACCCTTCTATTTGTGGACTGCTCACCTTCCCTTCGCTGTCCCGGTTGCTAAGAATGCACCACACGTTTTAGTAACGAAAAGCAAAAAAGCTTTACTTACATTTCAATGCAGGCAGCAAATACATCAAAGTACCATGCAGGTGAAAATATCTTTTTGTTACAAAATACGAAAAATACTTTTTCTTTTCTTTTTTTTATATATTTTTTATTTATTTCCATTTAATAATATACGTTCACATCATTACTACCCACTTTACGTCCCTGGCTCTTTAGAGCCTATCGACTTCCTTCCCTCCTGCCTCATGGCTTTCAAAATTAATCTTTATATCATTGCATTTGTACATTTTCCAATTCTGATTACACTCATTACAAAATTGTAAGCAATTAACATCACTAGCAGGGTTGTAATGAGAAATTTTCTACTTTTATATATTTATTTAAATTTTGAGTTCTTTTGTAATTTCCAAATTGGAGTCCAAAAACCTATTGATTTTAGCTGACCTGTTCCAAGTATGACTTAGCTGGAGCCAGCAAGGTATAATGGTTAGAGCATTGGACTAGGAACTGGGAGATCAGGGTTCGAATCCCCGCTGTCCCATGAAGCTTGGGGTTAGGGTGACCTGCCTCTCCCAGCCCAACCTGCCTCGCAGGGTTATTGTCGGGAGCCACAAAACAAACCCATCGTTTCTTTGCAGGCTCCCAAGACAATGCGAAGGTGATCCACATCAACAAAGTCCACCACCAGCCTCTCCGGGTTGGCCTGGCGGAGCCCGTCGCCCTGCCCTGCCTCTTCCTCCTGCAGCTGCCCGCCTCCCTTGGGCCCAACGCTCCGCCTGACCCCCCTCGGATCAAGTGGAGCAAGGTCCAGTCAGCCTCGGGGCAGCCAGAGGATGTCCCCATCCTGGTGGCCAAGGACAACGTGGTGAAGGTTTCCAAAGGCTACGAGGGGAGGGTCTCTCTGCCTGGATACCCCTCCTGGCGCCACAATGCCACCCTGCTGCTCTCAGCCGCCCGAGCCAGCGACGCCGGGCTCTACCGCTGTGAGGTGGTGGCCGGGATCCACGACGAGCAGGACCTGGTGCCCCTGGAAGTCACAGGTGAGAAGCATCTGCAATAGTAGTGCATTCTTTGAAATAATAATAATACTTGTATTGGAAGAATTTCAATTATAAGGAAATAAAGTGATGCAAAGGGGGGAAAGTGAGGGGGGAGAACAAATATAAGAAAAAGAGAGAAACAAGAATGCAAAGTAATATACTCCCATAGATTTTAATATAAATTGATATGGTGTTATTATCCTAATACCTATGTTAGATGTTAATACCCTACTACATTCTGTAAAAGCTTATTCCAAATGTTGTCATATTTGTCCGAACAAAGTCTACGTCTGTAAGCAGTCCATTCATAAGTTTCAAGTGTTGTCATGTTGTCGGTCCATTGATTAAGCAGTATCCTATCTTTATTTTTCCAATTCATCAGTTTCAGTCTCTTGGCCACCATTAGGGCGCATAGAATCCATTTCCATCGTGCCATTGTTAATTTCCATACAACAGGTATATCATTCAAATGAATATTCTCTGCTGAAAGATTTAACTTTTTCCAGTAGCAGCGGATTCTTAAGAGGGAGTTTTGGTCCTGGTCTTGCTTGTTTGAAACAAGGCGGGTCTCTTCAGCGAACAGGGCCTTTTCAGTAGTGGCGCCTCCACAGTTCCTCAAGGGGTCTGATGTCATGGACTGGTTGGATGCAGAATCATGGTGGGAGGAACCAGCTGGGAAGAAGGCTCAGAGCCCAGGGAGGGGTGGTGGGACAGCGATGAGTGGTCAGAGGGAGGAGAAGGAGAAGCCTGGGAGAAGGAGGTGTCAGGAACTGAAGAGGTAACAGGGCTTAGCATGCAGGGAGAGTCTGTGGCAGAGGGAAGTCCAGAATCGGAGGCAGAAACTGAAGCAGGAGAGGAGGGAGGCCAGGAGGCAGAGGGGAAGTCTGGCTGGTAGAGAGTCACAGATGTCTCCCCCTCCTGCTGCAAAAAGCTCCCCTCCCTGCTGGTCTCCCAGAAACAGGAGGGGCATGAAAAGGGCGGAGGAGAGATTGGCTGCATGCAGGCCCAGTCTCCGGTTGCTTGGGGAAAACCCTGGAGAGGAGGGGATCAGCTGTGGGGAGGCAGGGACTTTCAATCTCAGCAACTGCATCATGGGGGCAAGACCTACCAGAGATTATTTGCTGTGCTCATTGGGCCTGGCACTCCTGTGCAGATCCTGTTTTTGCTAATAAAGGGTTAACTCCAACTTGAACAGTGTGATTTACTGCTGGCACTCACTCTGCCTGCCTGCTAAAGGGTATTGAAACCAGCTCTTAGAAGGAAGTGAAAAATATAAAGCGAGCAATGCCACGAAGGTCCTAGGAATTTTACACCCTCTTGTGCCCATTTCCTTGCCCGCCCAGGTGTGGTTTTCCACTACCGAGCTGCCAGCAACCGCTACGCGCTGACCTTCCCAGAGGCCCAGAAGGCATGCGAGGAGAACTCGGCCGTCATCGCTTCCCCTGACCACCTCCAAGTGGCCTTCGAGGATGGCTATGACAACTGCGACGCAGGGTGGCTCTCTGACCACACCGTCAGGTACATGGAGAGGGCATCTGCCACTGTTCTCTGATTTATAAGGAGCAACCCTGATTTTCTGTCTCAATACTGCCCCCGGTTAATACGTCAATTTTCCCCCCAATTTGGGACAGCTTTAAAAGGGGGAAGGAATATAAAGATTCCTAGATTGTCAGTAGCTACTCGTAGGCGGCTTCTACACTTTGGAACTCGCTGGCTCTTGGCAGGCGCCTTTTTGCTTAAAACATTTTTGGTTAGGCAAGTCTGTGCAGATATCTCAACCGTTGATGTGCTTTTTTGAGGGTTTAGTTTTCTTCTGATTGCTTCATTCTTTTTGTAAACCGCTTTGAGGTTGTTATTTTTTAACAGAAAAAACCCCCAAGCGGTAGATCCATTTAATAAATAGGTCCATTAAATAAATGGATTAATAAAGTAAAAATAAATAAAAATAAACAAGGCAGCTACATCACCTCCAGCATCAGAGGCAGTCTATCTTTGAATCCCTGTTCCTGGAAATGGCAAGAGGGGAGTTTCACTGCTGTTCTCAGATCCTGCTTATGGTGTTCCCATTGGGACCCCTGGCTGGCCCCTGGGAGAGCAGCAAGCTGGACAAGGTGGCCCTCTGATCCAACAGATGCTCTTCTCATTTGCTTACAGCAGTCTAATAAAGTGAGAACAGTCTAATAAAGCTCTGGTTCTAAGACGCAACCTTTCCAGACCCTCCAAGTATCCCTATTTTCCAAGGACAGTCCTGGATTTAAAGAAGCTGTTTCGGTTTCTGATTTGATTCCGGAATGTCCCGCTTTTCCTTACGATGTCCCTATTTTCATCCGAGAAATGTTGGAGGGTCTGGAGTTATGCAACCCCCGAGCCGAGGAGATAAGTAAATCACAACCTTTAGAGGACATCTGAAGGCAGACCTTTTACAGTCATACCTCGGGTTACAGACGCTTCAGGTTGCGCTTTTTTGAGTTGCAGACCGCCCAAACCTGGAAGTACCGGAATGGGTTACTTCCGGGTTTCGGCAGTCGCGCATGCGCAGAAGCGCTAAATTGCACTTTGCGCATGCGCAGAAGCGCCAAATCGCAACCCGCATGTGTGCAGACGCGGGTTGCGAACTCTGCGGGTTGCGAACGTGCATCCCATACGGATCACGTTCACAACCCAAGCGTCCACTGTATAGGGAATTTGTTTAAGATTCAATGTTTTTATATATGTTGAAAGCCACCAACCCATCTGACTGGGTTGCTGCGGCCACTCTGAGCAGCTCCCCACAAAAAAAGAAGTAAAACCACAATACAACATCACACATTAAAAACTTCCCTGAACAGGAAAATAGGATGCCCCTATTTTCATCGGAGAAACATTGGAGAGTCTGCCTTTCTTTCGTAGCTTCCAAGAGGGAGGCAGGGGAAAACAAATAGGGTTCCTTTGCTGAGTCATTTTGATACGTGCTGATACCAAGGTGGGCTCCCTGTCCTGCCTCCCACCCCCATTTCCCCCTCCCCCTCCTCTCCCTGGGTTGCCCCCCCCCGCTCTGTTATTCCCCCCTCCCTTCAAAGGCATTCCAGCTGCTGGACCTCCATCCAACCAGCTCTTTTCCTTTGGCAAAGGATTCTGGGAGAATCCTGGCTTGCAGTGCTCCCCCTCCGTCTTCCCTCCCATCCAACGCTCCCCCTGCTCCTTCCTGGCACAGGTACCCCATCACCCTCTCGAGGCCTGGCTGCTACGGGGATCGCAACACCCTCCCGGGAGTCCGGAGCTATGGGGAGCGGGATGCCGGGGAGGCCTACGATGTCTACTGCTACTCGAAAGAGCTTCGGGGTGAGTACGACCCGTGCAAACGGGGCAGAGGGCAAAATAGACGCAGCCAGCACTTTTGGAAACAGAACCACAGCTGTCCTTTGAAATCCGGACCTCTCTGAATTTTGCAATGCAGTTTCTTGGTCAAGCAATGGGTGCAGAGCATTGTCGCCAAGCAAGTTCTCCCCGGAGCAAGCCCCATTGAAGTTAATGGACCTCTAAGATAACCGTGCCCATTATGCCTGAAAACCATGAGGCCTAGAATCTTACTTTGGGTTGCTCCCAGCTAATCCTGCTCAGAGGAGTCGTGCTCATTGTTTTCAGTGGGTTGACACCTTGTTCATTTACCATTATTTCTTTTGTGCATTTATAGCATACCTTTTCTCCTAGCAGCTGAAAGCGGCATGTAGATCTCTCACCACAACACTAACCCAGTCAGGTGGGCTAGGTTGAGAGGCAGTGGCAGGCCCAAGGTCACCCAGTGAGCTTCAGGTGCTGAGTGGAGATTTGAACCTTGGCTTCTCCGTTACTAGTCTGACACTCTAACCACTAGACCACCGCTGCCTCTTCAGTGCTAACTTCCAGCATCATGCAAGAGAAATAAATTTATGGGTCCAGATTTCTCCTTCAAGAAGAAATGTGTGTGTGTGAGAGAGAGAGAGAGAGAGAAAGAGAAAGAGAGAGAGAGGCAAAGCATTAGCCTGGATAGCTCAGTTGGTTAGACCATGGTGCTGATAACACCAAGGTTGCAGGTTCAATCCCTGTATGGGACAGCTGCATATTCCTGCATTGCAGGGGGTTGGACTGGATGACCCTCAGGGTCCCTTCCAACTCTACAGTTCTATGATTATGCCAAATAACCTTCCTAAAGGGAAACAGGCTATTCCTGGGATAGCTCAGTTGATAGATCATGTGACTCTTAATCTCAGGGTCGTGGGTTCAAGACCCACATTGGGCAAAAGATTCTTGCATAACAATAATAATTCAAAAACCAGCATACATGGAGTGGATAGATATTAGCTTTTCACCATTTCTCGTAATGGACACCCAACGAAGCTGAATGTTGGAAGGTTCAGGACAGACAGAAGAAAGGACTTCACACCGTTAAACTGTGGAACTCCCTTCCACAGGGAGGTAGTGATACCAACCAACTTGGATGGCTTTAAAATAGGATCGGACCCATTCATGAAGAATAGGGCTATGGATGGCTGCTCACCACAATTGCAGGCAGCAGTGCTTCCGAATTGCAGTTGCTGGGAAGTGCAGGAGAGGAGAGGGCTCTGGTGCTCTGTGAGAAGAGGATGCTGGACCTGATGGGCCCCCTTTGGGCCTGATCCAGCAGGTTTCTCTTACGTCCTCATCACAAGCAAGTATAGCAATAGGACGTAGCACCCCGCAACTCCAGTCCACCGCCCCAGTGATTGCAATTCACACCCCAGACTTAACTGCAGATTCCACCTTCTGATTCACAGACCCTCCCAGTGTCCCTGTTTTCCAGGGACAGCCCCGGATTTACAGAAGTCATCCCCATTTCTTACTTGATCCCAGAATGTCATGCTTTTCCTTAAAGGTGAAGGTAAAGGGACCCCTGACCATTAGGTCCAGTCGTGGCCGACTCTGGGGTTGCGGCGCTCATCTCGCTTTATTGGCCGAGGGAGCCGGCATACAGCTTCCGGGTCATGTGGCCAGCATGACTAAGCTGCTTCTGGCGAACCAGAGCAGCGCACGGAAATGCTGTTTACCTTCCCGCCGGAGTGGTACCTATTTATCTACTTGCACTTTGAGGTGCTTTCGAACTGCTAGGTTGGCAGGAGCAGGGGCTGAGCAACGGGAGCTCACCCCGTCGTGGGGATTCGAACCGCCGACCTTCTGATCGGCAAGTCCTAGGTTCTGTGGTTTAGACCACAGAAATGTTGGAGGGTCTGGATTCACCACTACCCCTTAATCCAGCATTTGCCAAGAGGCCGTAACCTGCAGCCCCCTTTATCAAACACCAAAGCCCAGTTTTGCTCTGTTTTGGGACATTTTATGCCTTTTGGATGTCAAGAAGAAAGGTTCCCAGACAGCCAAGCTGTGTTTCTGAAAACAGCCCGAGAAGATTTTAATCCTCAGCCTGTTTAGAAATAAAACACACACGCAAACCCGAGGGAACGCTGATGGATCGTTGCCTGGGGTTGATCCTCAGTCACGATGAGCAGAAACGGCCCATTTCAACAGCCCCAGACAGCTTTGCTAATGAAATGAAAGGCACCATCAAAAAACCATCGCAGGCTTCTCCCGAGATCCCGGAGGGGGAATCGTACGCAGGCATCGCTTTGATAAATCGGCCACGCTCGAGTTCCTCTTTGTCTCCGCCGGAGAAAGGGAACAATCGAACAAAAGGGTAACTTATCCTGTCTTGGCTTTGTTCCTTAAGTAATGATGGTTGTTTAAGGAACACAGGAACCTCAGAGTCTGGCAGAAGCCTCTCTGAAGCTCAGTCAAGGCCGAGGGTGAAGGCGGGGGTCAGCCTGGACCCTCACCCTGGGCAACTTTGCTGCCAGCCAAAATGATCAAGGGGATGGAGTGACTCTGGAAAGGCGGCAGTGTTTGGGACTTTTAAGCTCCAAGAAAAAGTGAACGAGAGAGACAGGAGAGAAGTTTGTAAAATGATGAGTGAGAGAGAGTAGATGGAGAAGAGCTTCTCTTCCCTCCCTCGTGGCCTGAAGAACTCGTGGGAACCCAATGAAGCTGAATATTGTGAGATTCTGGACAGATGAAAAGAAAGGACTTCTTCACGCAACACAGAGTTAAACTTTGGAACTATCTGCCACAAGAAGCAGCCATGGCCACCAACCTGGATGGCTTTAACAGAGGATTGACCTATTCAGGGAGGAGAAAGCTGCCTCCCTTAGCTGTGATTCCTGCATTGCTTCCCCACAGGCCCTGATAGCTGTAGCTTATGAGAAAGCTAGAGCAATAATCCACCAACAAATTTGGGATATGGAACTGCAATGCCACGTGAGCAAGATGAATAAACACCCAGCAATAAAAGATAATGGGAGAGGATTTACCCCAGCAAATCATTTGTCAAAATTACAAATACCCAAATACAGACGGTCATTTACCCTCGCTAGATTCAACGTGCTACCATCTGCCTTATTGCAGGGCAGATTCGAGGGTAAACGCTGAACGAGTCTGCCCCTGCGGCTTGAGGGAGGTAGAAACTGTCTCTCACTTCTTGTTATGCTGCCGTTTCTACGGGGATATACGCTCGGTATTTATCACTCCTGTTATACAAAAATCTCCAAATGGGTCCGAACTTCAATGTCTAAAACTCCTGATAGAGTGACAGGGATCCAGAGATCACGCTCAGGGTGGCCAAATTCTGTGCGAATGCCATAAAACTTAGGGAACAAGCTGTACTACCAAAATGATTAAGGTTTTAAATGACAATTTTAGGTTGTATTTTAGTGCTCAAGATTTAATATATATTTTTAACTGCCGCTGTATTGTCTCTGTTATACCCAATTGCAATTCAATGTATTCCTGTTGTGTTTTATGATTTCCCTGATATTGTAGGTGAGCCGGAACTGGTCTGTGACCGTAATAATAAAATTCATTCATTCCTGCATTGCAGAGGGATGGGCTAGATGACGCTGGGTGTCCCTTCCAACTCTGCAATTCTGTGATTCTATGATTCCCAAAGGAGACCAGAGCAGCAAACCTGCCAATAACAACTCAGTTAGAGCATGGTGTTGGTAACGCCACGGTCGTGGGCTTGATCCCCACATTGGACAGCCTCATGTTCCTACATTGCTGGGAGCTGGACTCAATGATGCTCAGGGTCTCTTCCAACTCTATGATTCTATGATATAAGTGCATCAACTCAGATCGTTTAGTGTGGCAGCACTCGCACTCGTTGCCCATCGATATCAAGCAGGTGCCTTCCCTGTATTCTTTTGGGCGCCTGCCAAAAGCACTCTTGTTTGGACAAGTCTGCCCAGATGCTTTAGAAAATTGATGTGGACTTTAACCTGTCTGGGAATTTCAACGTTTTGTATGTTTATTCTTCTTTTTCATCATCATCATTATTGAATTTCAAACTGATTTTTATTAAAGTTTTCACGACACACTCAAGTAATACCTAGGACAAATAGAATCGAAAAGACAAGAAGAGAGAAAGAGAACAAGAAAAGAAAGGGAAAAAGAGGAGGGGAGACGAGAGAGATAAGAAACACCAAAGACAAGAAGGGGCTACTTCTGTTCTCCTCCTGCTAATTTACATTAGAAAAAGGACTCAGTTCAACTTCTCCAATTTCTGTTAAACCACATTTCTTTTTAGTCAAAGTGTCGCCGCATCATTCACTTCTTCTCCCAACAAAAAGTCCAAGAGGGAACCTCAAATTGTTATTGTTAATAATAATTAGCTTTACCTCCACTAATTCCCATCATAATTCCTCTGCATTGTATAATAATAGTATGTTTTCCTGATAACTTTATTGTTTAAAGTTTCTGCAAAATGCTTTGAGTGGTTTGTTTGAGGGGATTATGGGGGGCAGTCAAGTGGTGTGTATACGAAATAGCAATGCAATTTGAACTTTTTTTCATTCCCGGCTTTCAGGAAAGGTGTTTTATGCCTCCAGCCCCGGACGGCTGACGTTTCAGACGGCTCAAAAGCACTGCCTGAGCCGAGGGGCTCGGCTGGCGACTGCAGGGCAGCTGTACCTCGCTTGGAGGGAAGGGCTGGACCAGTGCGACCCAGGATGGCTGGCCGACGGAAGCGTCCGCTACCCTATCCGGATCCCACGGAAGAAGTGCGGAGGGGACGAGCCTGGCGTCCGGACAGTCTACCAGTTCTCAAACCGGACGGGCTTCCCAGATCCAGCTTCCAAGTTTGATGCCTACTGCTACAAAGGTTGGATCAGTTGGTTGAGTTTAAGTTTTATGGCGCTTTTCCAGCAGCAAGCTGTGACCAAAGCAGCTTGTGGCAAACACTGAGAAAAATCAAAACACAGAGCAGTGGAAATGCAAATACTATATGTAAAATACAGCACAGAGGATTTGCTCTTTGTTGAAAACTCTGTCGTCATTTCGGCATTGTTTCATTTCCCTCCTTCCAATGAAATGATGGTGCTTGAAGGATATTCAGGGCAGACGGAAGCTGGCCCTTGTCCACACACTTCTCACTCCCACAAGATGCAGCAGTGTCTGGGCTGAACGACGGGGGTTGAGATGTTCCTTCAAGTATACAGGGCTGAGGCCATTTAGGGCTTTAAAGGTCAGCACCAACACTCTGAATTGTGCCCGGAAACGTACTGGGAGCCAATATAGGTATTTCAAGACCGGTGTTATATGGTCCCGGCAGTCACTCTTAGTCACCAGTCTGGCTGCTGCCTTCTGGATTAGCTGCCGTTTCCAAGTTACCTTCCAAGGTAGCCCCAGGTAGAGTGCATTGCAGTAGTCCAAGCAGGAGATAACCAGGGCACTCATGACTCTGGCAAGACAGGGAGCAGGTATGCAGGGTCTCAGATGGAGCTGGTAAACAGCTGCCTTGGACACAGAATTGACCTGTGCCTCTATGGACAGTGGTGAGTCCCAAGGCTGTGCACCTGCTCTTTTAGAGGCACAGTTACCCCATTCAGGAACAAGGAGTCCCCCACATCTGCCCACCCCCTGTCCCCCAGAAACAGAACTTCTGTCTTGCTGGGATTCAGCCTCAATCTGTTGACCACCATCCATCCTTCAACCACCTCCAGACACTCACACAGGACCTTCACTGGTTCTGATTTAAAGGAGAGGTAGAGCTGGGTATCATCCGCATATCAGTGAACCCCCAGCCCAAACTACTCCCAGCGGAGTAATTTTATGAAAACCCTTTTTCTAGACAGGGGATGGGAGAAGGCAGAGACTTCCCGTACTTACGGGACCGCCTCTCCTGGTCTACCCCGCAGAGGACCTTAAGGTCCATGAATAATCACAGTTTAGAGGTCTCAGGCCCTAAGGAAGTCAGACTATCCTCCACCAGGGCCAGGGCCTTCTCAGTGATGGCTCCGATCTGGTGGAATGCTCTGTCCCATGAAACCAGGGCCCTGCAGGATTTAACCTCCTTCTGCAGGGCCTGTAAGACAGAACTATTCTGCCTGGCTTTCAATTTGAACCTGGCCTGATTTTTTGTTCCCCTTCCTTCCCTCCCCCTCCCCTCCCCTTTTTGTGAAGATTCCCCGTTCTGGGATCCCACAGCTAATTCTCCCCTGGTCTCCTTGCTGGCCCAAATAGGACTAATTTAGCCAGCTAGCCCTGGTGATCATCTAATGTTTATTGGATGGATTTTCCCCCTAAATTGATTTTTGAATTCTGATTTTATTGTTATTTTTGTTTTATGCTGTTTTTTGTTGCATCAATTAAGTGTTTTAAATTTGTTGTTAGCCGCCCTGAGCCCGGTTTCCTGAACCGGGAAGGGCAGGGTATAAATACAAATTTATTTATATTTTTATTTATTCCCACGCTCAAACCTGCATGCTGCAATGGGGTTGCCGGGCCCCACCCGCAGCCCACCGTCTCCCCGCTCCCTGCAGCCACTCCTCTCTGAGGTGACACAATTTAAGGTGCAATCATTCCAGACGCATTTGGAGCTGGGAAGTGGTCAGGGGACGGTGGGATGCAATTTTCTTCTCGTCGGCCCAAGCGACTGCAGAAGTTGCCTTTGGCGATGCCGGCTGATTTATGAGCACACCCTTGGCATGAGGCAGAGCATAAAATGGCATTTCCAAACTCCCTTCCTTTTAATAAAACAAAGTGCCTGTACTTGTATAGCAGCAGTATCGGGGGGGGGGGGGGGGGCGCCAGCCGGGGCGGGGGGGGGGGGCAGGAGTGTGTGAGCGTCGTAAATCCAGGTCTTTCCTATTCTTGACATCTCTCCTTGCCTGTACTCGCAGCTAATTAACAGGAGGCATAGAATCAGAATCGTAGAGTTGAAAGGGACCCCCAAGGGTCATCTAGTCCAACCCTTTTGCAACGCAAGAATCAATTTGGAGAGGGAGAATTCTGCATGGCCTGGAGAAAGTGGAGAACTTTTCTCTCTCTCTCCTAACACTCGAACTCATGGGCATCCAGTGAAGCTGAATGTTGAAAGTTTCAGGGCAGATAAAAGGAAAGGTTTATTCACACAGAGCAGAGTTAGACTGTGGAACTCCCTCCCACTGAAGGCAGCAATGGCCACCAATCTGGATGGCTTTAAAAGAGGACTGGAGAAGCAGAGGGCTATCGATGGCTACCAGCCACAGCGGCTCAGCTTTGCCTCCACAACTGGAGGCCGGAATGCTTCTGAATATGAGTTTCTGGACTGCAGGAAGGGAGAGTCCGAATAGTTCGTAAACAGGGCTGTTCTTAAACCGAGGTACCCCTGTATTTTTCTGCTGAGTTTATTAATCACATCTTACATTTAACCGCTGCCTGGGGGGTGGCACTGCACCTGGACCCACAACAAAAAAACAAACTTTGTGATGAGTTTTCCCACCTTTTTTCCAGAAAAAAAGCACTATGTAAAGGTCAGCCTGAAACCCAAGCGTTCTTATACCTCTCTTCTTCTCCTTCCAGCTTGGCAGCTGCCCACAAAACCAGGCCCAGCCACATTGGGGGTCGACCACGGCCAGGTGGCTCGGGAGCCCATAGATCAGGACTCTGAGGGGAGCCAGGATCCAGGCATCGAGAACGTCTTGGTGGAGCACGACTCCCACTTGCCGCTGCTGAATGAGCTTTTCCCCAAGGAGAACGACGACGCCGTCATGTCGGGAGACTCGAAAGAGCTCTCAAAGGATCCCTACGCTCCCTCGCAGAAGGCCGCCGTCCCCTTCCTGGAGGAAGACGAGCAGCTCCAGCTGGTGACGGCTTTCCCGGCTGGCTCTGTGGATCCGTGGGAGGAGAGGGCGGCACCAGCCCCAAAGGCGACCCCCTTGGATTTGGAAGGTCCCGCATCTACAAGACCATTCACCGTCTCCATCCCAGGTGGGGCAGACGGTGGACATCCGTTGGATACAGCTGACCAAACTCTGGTTGGTGAGATGAAGCAGCATGGCAATGGCGAGATGAGCGTTGGCAAAGAGTCGGCCAAAGCCGGTCAAACCATCACCAAGTCCCCTCCTCCGGAAGACTCTGACGATGGCTTACCACCTGAGGATGTTGCCCATCCAACCTCTCCAACTTGGCTGCATGGAACCGCAGAAGGGAGCAGCTCACTCAGCCCCCAGCCCCCGTTCCGGACCCACATCCCCTTTGGCACTGAGGCTCCTCCGGCTCCTGCTGGCCTCCCCGAATCAACCCGAAAGAGCATTTACTCCGGGCTGAACGGGCGCTACTTCCAGAGACGGCGAGAGGAAGAAGGAGACAGTGGCGGCAGCCAGCCGAGCATCAACGAGGGAGATGGCACCGCGGTGCCCACGACACTCTCTGTCCTGGCGCTGGCAGTGCGCACGATGGCAGACAACTCCATCGAGGCCACCGCGAGGGAGGCACCGAGCCCTGCCTCTGCCCTACGGGGCGGGGTGATCTACGCCTTCTCCAACGAAGTGGAAGGGAATGGTAAGCGAATCTCCAGATCTGTTTTCCTTTCAGTCAAACCCAGAGCTTGTGCTCTGAAGGTGCAGTGAGTCACATTCGAGGTGACGTGTGCATGGTTCATCCTTGCCACCTCACAACAGCCCTGTGAGGAAGCTGCCCAGGGTGGCTGGGGCAACCCAGTCAGATAGGTGGGGTACAAATCATCATCACGTACCCACGTACCTACGGTCCCACCTCTCCTGGTACGCCCCGCGGAGGATCTTAAGGTCCACAAATGACAACATTGTGGAGGTCGCAAGTTGCAAGGTAGTTAGACTGGTCTCAACTAGGGCCTTTTCAGTACTGGCCCCGACTTGGTGGAACGCTCTGTCCCAAGAGACCAGGGCCCTGCAGGACTTGACATCTTTCCATGGGGCCTGCAAGACAGCTGTTCCGCCTGGCCTTTGGTTTGGACTCAGTCTGACCCTTATGTTTCCCTCCCCTTACGGTTTTGATCTATGGGCTACTTTTAAAATGAGGCTGCATTTTAAATTGCATTTTAACCTGCATTTTAAATTAGTTTTTTTCCTATTATGTTTTTACTGTAATTCTACTGGTGTTAGCCGCCCTGAGCCTGGCTCTGGCCGGGGAGGGCGGGGTATAAATAAAATTATTATTATTATTATTATTATTATTATTATTATTATTATCCCTCAAGGTCACCCAGGGAGCTTCCGTGGCTGAGGGGGGAGTTGAACCCTGCTCTATTCCATGTCCTAGTTCGACCCCCTAGCTGCTATCCCACTCTGTCTCTCACCAGGTTATCCTCTCTCTGTTGCTCTCTTGGCCTGATCTACCCCAGGGGTAAATCTATGCTGCCTTGACCCCCCAGGGCAGGAAGAACCTGTGATAATGCCAATGGATGCCTAAAATCTGTCATCCCCTTTCATCGTAGCCCCTTTCTCCTGCAAAAGTGGGACCTGCAGGAGGGCAAAGGGCTCTTGTGCTGGGTCCTGGGGGATTTCCCGCTGGAGCATTTGGCTGGCTGCTGTGATAACAGGACACTGGACCAGATGAGCCCCCCTTTGGCCTGATCCGACGGCTGCAGGGCTCTTCTTGGTTTCTTACGATTCCTAAATGGAGCCTCCATGGGCAGAGCTGGTCTACCGCAGAGCAGTGGAGAACAAGAATGGGTGAAGACTATTTGCTCTCACATCCTATTTGTGGGCTTCCCTTTGGGGCAACTGGTCAGGCACCATGAGGACAGGATGCTAGAAGTTGGAAGGCCGTCTGTCATGGACGCTTTAGCTGAGATTCCTACATGGAAATGATACGATACGATAATCTTTATTGCCATTGTCCCATCCAGAACAACGAAATTGAAAGAATTTCATCAGACATTCAAAAACCAACAAGCCTGCTATCCCAGCCTGGTTAGCCCCCTAAAAACTCTGATAAAGGTAGAGGTAAAGGGACCCCTGACCATTAGGTCCAGTTGTGGCCGACTCTGGGGTTGCAGCGCTCATCTCGCTTTACTGGCCGAGGGAGCTGGCGTACAGCTTCCGGGTCATGTGGCCAGCAGGACTAAGCCGCTTCTGGCGAACCAGAGCAGCGCACGGAAACGCCGTTTACCTTCCCGCCGGAGCGGTACCTATTTATCTACTTGCACTTTGAGGTGCTTTCAAACTGCTAGGTTGGCAGGAGCAGGGACTGAGCAACGGGAGCTCACCCCGTCGTGGGGATTTGAACCGCCGACCTTCTGATCGGCAAGTCCTAGGCTCTGTGGTTTAACCCACAGTGCTGATATCCCATAATTAAATACAATATATTTCCATAGAGACTACCTTACACTGTGTTTAAAACCCAAATCGCATTTGGATAGAAACTGTTCCTCAGGCGGCTAGTCCTAGTCTTTATAACCCTGTATGTACCTTCTTCCAGAAGGCAGAAGCTGAAAGAGATCATTTCCGGGGTGACCCTCAGGGCCCCTTCCAACTCAACAATTCTATGATTCTACAGCTGGGTGGGCTATTGGCCTTATCCTGCCACTGCGTGGCTCTTCTGACGTCTTTAAACGAAACATTTGTGGCACTGCGCTAATTCATAGTAATTCAGGAAGACTGCTCATAATACGTCCACCTGATGAATCCCCCATGTTCAATTTGGCAGGGCTGAAATGTTATTAGCTTCTGTGGAGGCATCCCATAATAGTCAAGACTCCCCTTCATCCGCCTTGCCCTCTGCCTACCCTTTATCACCCCAGAAGCCCCCATTGCTGAGCCTGTCATTTCCTCCCCCCTCCCTCTCCCCCTCCCCCAAAAGACCTGCCATCACCTTCAAAACGCCCGCAATCCACAGGCACAAAGTGGGCATTCTATGCCAATTAGAGCATGTTTGCATCTTGATGGGATGCACTTATGCATAATTTCCGCTCAGAAAAAAAAGCCTTAAAGCCAATTAAGGAGGAAGCGTGTGTATGTATGTGTGTGTGGTCTCTGCAGGCGGAGTTATTTTGCAAATATGCATAATTTTGACACTCAGGGTTATGTGGAGAATTTGCCAAATTGTCCCAGGCGATGGCTCTCAAATTAAGAGAAAGTAGCCAGGTGGCGAGAAGTCAGGGTGGGAAGTCAAGATGTGTGGGAAATGGTCTAGGTGAGAAGCGCAAAATTCTCTAGGATCAAAAGGGGAAAACGAGAAATCAAGCAGGGAGCATTCAGGAAAGTCTCACACCTTGCAATGATTCTAGATTCACGTATGTAGGTGGTCTAACGCAGTCGAAATAAATTAAAAAAATAAAAAATTGTCCAGTAGCACCTTAGAGACCAGTGAGGTTGTCTGTCTCCAAACACAGCTCCCATCCTGAGCCAGGAGGTTTTACAGCCCTTTCAAGTCAGGGGTATGAAAGATTACCTGGATTCCAGTATTTTGCTGGGCAAGGAGGGAATATTGCTTCAGCTGCCTGTATGATTGTTTCAGGACTGGTTATTGTTATTAGTGGCTTGTAAAAGGGGTGAGACACATCTGCAAAGGAGACTTATCTGGTGCAGCATCTTGTCCAGCCAGATACCCCAAATGGGAAGCCCCACCTCCCAAGCAGGACCCAAGCTCAAGAGTCTCTCCCACTCCTGCAGTTTCAGCAACTGGGAAGCATTTCTGCCTGCAGCTGTGGAGGCGGAGTCTAGCCACCAGGCCCTCTCCTCCAGGAATTTCTTTAACCCTCTTTTAAAGCTGCCCGGGGCAGTGGCCATCTTGTGGAAGGGAGTTCCGTAGGGCTTATCTCCCACCATTCAGCAGAAGCATTTCCACTCCAGAGGCGTTGCCCTCAGGGGACTTGCCAACTCTAGGATTATTTGATTCCAGCCATGCAACAATCATACTTTTTTTTTTTTTTTAACTATTTCAGCTGCACGCGCGCGCGCACACCCACCCACCCACCCCCTTCTCGGTTCACGAGCAAAAGGCATCATCAGAGTTTGAGGACACTTACCCAGTCAGGCAGAAGCTGTCAGGGCAGCTGCACCCCCCCCAAATTTCTCTGATGAAAAGAGGGACATTCTATTCCATGGGTAGGCAAACTAAGGCCTGGGGACCAGATGCAGCCCAATCGCCTTCTAAATCTGGCCCACGGACGGTCCGGGAATCAGCATGTTTTTACATGAGTAGAATGTGTCCTTTGATTTAAAATGCATCTCTGGGTTATTTGTGGGGCCTCCCTGGTGTTTTTACATGAGCAGAATGTGTGCTTTTATTATTTCATCTCTGGGTTATTGGTGGGGCATAGGAATTTGTTCATATATTTTTTTCAAAATATAGTCCTGCCCTCCACAAGGTCTGAGGGACAGTGGACCAGCCCCCTGCTGAAAAAGGTTGCTGACCCCTGTTCTATTCCATAATAATAATAATAAAATTATTATTTATACCCCACCCACTGACTTGGCTGCCCCAGCTACTCTGGGCAACCCAGAAAATAGGGGCACTTGGAGGGGGAGGCGGTCTGAAGCTGCAAAGCGAGGCCGGCAGGGTGTGTGAGCCCAAAAGAGAGAATTGGAGGGCCACGTTGGACCCCTGGGTCTGGGGGCTCCATCACCTGCACCTGTGGTGCATAGGAACAACAACCAAAAAATTAACCCCTTTAAGGATGCTATCTCTTAATCCCCGCCCCCTGGAGCAGAAGAGGACCTCAGCAGCCAGGAGCAGCCTGCTAATGAGGAGGCAGTTGCCACGGCAACCACTCCAGAACGCTCCCTTGCATCAATCGTGGCGGGAGCCTTTTGTGACTGTACCACGGACAAACGGGTGGCTGGCGTGTGGCAGGGGGGAAGCAGAGAAGGTCAAAAAAGGAAGAGGCCATGTTCAGTGGGGGAAATTTGGTGTGTTCTATTTATTCTCCTTTTTTTGATTATGCATATGTCTTAAGAATTTATTTATTTATTCAATTTATATACCACCCTTTATCCAAAGATCCCATGGTGGTGTGTGACATTAAGGACATAATAAAATAATAATAATAATAATAATAATAATAATAATAATAATAATAATAAATAGACATAATACACTGCTGTTGCTGGCATCCATTTCTTGAGAGACAATGGAGTGTGCCTCCAGGGGTGAAGTCAAACCTCCCCAGGGCTCAAGCCTGGGCAATGTGTCTGGAGGTTCTGGGCTGCCCAGGAAAAAGACCCCCCCTCTCAGCCTCACTGATGGGGTCCAAACATTCAGCCTCATTCAATGAGGTTCTAGTCTTATGAGAGACAGAGGAAAACTTTCCTCTTTTTTATAATTTTTTAATTAAATCTTCCAAATTATTACATACCTGCAATCACATATATCGTGGTTTTTTGCTGCTCATTTTCTTCTTGACATCCCACCCCTCCTTCCCTAGTTTTTTTATTCCCCCTTAAATAAATTCCCCCCCTGCATTAGAACACACCTGCATTTATTTTCTAAGCCTCCAAAATCTATTCTCTATTTTTCCATTGCTCGTATCCCAAATCCTGCCAATGATTTCATATAAGGAAGATAATTTGATAGGTAGTCCACCAATGGCTTTCATTCTTCTATGAAAACATCATCCTTTTGTCCTCTTATTTTAGCAGTCAGTTTCACCATTTCTGCACAGTCCACCAGTTTTATAAACCATTCTTCCTTAGCTGGAATCTCTTTGCCTTTCCATTGCTGTGCATGTAAAGTTCTAGCTGCAGTTGTCGCATACATAAAAAGGTTGGTCAGCTTTTTGGGAACCTCCGTTCTATTATCCCCAATAAAAAGGCTTTGGGTTTTTCGGGAATGGTCAATTTAAATATCTTTTTCAGTTCATTGTATATCATTTCCCAGAAACCCTTAGCTTTCCTCTATCAATGCATAATTTTATAAACTTCTATCCCCTGTCTTTGCTCGCAGGGTTAGCACCACCTGAGCATCGAGGCCACCCAGAAATGACCTTCTCCCCTGCCTCGGACTTCCTGGAGGACCCCAGCGCTGAAAAGACCACCCAGGGACACGAGGAGGCCTCTGTGCCAGAGAGCCAGGAACGGCCAACTCCTGATGAGCACCCTGGTGCATCCTCACCAGCCACACCCAATGGGCCATTGCACCGCCTTGAGGCAGTTGCCATGACAACAGACGATGCTCTGGAAGGCTCTCTCATGGGTACCAGCATCCGGGGAGACTACCCTCAAGGGATCACTCAGCCTGGGGAGAATGAGGAGATCTTCTCTGGAAACGGCGACGTCACGCCAACCACTCCTCTGAAGAATGAGTCCCGGGCCGATGAGGCGAGTGGAGAGTCTGATTACGACTTCCGAGAAAGCCATGCCAGGGCTGTGAGTTTTGCGGAGGAGCTCCCTGGCTTGAAGGAAGCTCAGCAACACTTGCCCAGGGTGGTTCCAGAACGATCAGAGAAACAGGAAGACACAGCAGGAGAAGACCCTGTCCTGCAAGAAACCACCCAGCATTCGGAGGTGGCACTGGCTGAGCTGAGAGGAGAAGAAGCCGTCACCCTCTCGGTGGAGGACATCCCTTCCCCAATGGCCGCCAATGACTACCCGCTAGTGGCGCGGCTGATTTCCGGGGAGGCTGATGCTTGGGGGGCGGTGGGTGGCGAGGAAGCCACCACAGTGGAAATCAAAGGGAGGGTGAGCTCAGGGCTGGTGGACGTCACCGAGGTCTTGAATCTGTCCAAAGCAGAAGACCGCTGGGAGGTCATAACTCCGAGCATGAGTGGTCACTTTGATGACGGCGTGGCAGGCCGATCCCCAGTCCCAGAAGCCGTCAGCTTGGTAGGGAGTAGCTCTGGCCCCCAGCAAGGCAAAGGCACCACTGGAACTCCCAGCCACAGTACAACCGGTGATTTGATCCCTTCTGGGTTCCTTCCGAAAGGATCAGAAGACGGCGAGGACTTGACATCTCGGGGGACGCCTGAGTCTCCCTCGCCTCCCTGGAGTACATCAGAACCTGTGCGCCACAATTTCGACACCTCTGAGCTGCCTGTTTATCCCAGCGATGGCATGATAACTGGGAAAGAGAGCGAGAGCTATCTCCCCACTGCCCCGGGGCCGATCCTTCCAATGGAGTCTGACGGGGGGAGTGGAGAGGAGAAAGGAGGCGACGTGTCTGCAGCCAAGGAGGTGGAGGGCCTGGCGTGGATCGGGGAGGTCAATGCCACCATGCTTGGTGAGTTTCTTGCTACCCAGAAAACATTTGGGCAGGTGAGGGAGGTGCTGGGGCTTTTGAACGCTGGTAAGCCTGGCACACGGGTGGTGCTGTGGTCTAAACCACAGAGCCTAGGGCTTGCCGATCAGAAGGTCGGCGGTTCGAATTCCTGCGATGGGGTGAGCTCCCATTGCTCGGTCCCTGCTCTTGCCCACCTACCAGATCGAAAGCACGTCAAAGTGCAAGTAGATAAATAGGTGGGAAGGTAAACAGTGTTTCCGTGTGCTGCTCTGGTTTGCCAGAAGTGGCTTTGTCCTGCTGGCCACATGACCCAGAAGCCGTACGCCGGCTCCCTTGGCCAGTAAAGAGAGATGAGCACCGCAACCCCAGAGTTGTCCCCGGCTGGACCTGATGGTCAGGGGTCCCTTTACCTTTTTAAGCCTGGCAAATATCATAGAATCATAATGATGGGAGGAGCCACGAGGGTCATCTAGTCCAACCCCCTGCAAAACCCCTAAGCAGTTCACATAAAAGACAGTAATGTGTAGTAGTTGTTAGACCTGGGGGAGACCAGGGTTCAAGTCCCTGCTCATCCAAGAAGTCCACTGAGTGACCCTTACAGCCAGTTGCTGCTGCTCTTCCAAACCTACCTCACAGGGCTGTTGTGAGGACGAGATGGAGGGGGGGAAGAACATATCCTCCAACATTTCTCCAATGAAAATAGGGACATTCCATTCTATAATAATAATCGCAATAATTTTATTATTTATACCCTGTCCATCTGACTGGGTTGCCCCAACCACTCTGGGCAGCTTCCAACGTATATAAAAACATAATAAAACATGAAACATTAAAAAACTTCCCTATGCACGGCTGCCTTCAGATGTCTCCTAAAGGTTGTCTAGTTACTTACCTCCTTGGCTCGGGGGTCACATAACTCCAGACCCTCCAACATTTCTTGGATGAAACTAGGGACGTCCTAAGGAAAAGCGGGACCTTTTCAAATCCGAAACAGGGGTGGCTTCTGTAAGTCCAGGACTGTCCCTGGAAAATAGGGGCACTTGGAGGGTCTGTATGGGCTGTCAGGAACCACCTTTGATTTCTTTATTTCCTCCCTTCCTGCCACCCCAAGCTCTCCACACACCCCTTAGGGAAGCTTCCAATCCAATATTCATCACCCGCCTCCGCTCATCAGAATAGTCGGCGTGGAAAAGTCCTGGCGGCAAAGGCTTTGCTGCACAGCCTTTGAAGTCTTTCGCGAAGGAATGGGGAAAGCAAATAGACTTTTGGAGGGGTGGGGGAAGAACACAGAGGCAGGAATTTAAAAACCAACCGAGTTAATATTAAATAGTGCTCCCGGGGCTACAAATGGACGTGGAAAAATAATATCTCCAGCGAAAATAATATACTCAGCGCACTGGCGCACCCAGACACACAGATGAAGTGGGACAGGACTCCTGCACATTCAGTAACAGCAAAGGAGAATTATTAATGTGAGAACATGAGGAGAGCCCTACAGGATCCCAGACCCTCCCAGTGCCCCTCTTTCCCAGGGACGGTCCCGGATTTACAGAAGCTGTCCTGCTTTCTGATCCTGGAGTGGCCTCTTTTTCCTTAAAGGTAAAGGTAAAGGGACCCCGGACCGTTAGGTCCAGTCATGACTGACTCTGGGGTTGCGGCGCTCATCCGGCTTTACTGGCCGAGGGAGCCGGCGTACAGCTTCCGGGTCATGTGGCCAGCATGACTAAGCCGCTTCTGGTGAACCAGAGCAGCGCACGGAAATGCCATTTACCTTCCCGTCGGAGCGGGACCTATTTATCTATTTGCACTTTGACATGCTTTCAAACTGATAGGTTGGCAGGAGCAGGGACTGAGCAACGGGAGCTCACCCCGTCACAGGGATTCGAACCACCGACCTTCTGATCAGCAAGTCCTAGGCTCTGTGGTTTAACCCGCAGCGCCACCCACATCTCTTAGGACATCCTTATTGCCATCAGAAAAATGTTGGAAGGCATGGAATACAATTTCCCTGATTTTCATTGGGAAAATGTTGGAAAGTATGGATCAGGCCGGTGGCATCCTGTCCTCACAGTGGACAGCCCCCACAGGAAATCCCCAAGCAGGACCTGAGCACGAGAGCACACAGCCTGTGAGTCAGAACAATGAGGGCTGGAATCTTGATTTATTTTTGAAGGAAATGGCTGTAGCTGAGTGGCAGGGCCCCTGCTGCACTCATCACATAAGAAGAGAAGAATGAGCTAGATGAGGCAGTGGCTCATTTAGTCCAGCTTCCTGTTCTCTCAGTGACTGACCAGATGCCTGTGGGAAACTCGCAATCAGGATCTGAGCACAAGAGTCCTGTCGTCTCCTACAGTTTCCAGAAACAGGGATAAAGAAGCATTGCTGACTGGGTGGCTTCCAGCATATGCAAAAGCATAATAAAACCTCAAACCCTTCCCAATACAGGGCTGCCTTCTGATGTCTTCTAAAAGTCAGAAAGTTGCTTATTTCCTTGACATCTGACGGGAGGGCATTCCATAGGGAGGGCACCACCACCAAGAAGGCCCTCTGCCTGGTTCCCGGTAGCTTCACTTCTTGCAATGAGGGAACCACCAGAAGGCCCTCGGAAATGGACCTCAGTGTCCGGGCTGAATGATGGGGGTGGAGACGCTCCTTCAGGTCTACAGGCCCGAGGCTGTTGAAGGCTTTAAATGTCAGCACCAGCACTTTGGATTGTGGTGGGAAACATCCTGGGAGCCTGGAGGGAATGTGGTGCTCAGGCATGAAAAGGTCCCCCCTCACCCCCACTGTGGGCTGCCTGAGAATCGATAGGCCGACTCTACTGAAGGCGTCTTCTTCAGATAAGAGCGCGGCTCCTGCGCCAATGGCTTTTTAATGGTTATTTCTTGTGCTGGAATGTGCAGAGAGGGAGCCTGGTCCTCTCCAGCTGTTTAAGTGCCACTCGGAAGATGAAAGGTGTTTTCAACACGCAGCCTTCGCTTCAGAGAGGTGATCACGACGCCTGCGATTCCTGCCAACTGCTCAAACACCCACACGGGTCCTTCTCTCTAGCTTTGTTGAAAAAGAGGATTGCTGACCTGTTTCCCCGGAGACCGTTTGAAAGAGGGGCCTCGCCAATTGTAGGAGGGAGGGGATACCCATCTTTGGCCCCCCGAACATGTTTCCAGCACAAGGGGAGAGGCAGGGGGACTCTCAGTCGGCTTCCAAGACCCCTGATTTATTGGCTGAGTCCCACAATTTCCGAGCCAAGCGAGGAGTGTGGAAATCGTTAAATGGGGATTAAACGGTGCAAGCTGCCTCGTTAGAACGGGTCATTATGACCGGCTGATTTACAGACCTAAGAAGAGTCTGCTAGATCAGGCCTATGGCATACCCTCCAACATGCCTCCAATGAAAATAGGATGTCAATAATAATAATAATAATAATAATAATAATAATAATAATAATAATAAGACGCGGGTGGCGCTGTGGGTTAAACCACAGAGCCTAGGGCTTGCCAATCAGAAGGTCGGCAGTTTGAATCCCTGTGACGTGGTGAGCTCCCATTGCTCGGTCCCTGCTCCTACCAACCTAGCAGTTCGAAAGCATGTAAAAATGCAAGTAGATAAATAGGTACTACTCCGGTGGGAAGGTAAACGGCGTTTCCGTGCGCTGCTCTGGTTCGCCAGAAGCGGCTTAGTCATGCTGGCCACCTGACCCGGAAGCTGTATGCCGGCTCCCTCAGCCAATAAAGCGAGATGAGCGCCGCAAGAACAGAGTCCGTCACGAGTGGACCTAATGGTCAGGGGTCCCTCTGCCCTTTACCTTAATGATGATAATAATATACCCTGCCTGTGGGGCTGGGTTGCTCCAGCCACTCTGCACAGCTTCCAATATATATAAAAACATTTAAAAGCAAACATTAAAAACTTTCCTATCCAGGGCTGCTTTCAGATGTCTTCGAAAGGTTGTTTAGTTAACTCATCTCCCTGGTTCGGAGGCCACATAATTCCATAGCTTCCAACCCTTCTCAGATGGAAATAGGGACGTCCCTGGAAAACAGGGACACTGGGAGGGTCTGGCTTTGGTATGATCCTGCTGGGAAATTCCAGTCTCCTTAAGCTTTGCTTGAAAAGACAATGCCTGGTGAATACTGGGCTCTGTATGCGGAATCTCAGTGTTCAGAGTAATAATATGCAGCTTTCCCTCCTATTTGGCGATTAGCAGAAGCAGAGTGGATTATGCAAAGCGAGATTATGCAGAGATGTTTCTCCTTTTGCATCCTGATTTTACAGAGGCGCAGAATTTGGGATCGTCTGATCTTACTGCTTTCCTCCCTGTCTCCTCTTCCTCTCCCCCCCACTCTCCTTGCAGCGGAAACTGACCCCTGCGACAACGACCCCTGTTTGCATGGGGGCACCTGCCAGTCCAGCGGAAACCTCTCCACCTGCAGCTGCCCCCGGGGGTTCACGGGAGAGAACTGCGAAATAGGTGAAGGGGCGCTAGGGGAGGGAGGATGTAGAATCCTAGAAGAGTTGGAAGGGACCAGGAGGGTCATCTGGTCCAGCCTCCTGAAATGCATGAATCTTTTGCACAATGTGAGACTCAAACCCAAAATCTGCTCACATTTAGCCACTGTGTGTGTTTGTGTGTGTGATTGTCACCTCCCTCTAATAGCAAACTCGGGTGCTGTGGGCTGACAGCTTTCTAACCGCTGGAGGAAAGACCCATCTCTCTCAAAAGATGGATAAAAGAGGGCTTTTCAGGAGGGGTAGTGGGTACAAACGAAATCATAGAATTGCACAGTTGGAAGCAGGGCCAGATTGAGGTTTGATGAGGCCCTCAGAAGGTAATGGGGCCCTTTATATGTCCAGCTGTCCTGTGTCAACAACAAATTGTCACTGTGTTTTGTGTTGAATATATGCTATATGGTAATTTATGGACCAAATAGATATCTAAAGTCATTTGCACATAACAAATAGAAGCCTACACAACACAAAACACTCTTGCTGTATCTAGGTTTTATTTTATTTGTTTTTTATCTTATATTTTGGAAAGGTACATCCAGGTTTTTTTCCTTTAATTTTTTTTGGGGGGCCCCCAAGAGAGGGGCCCTAAGCTATAGCTTGTTTAGCTTATATGTAAAGCTGGCACTGGTTGGAAGCGACCCCAAGAGTCATCTAGTCCAACCCCCTGCAATGCAGGAATCTCAGCTAAAGCATCCATGACAGACGGCTGCCCAACCTCTGCTTAAAAACCTCCTGAGGAAGGCTCTTACTGTCAGAAAGTTTTTCCTGATGCTTAGCGAGAATCTCCTTTCTTGTAACTTGAAGTGTTGGGTACCCTCTGGAGCAGGAGTAAAGCAACTTGCACCATCTTCCAGGCGACACCCAGCTGATGCTGCTAAATTTCAGTGGGTCCACTCTGAGGAGGGGTGTCCCTTCAGAGGGAAAAGGCGTCAGGGCGAAAGATTCCTGCATAGCAGGGGGGTGGGCCAGATGACCCTCGTGGCCCCTTCCAACAATTCTATAATTCCATGATTTTGAAGCTGCATGCTGGAAAATTCAGGACAGATAAACGAAAAGGCCTTTGGCTGGCCACTGTGAGAAGAGGCTGCTGGACCAGATGGGCCATTGGCCTGATCCTGCAGGTTCTCCTGATGGTCTCATTAAATGCCGTGTGAGGCTGTGAACACAAGAAAGGAGGAGGGCATCTGAAGGGCAGCTTTGAGCTCAGAGCCCATCTGGGCTTTGACAGGAGGCAGCCAGCTGCATCCAAAGAGGAGAATTAAGGCTCTCACAATGCTGCTTTTCTGATGCACCAGCACATCCGGGGCCACCCACGCACACCTGACGGACGTGCGAAAGCTCGCACACTTTGAACGAGACGGGGGCAGGAGGCCTGCCTCTTTCCAGGGCTACAGGGAACCCGGTCCATGGAGGTGGCAACCACAGGAGGGCGGCCTGGGAGAGGCCTCAAGGGCCAGACAGAGAGGTGTGGAGGGCCACACACACACCCCTCCTGCCAGGCTGCTGTGGCTCACAGGATCTCTGGGGTAGCAGAGCATGAGACTCTGAATGTCGAGATGGTTGGTTCGAGCCCCAGTTGGTCAAAAGATTTCTGTTGGACTCGATGACCCTCGCGGTCCCTCTACAATTCTATGATTCTATGCTAAGAAGAGAGGAAGTGACCTCTGTTTCCCCAAGACCAGTGGGATCTGTTAGAGTCTTAGAATTGTAGAGTTGGAAGGGACCTCCAAAGGTCATCTAGGCCACCCCCTGCAATGCAGGAATCCAAACTGAAGCATCCATGACAGATGGCCATCTGTATGGCCGCAGGCTGGCTGGACCAATGGTCAGAGTCAAAAGGCAGCTTCAGGGTGGCAGAGGTTTACATCAGGGGTGGACTGCCTCAGGGCCAGGATCCCAATTGCGGCCCTCACAGCCTCGCCGAGTGGCTCTCACAGGATTCCCATCAGGCTGCACCCCCTCTCGCTCAGTAGAAGGCAGCTCCCTGTGTTGCTGTTCAAAATCACAATAGTGAGGACTAGGACCTTAGCTTTATTTTTAAAGTTGCAGTTATGCCAGAGGGGGGACCCCCCAAACGCATGGCCACTGGGGCTCTGTGTGGGACACACCCCTTCTCTCAAGGCCAGCCCCCCTCTAAAATGGGTCTCCTCTTTCCTCCTCCCCATACAGATATTGACGACTGCTTGTCCAGCCCCTGCCAGAACGGAGGGACCTGCATTGATGAGATCAATTCCTTCGTCTGCCTTTGCCTGCCCAGCTACGGGGGCAGCCTCTGCGACCGAGGTGAGAGCGGGGAGCCCCTTCCCTCTGCCCCAGCGTCTCTTCCATGAAAATAGGGGCATCCTATTCTACAACAGGAAGCTTCTCCCGTGTTTGATCCATAGCTGTCAAATTTTCCCTTTTCTTGCGAGGAATCCTATTCGGAATAAGGGAATTTCCCTTAAGAAAAGGAAAAAGTTGACAGCTATGGTTTGATCTTGTTGCACACATAGACGTCATATGCACATCGACATCGGTCACCTTGTGTTGTACAGGGAAAATGTCCGAGGGAAGGGATCAACACCTTCCACAGATAAATGGAATGAAATAAGATTTTGGCAGTAAGCTGCCTTGGGGCCCTGTTAGGGAAAAAGGCAGAATAATAGTAGTAGTAGTAGTAGTAATAATAATAATAATAATAATAATAATAATAATAATAATAATAAATAATAATACTGGAAACTGTGAGAATGCTCAGACAGTCAATCCTATTGAACTTTATGGTACTTGGTTATGAGTAAAAATGCTTAGGATCACATTGTAAGGCTGCCCAGTCTTGACGCAGTTACCTGGGAGCAAGCTCTATTGAATACAGTGGGACTTACTTCTGAGTAGACAGTGCAATAAAGGAATCGACACTCCCTGCATTTCCTAAGAAATGGCTGGCTGCGGAAGCATTGCAGTTAAAGTAGACTGGTGACATTTTCCTTCAAAATTATAGGAAGGGCTTCGCATGCCAGCTTCACTGTCCACTTCATTTGGTGCAGAAGTTTTGTTTTCAGGACAAGCACATGGCCCCCAGCCCCCCCCAGGCCATACTCCTGGCCACAGGCCACACCCCTTCTCCCTAAGCCATGCCCCCTCACCTGCCCTGCTTCTCACCTTCCTTGAGCATCAGAAGCCAGCCTACAGTATAAAGAGGTGAAATTGACATTTGTTGCAAATGCCAAATTTAATTAATATTTTTTTAAAATCATTTTTATTGATTTTCCAATAAAAAATCCAGTTAATATATCCAATCATAATACTCCAATTAAAATAAAAACTTAAAATAAAAAAAGACCAAATTATAATCCAAATTATATTTATTAATTTTTCAGAGCTCCTCACGGTCTGGATCTCTGAATCTCCGCATCTTATTCCTGCTTCTCCTCGTTGTTTCCATAATTTCCACATCTCAATTTTAACGCTTCATAATTCTTTGTCCCTGAGTCCACAATTCTCAATTATGTGAAACATCTTATACTTTCATCCGTCGAATACAGCTTTGTTAATATATATTTTTCCAACTGTCTTTTTATCAGCGCAGCTAAATTTATTTAATAATAATACATATTTTAATAAAGAAGAGGAAGAAGAAGTTTCCCCCCTTCCCACGCTCCCTCCTCTAATCGCCCACAGGGTGCCCGCGCTTAGCCTTAGACGAGTGTCAACTCTCAGGGCTCCTCTGCCGATTCTCACTCTCCTTTCTCTCCCGCTCAGACACGGAGGGCTGCGACCACAACTGGAACAAGTTCCAGGGCCACTGCTACCGCTACTTCGCCCACCGACGCTCCTGGGAGGACGCAGAGAGGGATTGCCGCCACCGGTCGGGTCACCTGACCAGCATCCATTCATGGGAGGAGCACAACTTCATCAATAGTAGGTTGGCAGTCCAGGGGGGGGTGGAGGAGAAGGAGGTGCCCCACGGCTGGCGGGCAGGGGGAAGAATCCCATGCAAGAGCCTGCTTTAATTATTTTCAAAGGAATGTACAGTCATACCTCTTGTTACGTTTGCTTCAGGTTAAATCTTTTCAGGTTGCGTCCCATGGTGACCTGGAAGTACCGGAAAGGGTTACTTCCAGGTTTCGCCGCTTGTGCATGCGCAGATGCTCAAAATGATGTCACGCGCATGCGCAGAAGCAGTGAATCGCAACCCGCACACGCGCAGACGAGGGTTGCATTCTGCTCATGTTGCGAGCGGGGCTCCGGAACGGATCCCGTTCGCAACCAGAGGTACCACTGTACTAGTCGTTTTATCACGGTCAATGACCAGTATCAAAGCAAAGGACATCAATTGCAGAAAAGCACATGGGGACCATGTTTCTAGCAATGTTCAGAGGAGCTCATTGGCTATACAAAAATTCTTTAGATCAAAAAGAGACTGTTCTACCTTTGAAATTATCTGAAGCAAATTCTATAGCCCCTCTTATATGGTGCCCAGCTAGGTCTCTTTCCTGATGTCCTAAGAGCACATAGAATCTAAATTTCTAAAATTGCTTAATCAATTTCTTTTTTTAAAAAAAATGGGTCAATCAACAATCAATCAATCAATCAATCAATCTCCAAGCAGTGTACCAATGGGAATCTCACAGGCAGGGCATGTGAGGAAATAGACCTTCTCTGCTGTGTTGCTCTCTAGCAAATATCATGACAGAATTGTAGAGTTGGATCCCAAGGCCTCTGCCACTGAACTATTGAGAGGCGTAGGCTGGCTTCACGGTTCCCCCCGCATCGTGAATTTTTATTTTCAGTACTGTATTTATTTATTTTCATGGTACAGAAGATAAGTTTTGAGAAAACAATGGTTACAACAGTAAGCAACAGGTAGCTTTTCACATTGCACACACATCATGATTCGTGATATATTGCCAGGTCAAAAATTATGGAACTGGTATCACAAAATGGACTTCAAACCTGTTTGGGTTGATATATCGCAGTTGCCTAGACCTTGTTGCTGGATGCAAAGGTGCACCATGGCAGTTCAAGCTTCAGGACACCCAGAATATAGGTCTGCCCCTGGTCGTCAGTCAGATGCACCCCAGTGGGGACCCCCCCTCCGAATAGAACCTGAGCAGGACAGCAGCAATTGCACCCCTCTTGCAATTCCCAGTCAGTGGCGCTTTGGAGACTGACTCCCTACGAGAGCAGGTGTGGAAAGTAGCCGTCACAGGTAGCAGCCGTGTCCACTCACTCCTTGTTTTCCACGCAGGCTTTGGACAGGAGAACACATGGATTGGCTTGAATGACCGCATTGTGGAGCAGGATTTCCAGTGGACAGACAACACCGGACTGGTGAGCCCAGCGGGTGGGTGGAAAGGGCAGGGGAGGTGGGCCGGCTGTCCCTGAGCAATGCTGAGCTGGACGGACTGGTTAAAGGCAACTGTTTAAAACCTTTGAAAAAAATTAAATCAACCATAAGCTTTTTTTTAAAAAAAGGATTAAAACACATGTCAACATTTCGGCTTTGCTAAGCAAACATGTTTTTAGCAGCTGCTGAAAAGGGTACAGCAAAGTCGGCTGCCTGGTGTCAATTGGCAGGGAGTTCCAAAGTTACACTACATTATTATTATTAAGCAAAAATTTCTCTTTCATTTTGTTTTATCTCCTTCTCTTTTGTCCTTTCCTTGTTAAATTTGCAAATGGCACTTCAGATTTTACAAAAAGAGAGAGAAGCTGAGCAAAAATGAAACGGAGAGATTTGCTCCTACCTGGTGGTGATGGTGACACCCGCCCTGAGTGCCTCTTTGTATTCTAGAATTAGACAATCGCAGAGTTGGAAGGGACCTAAAGGGTCCTCTAGCCCAACCCCCTGTTCTGTCTGCTTCTGACTCCTTGTCGCCCTCTGCTGTTGGCTAGCAATACGAGAATTGGCGCCAGAACCAGCCGGACAACTTTTTCGCTGGCGGTGAGGACTGCGTGGTGCTGGTGTCCCACGAGACCGGGAAGTGGAACGACGTCCCTTGCAATTACAACCTGCCCTACGTCTGCAAAAAGGATACAGGTAAACTCACTCCCCTTTCCCCGATTGGCCATTGGCGTGTGGATAGGCCCCGCCCCATTCTCTTATTGGGTAAGGGGAGGAAGGCGGGGGTTTCCAGTTTTTTCTCCAAGCAGCTCAGGGCAGCATGCATCACGTTCTCCCCCTACTCCTTTAACGCCCACAGCAACCCTGTGAGGTAGGCTAGGCCAGAGTTTCCCAAACTTGGATCTCCTGCTGTTTTCGGACTACAATTCCCATCATCCCTGACCCACTAGGATGATGGGCGTTGTAGTCCAAAAACAGCTAGAGACCCAAGTTTAGGAAACACTGCTTAGGCTGAGAGGCAGGGAATGGCACATGTGAGCTTTGTGGCCGAAAGGGGGTCGGGATTTGAACTCTGATCTCTTCCAACTCCTAGTCCGGCACTCTAACCACTATGCAACACTGCCTCTCTAGGATTGCTTCTGCCTGGCCCCTGTCTGTTATTGACTCTTTGTCCTGCCTGTCATGTCTCTGGCTCCATCCCACTCCAACCTCCACCCCAGCAGGCAGCGCTGCTCAATGGTCAGGAATGAGGACATGAATGAGCATAGAATCATTGAATTGTGGAGTTGGAAGGGACCCTGAGGGTCATCTAGTCCAACCTCCTGCAATGCAGGAATATGCAGCTGTCCTGCATGGGGATCGAACCTGCAACCTTCACATTATCAGCACAGTGCTCTAACCAGCTGAGCAATCCCAGTTGTACAACCCATCACCTTTTCTGTTGGGACTATTTGCTGCTGTTGATTTTTTTGAAATGCAGAGAGTGAATTAAAGCCGAGTTTCACATAATCAAGCCCTCTGGGATCTTAATTTGTCTGCTTCCCGACCCACGGAAGCCATCAGCGGTGAAACATTTCCCTCCTCAAGCCCTCTCCCCAGACAACCTCAATTTCCTCTTTATTAATGTGTTCGGAAATGAAGCCGTGAGGACGGTGGAAGCCCAGGCCCACCCCATTCCTTATCTGAGAAATTGCATTAACCACAAGCTGTTCCACAAGAAATACAGGCTTCCAATTCTGTGGGGTGTTGGTGGGTGAGAGCTGGCAATTTCATTTCATTTGTATGTATCTTAGCGCGTTAATAGTCATTATAGGCTCTCCACAGATATGTTTGTTATATTGGTAGGATAAATTTGCTATCTACTTATCTATGACTTTAAAATAAGTCATATATACCCACAATAAATATATATCAGTAATATATCCAATAAAGTAATACGTATTCAATAATCTGTTAGAATATAGTAGCACAATAAAATTAACTGTCAAAATATCAGCAAATAATAATTGGACAGAAATTCACTCTCAACAGTTGCAGTAAATCATTATTAGTGCATCTGTTCCTGGCAAAATATCCAGTGCCAAGGTCTAATCCACAGGCCGGAGGGCTGTCCCCACAACACACTGTGTCCCCAAAGGAGCATCTCCACCCCTGTCTTTCATCCTGGCCTTCTCAGTGGTGGCTCCCTCCCTGTGGAATGTCCTCCCATCAGATGTCAAGGAGATCTTTATCTCCTTGACACCTGACTTTTAGAAGACAAATGAAGGTTTTAATGTTTACTTTGTTTTTATATTTTGCTGGAAACTGCCCAGAGTGGCTGAGGCAACTCAGTCGGATGGGCAGCACATTATTATTATTATTATTATTATTATTATTATTATTATTATTATTATTATTGTTATTATTATTATTATTATTATTATTATTATTATTATTATTTAGTTAGGTTAGCCCCCAGGGTCACCTAGCGTGAGCCTCAAGACTGAGCAGGGATTCCAACCCTCATCCCTCCCTGTTCCTGGCTCAACACTTTAACCACTACACCACACTGCCTCTCAAAAGAGGTCTGGTGTATTTTAAGCCTGCTTATGGGTTCCTGGAAGCCTGTGATTGGACAGACAGACCTTTGGCCTCATCCTGCAGGACTCTTCTTACAATCCTAACAGACCAACCACAGGAACATTTCCTCTCTCAATTTTGTTGTTTCTTCGGTTTGTCAGCCACCTTGTGCCTAGTAATGTGGAAAGGCGGCGTACAAATTAAAAGTGAAAGGAAGGGCATTTCTCACAGCCTCCTCCTCCTCCCTTTTGCCCTCTCCCCTCCAGTGCTGTGTGGTCCTCCCCCCACGGTGGAGAACGCCTTCCCCATCGGCAAGAAGCGAGAGAAGTACAGCGTCCACGCCACAGTCCGCTACCAGTGCCAGGAAGGCTTCCTGCAGAGGCATGTGCCCACCATCAAATGCCACGTCAATGGGACGTGGGACAGGCCCAGAACCGTTTGCACAAAACGTGAGTCCCCAGGGAGGCGGCTCCGGGGGGGGGGGCATTGCACATCCGACCTCAGGCTGTGTGTTCAGCATGGCTGTCTACCGCCTTTGTTTGTTTGTTTGAGGGTCCCCATCACCACCAGAGGATTCTGGGACTCATAGAATTGTAGAGTTGGAAGGGACCCGGAGGGTCATCCAGTCCAACCCCCTGCAATGCAGGAACCAGGGTTGGTGTGAACCTCAGGGGTTTGGCACAAAATGGTGCAAAACATGCTCAAAACTTTGGCACCGGTTTGGAGGGGATCCCAAATTTCAGGGTTTGTAGTTAATAAAGTATTAAGTTGTGGGTGAACATATCAGACGACACAGCGATTCTTCAACAGCTCTTGTTTATTCACAGGCCAGGACAGAACTGAACTGAAGGGTTCAGTCAGCCTGCTTATATAGAGCTCCAGTACAACGTAACTGTAACAATTTTCTAAAACTATCCAATCACTGAACGTCACTTTCGATCCCTTATTTGAATAACGATCTACAGTATCCACCTGCTGGCCCAGGGTGAGAACTTCAGTGCATAACATAAAGGTCTTGGGCTATGCCCAAGCTTGACTTGACCTGCTCAGAAGAGACTCTGTTCATTACTTCTCTTCCTCCAGAAACCCCCAGCAGGACTGAAGGGTGAGAGGGAGCTGTTTGGCCTCTGTTTCAGTCAGCAGCAAGAGAGAAAACATGTTGGCATCTTCCTTTACTTTGCAGGAAGGAGAGAAACTTAGGTGGATCAGGGTCGGCTGGGGGAGGAGGGAAGGATTTGCATTAGGAGTGCAACCTAGCAAAGTAAAGGTAAAGGTAAAAGGACTCCTGACCATTAGGTCCAGTCGTGACCGACTCTGGGGTTGCGGTGCTCATCTCGCTTTATTGGCCGAGGGAGCCGGCGTACAGTTTCAGGGTCATGTGGCCAGCAGGACTAAGCTGCTTCTGGTGAACCAGAGCAGCACACGGAAACACCGTTTAGCTTCCCGCTGAAGCGGTATCTATTTATCTACTTGCACTTTGACGTGCTTTTGAACTGCTAAGTGGGCAGGAGCAGGGACCGAACAACGGGAGCTCACCCCGTTGCAGGGATTCAAACTGCTGACCTTCTGATCGGCAAGCCCTAGGCTCTGTGGTTTAACCCACAGCGCCACCTGTGTCCCGTAACCTAGCAAAGCTTTGCAGCTAACTCTCTTTTCCCGCCCCCTTCGCCTTCCAGCCAGACGGTCCCACCGCATCCGCCGCCACCATCGCCGCCACCACAAGCACCACCAGCACAAATCCCGCAAGGACCGCAGGAAACACTCCAAGCAGCACCCAAAGCTGGACTGGACGGAGGAAGACGGGAACTACTTTTAATGACGGGCCTGGGAAAGAAAGCACAAGCTCCCAATTCCGCTTCCCTCCCCATCCCCCCCCTTGACCTTCCTCCCCCCCCCCACGGATGCAATGGGTTTGCGCGCGTGTGTGAGCGAGGAAAAGATGGGAATCGTTGATGCCCCCCACGTCTTCCTTCCCCTGTGGATAAATCTCTTCCGTCGGCCTTCTCCTCACAGGGAATGGCTGGCTGTCGTGCGCAGGTTTACAATGCCAGAAGATGGTTTGCACATTTTCTAAGGATCTGCAGGGGTTGCAGAAAACAGGTTTTCTTGAGTTCAGGCTACCTGAAGCAGCTCCGCTGTGCAAACCTTTATTCTGTTGAAGGCAGTCTGTCAGCACCTGCAGATCTCTCTCTCTCTTCCTCTCTCATCCACAGGTCTTTTTTACATACATTTCTCTCTCTTTTCCTGACACTTGCTTCTCTCAAGCTCACTTTCTCTTTCTGAAAGCCTCTCCTCCCTCTCCAGGTGGCTTCGGAGGAGGAGGAGGAGGAGGAGAGGCCCTTTATTACCCCAGCTAATCACCTGCAGGGAACTATCCCTTCCCTCCTTCGCTACTTGTCCCTCTGCAGCAGCAGGGGGGTCAGAACCATCAGCCTGCCTTACAGGGCCGTCGTCAGGGTTACAGAGGAGGTGCTGCAAACATGGCTACCAAAGTGCTCTATCAAAGTTAATTTTGATAGCCTGCACAGGAAGAGGAGTTGGTCAGGATGGAGCCCAGATTTACCCAGTCCCCCCCAGTTTTTGTTGTTTGTTTGTTTGTTTGTTTACAGACTCTTTCCTGTTTCAACCTTTGGGTGTGACACTCTTTTCCCCACCGGAAAATGATTTCCACAAATGTCACAGTTGTGAGGAGTGTGTGTGTGTGTGTGTGTGTGTGTGTTTCGGGGGGTGGGCAGACAGGTAACCACATGGAAAGTGCTTTGTGCAACTCTTAACCTGCCTGGGCTCCATTTGCACCAAACACCCTGGAGTTTTCTCTCCTCTTTGACATCGTAGCTCATGGCCCTCTGTCTCATTCCATGCGGCCCTTGCTCAATGCAGCCTGCAGAGATGGCATGGAGGGTGGGCAGGTGAGAGAGAGCATGATGCAACTGTGCTGTGTCACCCAGCCCACTCACTTGGGGGGCCTGAAACCGACCCACACACTCCGAGGTGCTGCTGTGCTCCACCTCCATACCCTCCAACATTTCTCCAATGGAACGAGGGACGTCCTATTCTATATAATAATTTTATTATTTCCACCCTGCCCATCTGACTGGGTTGCTCCAGCCACTCTGGGTGGCTTCCAACAGATATAAAAACATAATAAAAATGAAACATGAACAAATTTCCCTATCCAGGGCTGCCTTCAGATGTCTTCTAAAGGTTGCATAGTTACTTATTTTATTGGCTTGGGAGTCGCATAACTCCAGACCCTCCAACATTTCTCCAGTGAAAATAGGGACGTCCCAAGGAAAAGCAGGACATTCTGTGATCAAATCAGAAACCAGGATGGCTTCTGTAAATCCAGGAATGTCCCTGGAAAATAGGAGCACTTGGAGGGTCTGCGATTGTACAGCGAGTCCGATTCCCAGGGATGGCAGAAGGCGACCCAAGCAGCTCTCTTCTGCCACATGTGAAGTGAGTGCCCATGTCTGCAACAGAAAACAGCCTTCCATGCAAAAATTTAGAAAGGGGGTGGGTGGTGAAATGTGTTTGTGTGAGTGTGCACACGCACAAGAGAGTGCTGGGCGTGTGGCGGATGCATCCCTGATCTCTGCTGTTTCCTTGTTAACTGCAGTGTCCGGTATTCCTCTGTGTGTTTCCCCTTCTATGCCCCCTCCGCCTGTGGCATTCTCTCCCCCGCCCCCTGTGTGAAAAAAAAGGGGGGAGAGGTGTGGGGAGGAATCCCTTGGCGGTATCTGTACTGCTGGACATTTTAATAAATTTTTTTAACAGTTCCTAAGACCACTGTCTGTCTTTCTTCCTTTTGCTCCAGGGTTGAAGCTTGCGGAAACCTTGCGCACAGGTGGCGCACTACTCTGGGTTATGCGCCTCCATGGCACATTTGCAGCATGCAATTCAAGGCAGTCTCTTTCTCCCCTTTAAATGAAGTTTTTGTAATCAGGTCTGAGTTTGTGGAGTTGACCAGGGTGGCGACCAGCTTGCCATTAAAAGAGAGCTGGGCGAATTCATGGAGAGTAAAGCTTACCAATGGCTTCTAGCCACAATGACCCCTTCCCTGCTTCAGCTTCCACCTCTGGTTCTGGACAGCAGAGGTTTAGGGCCAGAGTATTTCTTCTCCCAGATGGGAGACAACCCTCACTTCCCTCCATAGCACACAGAGAAACCACCTTCTTGACCGCTGGACCCCCTCTTGGTCTTGTCTGCTCCATCTGGCAGAGCCAATCTTTGCATGCAGGGGAAGCCCCTGACACCCTGAGGGTTTGAAACCCATCAGCTCCCTTCACCTGGTTCAGCTGGCCAGTCAAGGTTGTTTCCTGGGATTGTGGCCGCTGTCACACGCTGGCAGCTTCTAGGAGTCGCAGGTGAGAGCAGAGAACACAGAACTGACACCACCCTGCACAATTTTATTAACAGGTATACAGTGTCGTCCATGTATACAAGGCCTTACGCAGAGTAAACGTAAGCAAAAAGGACAATAAATTGTAGAACTGTAGAGTTAGAAGACTCATCTAGTCCAACCCCCTATAATAGATAGATAACAAAACAAAATGACAGGAGCTGTGCTCCAAGGAGCCTACAGTCTCTCCCAACAAGCCACACATTGATGAACATGCGCTTCCAGTTTTCTAGACGACAACAGAAACTTGTAGGATTTGGTTGTCTGGGAGAAATGACCTCTGGAGGAGCACGGAGAGCGGAAATGGTAATGGGGGTGTGCCTTCCCCCCTTTCAGGTTGCAGGATGGAGAGAGAAGAGAAGCTCAGCGCAACTGCAATGCCCTTCAGTGCAATGCAGTGCTGTCCAATTAACTGTGGTGCTCCCAAATACCATGCATAAAAGAAGAAATATTTGTCTTCATTTTGTAGTTTATAAGGGGGGGGGGGAGCAGATCCCTCGCGACAGGCGGCTGCTGAATCCTCAGTGGCGACAAATCCCTGTGTGCCTCCTCCCTTTGCAAAAGGCAGGGGAGACCCCCCCACACACACACACCTGGTAAAAGCTATATCTGAAGCGTTAATATAATAGCAAACTGCAAACAGCCAGGGCTTTTTGGAAAAGAAGACTCAAGCAGAGCGGGTGGCGGGGGGCATCGTAAGTCATGGTTTGTGAGAAGCTGGGTGCAACTTGGACTCCCAGGCTTTCTGGAAGTCCGCAAAGAATCAACTGAATCTGGAACGGCCCTTCTCTTCTGGTTTTTCGGGACTCTTCGACCAGCAAATGCATGTTTCACAGCGGACTTGTTTCCTTCTCCAGAGGAAGGTCAAGGAAAAACCCTCCCAGTCCCTCGAGGCTGGAAGATGGAGGGAGATGCAAGGATTCGTGTCCGTTCAAAGCCGACCTTGTTTACACCTGCAAAGGTTTCCACTTGCCTGCTCCCTCCTTGGCGGCCGCCTTGGACCCTCCACTGGTGGCGCTTCTGTAGCAATAGACGCCAAAGAGCTTGTATTTCTTGTTGGGGAAGCCCAGGTTGCGGACGCCAGGCTCGCGGCCCCCGCAGCGGGTTCTGGGGTTGACGATGGGGTAGCGGATGCTGCCGTCGCCCACCCAGCCGGCCTCACACTTGTCCAACAGCTGGATCTTCCAGGCAGCGTAGAGCTGGCCGACTTTGGCCACGGCGCCTCCGTTCTTCTTGCACGTCTGGACGGCTTCCGGGAAGCTCAGCTTGCGGTAGGTCTTGAGGAAGTAGACTTTGCCTGGGAGGGAGAAGAGGGGGAGAGGCAATGTGGTGCAATGGTTAGAGCAGCGATTCCCAAGTTGAGTGGTGTTGGGATGCGAATAGATGCCAGCAGAGGATATATTGATTGGATATTATCCTTCCTTGCGTCTCTGAGTTCACAGAGTGCCATTCCTTTGCATCTTAGAATTACAGTGGTACCTCGGGTTAAGAACTTAATTCATTCTGGAGGTCCGTACTTAACCTGAAACTGTTCTTAACCTGAAGCACCACTTTAGCTAATGGGGCTTCCTGCTGCCGCTGCACCGCCGGAGCACGATTTCTGTTCTCATCCTGAAGCAAAGTTCTTAACCCGAGGTACTATTTCTGGGTTAGCGGAGTCTGTAACCTGAAGCGTCTGTAACCCAAGGTACCACTGTATTTAAGATTACTTAATCCAAATCTACTTAGATCGAGTTTAGTAGATCTAGTAATCTAAATCTACTTAGATTACTTAAAATTAGCCTTTTAGATAAGCAATTCAGGATCATAGAATCATAGAGTTGAAAGGGACCTCCAAGCCCTTTAAAGCCCTATGCAGCCTAGGACCCATGTACCTACGGGACCGCCTCTCCTGGTATGCCCCACAGAGGACCTTAAGGTCCACAAATGACAACACCTTGGAGGTCCCAAGTCACCAGAAGAAGAGTTTGGATTTGATATCCCGCCTTTCACTCCCTTTAAGGAGTCTCAAAGCAGCTAACATTCTCCTTTCCTTTCCTCCCCCACCACAAACACACTGTGAGGTGAGTGAGGCTGAGAGACTTCAGAGAAGTGGGACTGGCCCAAGGTCACCCAGCAGCTGCAGGTGGAGGAGCAGAGACGTGAACCCGGTTCCCCAGATTACGAGACTACAGCTCTTAACCACTACACCTACCCTGGCTTGAGGTGGTTAGATTGGTCTCAACTAGGGCCAGGGCCTTTTCAGTACTGGCCCCGACTTGGTGGAACGCTCTGTCACAAGACACTAGGGCTCTGCGGGACTTGACATCTTTCCGCAGGGCCTGCAAGACAGAGCTGTTCTGCCTGGCCTTTGGTCTGGACTCGGTCTGACCCTTATGTTTCCCTCCCCTTATGGTCTTGACCTATTGGCTACTATTAAAATGAGGCTGCGTTTTAAATTATATTTTAACCTGTATTTTAAATTGGTTTTTTGTTTTGTTTTTCTGTAATTTTACTGGTGTTAGCTGCCCTGAGCCCGGCTCTGGCCAGGGAGGGCGGGGCATAAATAAATTATTATTATTATTATTATTATTATTAGTCCTCTAGTCCAATGCAGGGATCTCAGCTAAAGCATCCATGACAGATGGCCATCCAACCTCTGCTTAAAAACCTCCAAGGAAAGGAGAGTCCACAACCTCCTGGGGGAGAACATTTGTTAAAGGGGTGTAACATGGGGATTAGCAGCTAATAAAAGTTTGGGTTCTCTTTGGTTTGGGGCTTCCATCTTGTTCCACCTTGTGGCAGGTGGAAGTCCTGTCGCCACAGTCTTCAATCAAGACCAAGCCTCCTGGCTGCTGTTTTGCTCTGGTATTCCTGGCTGGTGTCCTTGTTTTTTTTGTCCAAGGGAGCCCTCCGATTTCTCCGTTAGCACATTCCATGGTCAAACAGCTCTTACTATCAGAAAGTTTTTTCCCTACATTTAGTCGGAATCTCCTTTCTTTTAACTTTAAAGCAGACTGGGTTCTCCTGGTATTTCCCCTTTTTGTCCCCCTTAAAACAATAATCACACAAATTGTCTTTCAAAAAGTATAAAAAAAAAAGAAGCATTTACTCACTTGGAATACTTGTCAGAGAGAAACTGATACAGCAACTTGCTTCAGGCAGGCTTAAAGGCACTGGTAATTCAGTGACAAAGACATACTTAAAGGTAAAGGTAAAGGGACCCCTGACCATTAGGTCCAGTCGTGGCCGACTCTGGGGTTGCGGCGCTCATCTCGCTTTATTGGCCGAGGGAGCCGGCGTACAGCTTCCGGGTCATGTGGCCAGCAGGACTAAGCCACTTCTGGTGAACCAGAGCAGCACACGGAAACGCCGTTTACCTTCCCACTGGAGCGGTACCTATTTATCTACTTGCACTTTGACATGCTTTCGAACTGCTAGGTTGGCAGGAGCAGGGACTGAGCAATGGGAGCTCACCCCGCCGCGGGAATTCGAACCACCAACCTTCTGATCGGCAAGTCCTAGGCTCTGTGGTTTAACCCACAGCACCACCCACGTCCTTAAAATGTAGTCTGGAGCTCAGATTTAGCAGGTGCTCTCACTTTCCTGACAGAGCAAAAAGAGCTCATTTCAGTGCTGCAGAGCAGCAGTTTGACTTCACCCCCGGAGGTGCACTCCATTGTGTCTCCAGACGGATGGATGCCAACAACGAGCAGGAGAAAAACCTCAGAGCCCACCAGTCATAGAGTTGGAAGGGACCCCGAGGGTCATCTGGCCCAACCCCCTGCAGGTGGGACACATTTGCCCCATGTGGGGCTCAAACCCACGACCTGAGATTAAGAGTCTCATGCTCTACCAGCTGAGCTATTGGGGTTTGCTTCCTAGATCCCCTTTTCTTCCTTAAAAAAACAAAAGCCACACACATGTGTGGGATATATCTTGACCATGGGTAGGCAAACTAAGGCCCGGGGGCTGGATCCGGCCCAATCACCTTCTAAATCCGGCCCACAAATGGTCCAGGAATCAGTGTGTTTTTACATGAGTAGAATGTGTGCTTTTATTTAAAATGCATCTGGGTTATTTGTGGGGCATAAGAATTTGTTCACCCCCCAAAGAAAAAGAGCCTGGCCCCCCACAAGGTCTGAGGGACAGTGGACCCACCCCCTACTGAAAAAGTTTGCAGACCCCTGATCTTGACTCTTCCCATCTTCCCCACAAACCCCCCCCTCCATTTTTACGCTGCCAAGCCCAATGAGAGGAGAATTAAACACCTGCCTTCAGGAAGATGGATGAGGCAGCAAAAGGCACTCCATTTCCGAGTTGATCCGGGGCTATTTATCCTGCCCCTGATTACACAAATGAAGCCCCCCCCCTGCCAACCCCCCCCCCCCCCCACAGACCCTCCCAGCAAAGAGTAATTTACGCCTTTGGACAAACCCCCGCAGGCTCATCCATCATGCTGAGCTGAATTACTGCCTCCTTGCCTGGTCCTGGGGGACGCGGAAAAGGCCAGCAATCGGTTAAATGTTGCTCTGAGATTTTTCCGGAGAGTGCGAGGAGGAGCGAGGAAGCCTGGAAGTTTATAAAGTGATGCATGGCTCGAAGAAAGCAGACTGGGAAAATGTCTTCCCCCCCCCTCTCCTGACGCTGGGCAGGAAGAGTCCTTTGACAGGGGGACGAATGATCACGGGGGGAGTTTTAAGCAGAGGTTGCTTGGGCACCCAAGCAGGGATCCTTTAGCTGCAAGTCCCGCCTTGCAGGGGGTTGGGCTAGATGACCTTTGGGGGGGCCCTCCGCCTGTACCATTCTGTGATTCTACGGTTCTAGACTCACCGTTCAGATTCGAAGTGAAGCAGAAGGCGTCGTAGCGCTCGTCGTCCTTGTGGCGGTAGCCGTAGTTGCGCACCCCGACGGGGGTCTCCTTCCGTCCGCACTCGTCCCGCGGCTTGGAGATGGGGTACTGCACCGAGCCGTCCTGCAGCCAGCCGGCGTTGCACCAGTCCATGCCCTCCAGCCAGGCTTCGTGGAGCTGGTCGTAGGAAGCCAGGATCCCGTCCTGCTCCAGGCAGGCCTGCTGGGCGTCGTGGAAGTTCAGGCTGTAGCGCCCCAGGCGGGGGTGGTAAGGGAAGATCACCCCTAAAGAGAAGAAGAGGAGGAGTAAAAAACAGACCTCAGAGCAGATCAGGACCTTCCGGGCATTCTTGGACTCCGGCTCCCATCATCACCCTCACTGCTTGTTGCAGGAATTTATGTATAGGGGGGGGGGGGGGGGTTGCCCCTCCAGCAGATATCATGCATTCAGCCCACTACCAAACTCAGCACCATCACTGTTGTGATTTGTCCCTACAAAACACTTCATCACAGTTTCTTCCTATCTGTTCAAAGGGCCTTTGCTGCACAATACCAAATGTAACAATTCACTGACCAATGTCTCTATGTACTGGCTCACTGGGAAAACTTCAGAAATTCGTATTATAGACATGTGAGCTCAGCTACTCAGCAGCTCCTCTGCCTGAGTGATGATCCCTGGCATCCTGATACCTGAGTGCCAGACAGGTAGCCATTCCAGAAATAACAAACCCAGATGAAGACAAAAGGGTGTGATGAACTTGGCTGGGAAAGAGGGAAATGTAAAGATCTCTTTTGTTCCACTTGATGGGTGTTTGGTGGAGGGCAAGGGGAACCATGGGGCAGGGTCCAGGATGCTCAGATTCCTGCCTCCAGACCTCCCCTTTCATGATGTAACCGTGATGTAGTTTGGGGGGGGTGTAACATGGGGATGAGCAGCTAATAAAAGTTAGGGGGCTCTTTGGTTTGGGGCTTCCATCTTGTTCCACCTTGTGGCAGGTGGGAGTCCTGTTGCAACAGACTTCAATCAAGACCAAGCCGACTGGCTGCTGTTTTGCTCTGGTATTCCTGGCTGGTGTCCTTGTTTTTTTGTCCAAGGGAGCCCTCAGATTTATCCGTTAACACTGCTGAAGCATGCTGGTTCCCCTTTCCTGATCAAAGGAGAGGCATTCCCCACTCTCAGGAGGGAATAGTATTGGCTTACTAGCAGTACATGCGAAAAGGACCAAGGGGTCTTGGTGGACCACAAGCTGAACATGAGTGAACAGGGTGATGCAGCAGCAAAAAAAGCTAATGCTATTCGAGGCTGCATCAACAGAAGTCTAGCATCCATAACAAGGGAAGTAAATAGTAGTACTCTATTCGGCCTTGGCCAGACCACACCTGGAGTCCTGTGTCCAGTTCTGGACACTACAGTTAAAAAAGGATGTTGACCAGCTGGAATGCCTTTTCTGTGCGGGAGAATCTGCAGCCGAATCACAAACACACAACTGCTAGAGTCTCAAACAGACTCTTCTCCATTTTGAGCAGGACTATGGACTTCTGCAATGCGGGTGGCATTGTGGGTTAAACCACTGAGCCTAGGACTTGCCGATCAGAAGGTCGGCGGTTTGAATCTCCGCAACGGGGTGAGCTCCCGTTGCTCGGTCCCTGCTCCTGCCAACCTAGCAGTTCAAAAGCACGTCAAAGTGCAAGTAGATAAATAGGTACTGCTCCAGCGGGAAGGTAAACGGTATTTCCGTGCGCTGCTCTGGTTCGCCAGAAGTGGCTTAGTCCTGCTGGCCACATGACCCGGAAGCTGTACGCCGGCTCCCTCGGCCAATAAAGCGAGATGAGCGCCGCAACCCCAGAGTCGGCCACGACTGGACCTAATGGTCAGGGGTCCCTTTACCTTTTTATGGACTTCTGCAACTTTTGAGGATCTTTTCCTGATTTTCATCACTGTATCTGTTGAACCCTGTCAGGCTTTTTGATGAGAGTAAACCTTCTATTTTTCTTGTTTACTGAGAATGATTGCCTTGTTAAGAGTGTCAGGGGCTGCTTGGATGTAGAGGGAGGGTGGGAGGAACCAGCTGGGGAGCCACTGAGGGCAGAAGGATCCGCCTGGGAAGTGGTGGTGGGACAACGATGAGTGGTCAGAGGGAGAAGACTGGGAGGAGGGAGTGTCGGAAGCTGAAGGGGCAACAGGGTTTAGCGGGCTGGGAGAGTCTGTGGCAGAGAGCAGTCTAGACTCAGAGGCAGAAGCTGAAGTAGGAGAGGGTAGAGGCCAGGAAGCAGAGATGGTGAAGAGTCACAGGTGTCTCCCCCTCCTGCTGCAACAAGCTCCCCTCCCTGCTTGTCTCCCAGGAGCAGGAGGGGCATGAAAAGTGCAGAGGAGAGGTTGGCTGCATGAAGGCACTGCCTCCAATTACTTGGGGGCTGGGGACCAGGAGAGGAGGGGCCATAGATGTCTGTGGGGAGGTGGGCATTATTGGCAACTGATTTCCATGGAGGAAGACGAAAAGGAATGAGCTGCTCTGCTCATTACGCCTGACACTCTACCAAGTCTGTTGAAACCACATTTTTGCAAGACAGATAGATATTCAGTGATTGACTAATTGAGACCAGTTGCTCCAACCACTTTTGCCTCTGGCCCTGCCCGCTGCTATGGGATGTGGCCCCCAGAAGATCCTCAAGGAGAAAATGTGGCCCTTGGGTTAAAAAGGCACCCCAACCCCACAGGAATGCATGATGAAAGACAGCTAGTAGCCTCTGCTTGCAGCTCCCACCCTCACGGAGAGCATGCAGGGTCCTGTCTCCCTCCCCTCAATTTCCTTCTCCTCTTCCCTCCGCCTCCCTTGCTTGAGAGTCTCTGGGGTGCTTTATTGCTGCTTTTATTGACTTTCATTGTCGCTGCAGGTTTCGGTGTCAGAAGCTAATAAAAACCAGGAAGAATGATAGCAGCTGGTGGATTCGTAAAACATCCCAACAAGAGAGAGAATTGGGTTGCTTTTGCTGCCGCGAGGTGGGGTGAATTATGGCATCGAGGGTATTGTCGTATTCCAGCTTTCCTTCTCTCTCTCTCTCTCTCTTGCTCTCTCTCTCTCTCTCTCTCTAGCTCTCACACACTTCCAACTTATTTGGCTATGAAGTTCCCAAACAGGAAAGAGACTCTCTTTTTGGAGGGGCTCCCCCACTCTTTCTGACTTGAAGGAGGCAAAGGTGGATAGATGAGAATTTCAGAGATGTTCCAGCCTCCCCAGTATCCTGCCTCTGACAGTGGTCAGCAGGGGGCCTCTAGGAAATTGATAAGGAGGAGAGGTAAAGGCAACAGCTGCTCCCCTCACCCTGCCAGACCCTCCAAGAAGCTGGGCTGCCTGCGGACAAGGAGGATCCATTCTTATCTCCTGTGAGAGTGCAAGAAGAGTCAGCCTAGATAGCTCATTTGGTTAGAGGATGGTGTTGATAATGCCAAGGGGGTTGGACTAGATGATCCTCATGGTCCCCTCCGAATCTACAGTTTTGTGGTTCTGAGTCTTGCTGGATCAGGCTGCTACGTCATAGAAGAGGCATTCCCTGGCCATGCTGATATAGGACAGAATGATGCCATCTCAGGAGAGGCATTCCCACACCACTTTCACACAAATATAAAATGGCTTACTAGCGGTACCTGTGGAACAGATCTGGGGGTCTTGGCAGACCATGAGCTGAACATGAGCCAACAGGGTGATGCAGCAGCAAAAACAGCTAATGCTGTTCGACGGAAGTCTAGTATCCAGATCAAGGGAAGTAAAAGTATCACTCTATTCTGCCCTGGTCAGACCACACCTGGAGTCCTGTGTCTAGTTCTTGGCGCCACAATTTGAGAAGGATGTTGACAAGCTGGAAGGTGTGCCAAGGAGGGCGAACAAGATGATCAAGGGACTGGAAAGCAAGCCTGATGAGGAACGGTTGAAGGAGCTGGAGAAGAGGAGACTAAGAGGAGATATGATAGCCATCTTCCAATATCTGAAGGATTGTCACATGAAAGAGGGAACGAGCTTGTTTTCTCCTGCTCTGGACTCGAACCAATGACTTCAAGTTACAAGAAAGGAGATTCCAACTCAACATCAGGAGGAACTTTCTGATGTTAAGAGCTGTTTGGCAGTGGAACGGTTTCCCTTGGGAGGTTGTGGGCTCTCCTTCCTTGGAGGTTTTTAAGCAGAGGTTGGACTGTCATCTGTCAGGGATGCTTTAGCTGAAATTCCTGGATTGCAGGGGGTTGGACTAGATGATCCCCGGGGTCCCTTCCAGCTCTACAATCTAGGATTCTATTATCTCCCACTAGTTTCCTCCTACAAGGGGTTGTGGAGACCTGGCCGGTGGGCACCACCCCATGCAACCCACCCGTCTCCCCTCACCTTCCAAGTCCAGGTTCACCATCCCGGCATCGTCCTCCAGCTCATTGGTCACCTCGCATTCATAGCGCCCGTAGTCCTGGAGGGTCACGTTCCGGATGATGAGGGAGGCGTCCCCAGAGCCGTCCTCCTGCAGCGCCGTGCGGCCCCTGTAGCTCCCGAAAGCCCTGCGCTCCACGCCCATCGCCACAAAGACGTCCTCAAAGGACATGGGCTCCACCAGCTTGGTCCACTTCAGGCGGATCTCGTCAGGGTCGTGGGCCGAGACATCGTAGTGGAAGCGGCAGGGCAGGATGATGGTGCCGCCCCGGTGGGTGACCACTTTGCCCGGCGCAGTCTGCACCACGACGGCACCACTGTCATCCTCTGCAAGCAGAAAAGAGAAGGGTTTTGTTGGGGTTTTTTTAAGCATCCCGGGTTTCGAACCCAGGACAGGTGGATGCAAGATGGGGCTGTGAGCTGCGTCATACTGAAACTGGGTTAATATGTGGGGATTTTAAATAGATTTGGGATCTCCCCTTTCTTAAGAAAAAGCAGTACTGAATAAATAAAAATGATAATGCACTTAATCATTTACAAATAATCTGCTTGTTTTCAGTTTTCTGCAGTTTCTGCAGGTCTACCCCAGTTTTCTGCAGGTTAGTCAAACACATCTTGCAATGAAATAATACGTGGTAGTGATAATAGATGTTTTAAAAACAGCACGTCATAGAATCATAGAATTGTCGAGATGGAAGGGACCCCCAAGGGGAATTGCAGCTGAATGGAATGGGAATACAGTCATACCTTCGAAAAGTGGAACACTTGCCTCCAGGTTTTCGGCGTTCAGGAGCCAAAACGTACGAGTACCAAGGTGTTTGAGAACCAAGGTAAGACTGTACTCCACAAGCCCCGTGATTGGCAGGCGAAATAAAAAGTCTGGGTTAGAATCATAGGATCGTCAGGTTGGAAGGTACCCTGAGGATCATCTAGTCCAACCCCCTGCAATGCAGGAATATGCAGCTGTCCCAAAAGGGGATCGAACCCACAACCTTGGCATTATCAGCACCACATTCTACCCAACTGAGCTATCTAAGGTTAGGTGATCCAGGTTAGGGATGGGCAAATATGTCAATTTATGGAGCCACGTCCACTCTCCCCAGGCCACGCCCCCTCTCATAGACCACACCCCTCTCCCCCAGGCCACGCTGGCCAAACTGGACTGAGCCCTGAAAAGCCCAGAGAGATCACTGTCCCCTTCAACTCTATGTCTTTTTCGAGGGAGAGTAGCATAACCGCCTTCACTGCTTTACAAACAAGGAAGTTTGTGTGGAGCCTTCATGGGCACCAGAGGAAGACCTCGAGGGCACCCCTGTGCCCCCAGGCACCACTTTGGCAACTGCTGAACTGGGGTTAACTGTACAAGGCCAAAGTGCTTTGGCGCCTATTGCATGAATCTGCCGGGCAGATCAGTGAATCACGTATGTGCCACGCACCTGAGACATGCACGACTTTCTTCCGTCCTTTCTGAGGAGCCGCGAGCCGGAAGCAGAGGATCAAGACAGCAAGGTGGAGGCAGGTGCCGGTCACAGCCCTCGCAGGGAGCATCTGGAGAGGGAGGAAGAGGCGAGTGATGGGCAAGGAGCCTGGGCTTGTAGAACCAACTCTGGAGTCCGCAAACAAGGCGGCTGAGCTCTGGGCTGGAACACTGGCGGACCTACATTTATGGGGCCCCTGAAGCCTGAACTGTCATGGGGGCCCCTTGGCAATGAGGTCTTCTTCAGTGGGGTTGCTCCAAGACAGATCAGCACAATTTTGTGAAAAACATTAACTACTACATCTCAGATTTTGATTAAAATTGCTGGACTGGATGATCTCAAAGTCACTGGTGTGCAAAGTTCCTATGCTTTATAGTTTTCAAGTTAGGGATGAAAATTAGGGAAACGTTATATACATGCATCATAGTCCCAGAAATCTTAAGCAATGTGGACTAAAGTTGCTTTTGGGGCCCCCCCTCTGGGATTAGGAGCCCTGAAGCTAAAACTTAATTGGTTGCATAGCAGAGCCATCCCTGGGCTGGCAGGAGACTGCCAGAGTTTTCGGAGGCAGCCTCAAGGGAATAAAAGTGTCTGCCAGGGGCCTATCTATCTGGCATCCTGCATTGCAGGGGGTTGGACTAGATGACCCTTGAGGTTCCTTCCAACTCTGACAGCCCTTTATTCAGAAGCACACGACCTGCAACCTTTACTCTTTTGCAGAGTCCCTCCTTGCATGCAGGACGTCCAAAGTTCAGTCTACAGCATCTCCCAGGGAGCCGCTGCCCGTTAGCATATATTTATAACACTGAAAGATTGGAAATGTAAATATAATATAAGCAGTTTTACGGACATTGGTTCCTTTTCACTAGATGCTCTTGTTATTTTTATTAGATGTCCCCTTTCATGGCTGTAAGTTTTTAAAATTGCTTTTAAGGTTGCCGCAACCCACCCTGGGACCCTAGGGAGGAGGTTTTCTTAAAATTATTATCATTTTAATAAAGTAACATTTATTCAAAAGTGACAATACAGCTTTGTCCACGGCCATAATATCACAAAATGACGACTCCAATCCAATCCTCAACCCCACGTCACTGTCATGTGGGCTTGCTGAATGCCCACTACTACCAAAGTGGTTTGCTAGACATTTTCATATATATATATATATATATATATATATATATATATATATATAATATCAGTTCCAACAATCATTTAATATAACTTATCTTATACAGTATTTTAGACTTCCGTCAACCACCTCTGAAGATTTTCCATTCTTTATCACTTGTTCTGCATTTCTTAATTTCTCTATTACTTTTACTTGTCCTTAACTAATAATTCTTTTCAAAGTCTTCCTTGCAATATTTCACAAAGTCCTCCTTACAGAACTTCTTGCAGTCCTACTAGTGCAATCTGTTTGTCACAATTGCTTTTCAAATAGTTCAAATATTTACTCCAGTCCTCTAAGAATCTCTGGTCCCGCAGGTTTCGAATCCTTCCTGTTAATTTATCTAATTTCATCTGCCATTCTTCTTTCGTTGGTAATTCTTCTTGCTTCCATTTTTGTGCCAATAATATTCTTGCTGCTGTTGTTGCATATAAAAACAAGTCATAATCCTGTCTTAGTATATCCTCCGGTTTGCTAGACATTTTCAGTCAATATATCCCCTCCACAGACACCTATAGATCATAGAATTGTAGAGTTGGAAGGACTCTGATGGTCATGCAGGAATATGTCGCTGCCCCATATGGGGACTGAACCTGCAACCTTGGTGTTATCAGCACCACGCTCTAGCCAACTAAGCTATACCCCCAGGTGGGTGGGAATAAATTTAACAGAATCATAGAACTGGAAGGGACCACGAGGGTCATCCAGTCTGACCCCCTGCAATGCAGGAATCCTTTGCCCAAAATGGGGCTCGAACCCGCGAACCTGAGATTAAGAGTCTCTTGCTCTACCAACTGGGCTATCCTCTGCTCAGCAGAAAAGGTCCTGTGGTTTCTTGGTGATGTAAACACTTCAGTGACTCTTAATGTTGCCATTTGCTTTGGCAGCCCAAAAGATCAGAAAGAAGACAATATAGCCGTGAACTGTAAGGGAGACACACAGATCTAAATAGAGACCATTCTTTGTGGCGCGACACCCCTTCTGCTTGTATTTATTTTTTATTGAGATTTGTCTGGCCAACGGGTAGTACAATAAAGTTATTTGGATTGGCTTGGACTGAGCTATGCATCATGGGCAGAATAATAATAATAATAATAATAATAATAATAATAATAATATACAATACTAAGCAAGACTGGCCTGATTAAGTATAAGCCACCTTCCAGAGTCACTGTTTAAAGCCAGAACAATGAAGACTGAGACCTTGACTTCATTTTTAAAAGGTGGCGCACAAGTACAGTCCCCAGCATCTGCAGGTGAGACAGACACACACACACACACACACACACACACACACACCCCCACACCCCCTGTCTAAGGATATAAAACAACTTCCTACATCCTTTGGAGTTAGATTGCAGGTAAGCAGCAGGGGGCCTCGGGGGGGTGGAGTTTGCTTGTTAAAGACCCAGGTGGCAGATGATACTGAAGTCTCTGGCAGCCAGGCAAGACTTTGCTCAAGAGACGAGAAATAATTCTGTCCTGTCTAACCCATATAAGGAAACATCCTTTCCTCACAAGGACACAAAGCAGAAGGGATTTACAACTTTATCCTGACCTCCTATTGTGGCCAAGAAATTATTATTCCTATTATTATTAATAATAATATTCCATCCCTTTAGAAGCGGGGTCAGGAAGGAAGATTCCAAACCCTGATCTCTGAGAAAAGGATAAATTATCAGTTTCTATGTTCCCTTTGAGATGTGGCAAAAGCAGTCTTTTAAAAAGGCCATTTTCAGAACTAAGCCCCCCCCCGCCCCCATTCAGCCAGGGGTACAGTTTCCTTTCCACTACATCCGATAGAACGCCTTGCAGAAATAAAGCAAACAAATATAATTTAAAAAGTGGTACCCAACTCAGCCAGGAGAAAGGATGCCCTATCTATGAACATCTCTGAACATCCCACAGAGCCCTCCTAAAATGCTTCAGCCCACTTAAAATTTGGCGAGAGAAGAGTCTTCTTTTAAACAAACAAACAAACAAACAAACAAACAAGCAGTTTTCCAAATTAAGTGCCCCCAGCTTCTAGGATTTAAGTGGTCACTCTGCATGGGGGCGTTTTTTGATCTTTCTCCTCCCCTGCATGTATCCGACACAAACCCCTTTTTTGCAAAGATGTGGCTCATCTTCATCCTACAGAGCTCTGCATCCCTGCAAAAAAGTGGTACCCAAGTCAGCCAGTAAAATGATTCTCTCTCTCTCTCTCTTTCTGCATCCTGCAGCAAAACCCCAAATGAGCCAGCACTGCATTTCATCAAGGTGAAATGTGGGGCAGGTGGGGGGGGGGAAGGACCCAGGGATGGAACTTGATTTTAAAAATAAAAAGGACAACCCTGCAGGAAAAAAAAGAGGAGGACTCACTGTTTCTCCTTGAGAAGAGGGACGTCCCAGGGCAAAAAGAGAGAAATCTCAGAAGCTCAGCCGAAGTTGAGATGGAGATGATGCAGGAGAAGGGGGGGGGCGCTGAGAGAGAAAGAGGATTCCCGCCCCACCCACCCCGAGTGCCTTGAGTTCCCCCCCACCTTTCAACCTCCTTCCTTGTCCTCTATTTCCCAACCCCAGTTCATCAGCATAATGCTGACGGTATTGCAGGCTGCTCCTCGGTTTTGTCAAATCTTAGTCAGCAGACTTCTATGGGGGGGGGGAAGGAGAGAGAGGAGGAGAGAGGGAAAGAAGGAGGGAGGGAGGGAAAGAAGTTTTGCAGAAGGACAACTGCATTAGGGGACAGCCTGCAATGAGGGCAGAAGAAAGGAGGGTTTGGGATAAAAATGGGGTGGGGAGCGAGGAGAGAGGGGAAAAAATGTTTTAAAGGGGAACCTGCAAACCTATTGGGTGCTTTTCTCCAAAGCAGCCTCAAAGCTGGAGGACTCCAGCCAAGTACACAAGCGTAGACGGCGCCACAGCACAGCACACCAGCGCCAATTTTGGGGATGTTCCCGGTGTGTTCTTTTTCTTCCGCTTCCTCTTTTTTTGGTAATTTTTTTTTCATTTTATAATGTAAAACAGAGGAAACAGTCATAACTAGGTGGGGGGGGTTTTGAGTAGGAACTCAAGGAAACTGAGTTCCCTTATGTTTTTAAAAAATTAAGTCTGGGGGGCTGGAACACCCAATGCCTGAGACCAAAACCCACCTATATTTGTAGTCCATAAAGTTGTGGTCATTTCTAATGCATATCAGTTTGCTTGAGTTTATTAATCACATCTTACATTTAGTCACTGCTTGGGTGGCGGCGGCACTGCGACTGGGCCCGCGTTAAACAAACAAACAAACAAATGTCAGGATGAGTCCCCCCTTCCCCCCCCCGAAAAAGCACTGGTTATAACACCAGATTTCAAAGGCATCAAGTTAAAAGAATACCACAGTGGTTTGGGGACACTGGAAACCTCAAGAGTTTTTTTTTGTTGGGGTGAGGAGACACAAACACACACCGAACAAGAAGCAAGCAGTTCAAAAACCATCTATAAATGTTTTTATTTTGTAAACAATGACATATGTGAGTGTCCCCATGTCCGTTCCAATTCTAGGTTTCCACTTCTATCTTGTGCAACAACACCTTTTCTTTACAAGTCAGCATTGTTCTAGAAAAAATCAGGGTTGGTTTTTACAGCCCATCTCTCCATCAAGGGATCCAGTGTCCCCCTAAATCTGTTCTCCGTCAGAGGAAAGTGAGTGGAGGCAGGAACTGGAAAAGGAAAGCAAGGAATATCTTTATTTTCCCTGTCTCCCACCTTGCAAGGAGGTGAGGGTACAGAACAAGGGCGCATAAGAGCTTTTAAAGATTTTAGAAACTGCCCAACCCCTTAGCCAAAGACCACCCAAGAGCATCACACAAGTGCCGCAGAAAGAGGCAGTCTACAGCTGAAATTTGAGAGAGTGGTTTGTCTCCTTTCTGTCCAGACACCTGGTGATGTTTGCTGACTGTGGTGGCCTGGCTGGCTAGTCTGGGCAGGACCCGAACCAGCGGATTCAAACAGTGAGAAAGGGGACTCCAACTTTCTGATGGCAAGAGCTGTTCAACCGTGGAATGGGAGGTGATGGAGTCTCTTTCCTTGGAGGTTTTTAAGCAGAGGTTGGGTGGCTGTCTGCCAGGGATCCTTCAGCTGAGAGTCCTGCATTGCAGGGGGTTGGACTAGATGGCCCTGAGAGGTCCCTTCCACCTTGACAATTCTGTGAAGTGTGCTAGTACTGAGTAGACAAGGCAGCTGCTGCTGGGAGCTTCAGGAGAACCCCCGAGTGGACCTGAAGCCACAGAGATATTAAAAAACAAAAACCCACAGGCAAACTGGTGAGCAGGGTTGGTGTTTTTTTGGCTTTGCACAATGCGATCTGGTTTGCGGCCGGACAGTGGAGGGAGGCGACCCCCGGCTCCTCTGCCTCATTGCTTCTTCTTGACGTCGTCTTGCGAGACCACCGGGGAGAAGAAGGCCGGATTGCGAAGGCAACGGTACACTAAAAGGTGAGGCCCCACGGCGTAGGCAAGGTTGAAAAGGGTGACCAGCCACCAGGCACTTTCGGGGGTGCGGTACGGAAACGGGGTGTGCTGGTGGAGCGAAGAGCCAGTATGAGAGAACTGAGCCTGGAAGGAGGAACAGACAGAGAGAGGGGGGCTGTTAGGACATCCTTATCTTCACCAAACAAATGCTGGAGGGTAGGGATAAGTCACTAGACAATCTTTGGAAGACATCTGAAGGCAGGCCCCACCCCTCTCCCCAAGCCACACCCTCTCTCTTAAGCCACACCCCTCTCCACAAACCTCACACAGGACTCAGCTATACAGCTGCAAATAAAACGTTTTAAGTGTGTTGTAAAGTGGGTGGCTAAACCACAGACCCTAGGACTTGCCAATCAGAAGATCGGCAGTTTGAATCCCTGCAACGGGGTGAGCTCCCGTTGCTCAGTCGGGAAAGTAAAAGGCGTTTCTGTGCGCTGCTCTGGTTCGCCAGAAGCGGCTTAGTCATGCTGGCCACATGATCCAGAAGAACTGTCTGCAAACAAAATGTCGGCTCCCTCGGCCAGTAAAGCGAGATGAGCGCCACAACCCCAGAGTCTTTTGTGACTGGACTTAACAGCAAATTTAACATATTTCTCAAAACATTTTTTTAAAAAGCATTTTCACAGCGTTTTTTTATATGTGTGTAGAGTCCACCACACTCTATTAAGCCACAGCCCCTGTTGCAGGAAAATCCGAGGGCTCCCTTGGACAAAACAAAGACACC